>CP092865.1:160777511-161081943 GCA_030710605.1 Cordylochernes scorpioides | reverse complement strand
CCCTCTAGGTCCTCTCTCGCTCCAATACCCAATCAAGATACGAGTATATGTTCAATAAATATTACAAAAGGAATGAAACTATAAAAAGGAATGATGATAATCTAAATATTCTGTTTTAAATAAATATTAAATATCATAGAATATTTTGAATAAATGTAAGGCGCATTAAAATTGATGTAACAATATCGACAACCAAACTATTGATTACCCGGTTAATACGTTAACGGATAAAATGGAAGCAATGACACTAGAGCACGGGTATGCAGAAGGAGATTAGACCAGGCCATACAGAATCATGGGGATTTCATACTCTTCCCTGAAGAGGGCGGGGCAGTGACCCCTGAGTTTCCAAGATATAACTACAATTATTTATGAAGCCAGGACACCCTAATCTTACTCCAACCAACTTTCCCTCATTATACTTCCTCCTATACAGATTATTTCATTTAAAACATATTTATAGGATGCGCTTTCTATGTGTGATTTTTATTATATGACATACATACATGTATGTGCAAAGATGACACTTCTCCCGTTCAAAAACAATGCATTTAGTTAATAAATTCTTTACAGAACGTACAGTTAGTGTTGAAGAATGTGCCACAACACCACATTTGAGAAATTCAGGAAAAAGTCAAGCTGAATGGCATGAGTGCTATGACCCTCATTATATATTTTTGTTGATTCTAAAATATAAAACTGTATAACTTCCATATAACAAAATGTTCCACGTGTAACTTTTGTCCTGTCTTGGCGCCGGCGGACACTCGAGCAAACTTTATTATCCTGTTTTGTATTACATGATGGTCAAACTGACGAGTTGGATTTTAACCTACATTTCGGCTGTTATGCTATAATTATGTTACATATAAATCTAGTATATATTAAAATATATTACTACAGTTATGCCCCGGGTTATGAAAATTAGCTTATGGTGATTGTAGATAAAAGTATAAGGTTATTATATTGTAACATTTAATTTATTTATCACTGGATTTTATCTGTTGCTCTTGATGATGATGATTCAGAAATATCTAGAAGTTGCCTCTGTGCTCTGTAAAATATCTTTTTTGATTATCTTTTTTGAGATTTTATCTGAAGGCCTCTAAATAAAATATTTTATCTTATCGATAAGTTTTACTTGTCTAATTTATTATCTTTTGATATAATGGCTATAACTAGTAAAATATGGGATTGTAGAATAATAATGTTGGCTAGGCTTTGCAAACATTTGAGACATTTTTGATGTACATGGATTATTTGGTACGAGTTTTAATGTAAAAGAAAGAATTTGAAAAATTTTGTGTGTGTGTGTCAGATGTGTTGTTTATAAAGTTATGGTTTTAACGAAACCTTTAGGTCAATTAGGGTGTTATGAAATCTTTAAAGGTATCTGGTGTTAAATGTAGGAACGGTTCACTAGATCTGGGAGGAATGTGGCGGTTAGTTGAGTTGTCGAAAAGGTGTGGAGGGAAGTGGTTGAATGGAGATAGGTTGGTGGGTTTTCTAATATTACGATTTGGAAGGGAATCTGTCCGGGGTGGTGCGATATAAAGGACATCTTCAGTGTAATATTTTAATTTGTTCACACGTACAGTGTCGTTGTCTCTGTTTAAGGGCTAGTTGGCTCGATTTATTCCAACAACGTTGGAGGAAATTATTTCTAACTAGACGAATGGCCCGGGCAACGCCCGGGGTTTACCCGAGTGCGAATATATTTTAAAAACGTTGTCTTGGGTGGTCGCTATAGACAGGGTGGTCTGTATAGACAGGTGTATGTATCACACTGCTGTTAACAGGGTTGCCTAGAGTGACCGCTATAGACAGGGTGGTCTGTATAGACAGGTGAATTTAACACACTGATGATAACAGGGTTGCATAGAGTGGCCGCTATAGACAGGTGGATGTATCACACAGCTGATAATAGGGTTGCCTAGAGTGGCCGCTATAGACAGGGTGGTCTGTATAGACAGGTGGATGTATCACACAGCTGTAGAGTGGTCGCTATAGACAGGGTGGTCTGTATAGACAGGTGTATGTATCACACTGCTGATAACAGGGTTGCCTAAAGTGACCGCTATAGACAGGGTGGTCTGTATAGACAGGTGGATGTATCACACAGCTGATAATAGGGTTGTCTAGGGTGGTCGCTATAGACAGGGTGATCTGTATAGATAGGTGAATGTAACACACTGATGATAACAGGGTTGCCTAAAGTGACCGCTATAGACAGGGTGGTCTGTATAGACAGGTGGATGTATCACACAGCTGATAACAGGGTTGTCTAGAGTGGCCGCTATAGACAGGTGTATGTATCACACAGCTGATAACAGGGTTTTCTAGAATGGCCGCTATATACAGGTGGTCTGTATAGACAGGTGGATGTATCACACAGCTGATAACAGGGTTGTCTAGAGTGGTCGCTATAGACAGGGTGGTCTGTATAGACAGGTGGATGTATCACACAGCTGATAACAGGGTTGTCTAGAGTGGTCGCTATAGACAGGGTGGTCTGTATAGACAGGTGTATGTATCACACTGCTGATAACAGGGTTGCCTAGAGGGGGGCGGGCAGGGAGGTCACGTGTTTGCTGGCAGCCAATGGGCGCGCATTCTATCCGTGAGCTTCAGACAAACAAACAGACAGAATAAGGCAAATATATAAGTAGATATGGTATATGGACCTGTAAAGTAGGGAACTAATTTACCGCTGTTCGGGTGATGGTAGGCCTTGACTAAAACTATATATCCGATTTCAAATTGGGGCGCTTTATGTTTTCTGTCGTATTTTATTTTTTTAACGTGCCTATCGAGAGTGCGTTTAATGGCTATTTCCTAGCATTTTCGACAGGAGGATAGGGATTGATGTGGGAACTTAACTCTGTTGTAATTATATTATACATAAGAAACGAAGGGGGGAACCCAGTGATTGTATGGGGTGTTTGGTTATATTTATCTGTTACGGTTTTTATTAATTTGATCCAGGATACTTTAGGGTTTTCTAGATGGAGGATTCTAAGCTTGCCTGTGAACGTCGCATTTAGACGCTCACAGAGGCCGTTGGCCTGCGGGTTGTTACTAGTTGTGAGAAGGGGTTGTATACCATGTTTTATTAAACATCTCCTGAACTTGCGTGAGGTGAACGCAGGTGCTCTGTTCGAAAGGAGACATTTGTGTATTTCTCTGCATTATCTTTTTTAAACACTGTAAGTATGTAAGTGTGCTGGTTGACTTATAGGAGAAGGTCCATGCGTAACGGCTTAGGTGGTCGACGATCACATGGAGATAAGTTTTTGAACTGCCATATTTTGAAAATCCGGCTATGGTGTCTATAGATAATGTGTCGAAAGGGTGTTAAACGGAAGGAATTTATCCTAATGTACCGTAATTTAGGCCTTTGGGTCTTTTAATTAATTGACATGTAGGACAAGGCCTAGCATATTTGGCAATTGAGTAGGTCATTCCACGCCAAGTGTATTGGGTGGTAATGATTCTCGTCATCTGTGAAACACCAGGGTGATTATATTCTACATGTACCTTATTTATTAGTGTGTGTTGAGTGAGGGAGGAACGATGACTTTCGTCACGCCTTTTCGAGTTAGAGTGTGAAGCCCCTCTGGGTTTATGGTGGCGTTTAGATAGGGAAGCTCAAGGGGTTGTTTCTCTTTTATTTGTAATGCTGTGCTATGGTGGCCCCATGCTCTGGTGTTGGGTATAGGTAAAGGTGAATTGGATGGAGGAAGATGAAAGTCAAGAATGTTTCTTTTTGAAAGTAGAATTGTTATAATTAGTTGATTGGTGAAATTACATATTTTTATATAAAGTACAATGATGAGAATTGGCCTGATACTGGATGAGGTGAATTGTTATTTATAACTGTATCTGTGATGAGAGGACACTGGAATTTCTGAGGGATGACTACAGAGTCTTTATAGTGGGAATTAGGCGTATAATTAAAAATCCCAGAAACTTGATTTTTTTCTTCTTTTAAATGAGCATTTTTGATTAATAATATGTTTTTATTTTAAAGATGAAATTATTTTAAAACGAATATGTAAAAAAGGTGTCTAACGGTTTATTAAGATGTTTACCCTGTCTAATGATTATTGTGGTACACAGGTTTATGCAGGCCACAGTGATTTCAAGGGGTAGCCCAAAAGGACGAGACAGGTTGGATGTCACCTCAGAGAGAGAGAGAGAGAGGCCAGCGCCGAAGACGCGGACAAGGTCCAGGAGGGTGTGATCTACATGAGGAGAGATGAACCGCTAGTTATCCGACTTGTTATTTTGTAGTTTATTTAACACATAAATATACTACAAATTAAGATAATATCTTATTTTATTATCTTTAAAAGGAAAACAAACATATTATAATTAGAGAATTATTTACAACATACTAAAAGGTAAACATTAGGGCTAAATACACATTCCTTTGTTCTGTACTGCCAGGGTTGCTGAAACACATTTATTTTAACACCCCCCCTCAATTGGCATTTTCACAAATGTCAATTGCACAATTTTCACCCCATGTTGGAAAGTTTCATGAATTTGTTCAACATGTCCTTACATAAGGGTTTGGTTAACATGTCTGCTATGTTTCTGCATCCCTCAATGTAGTCTATTTTGATTATGTCTTTAGCCAATAAATCCTTTATGTAATGAGTTCTTATATCAATGTGTTTACTTCTTTTGGAGTTTTCAAAAGTTTTGGCCATGCAGATAGCACTCTTGTTGTCCACTAGCAAAGTTGTGTCCTCAAATGATGTAAAGTCCTTATTTATTTCTTTCAGATGAACTAGGTCATGTATAGAAGCATCAGCTGCTACATATTCTGCTTCTTTCCATTCTTTTTGCTTAATTGCTTGATTGTAAGAAACTGGATCTTCACCATTTGTAAACAAGCAATATACTGAATATAGTTCATAATCTTCTTGATACTTTGGTGGTTTGATTATTCGACCCGATCTTGTAGTTACACTTTCTTCTTTGTCTGATTGTTCCGATGTTTGTGGGGTTTCTTCCTCATCTTGAGATTCAGTTATTATTCTTTTAGGTTCTGTTTGGTCTGAGATGATTTCCTTATCAAATTTAGTTAATGTTTCATCAAATGTTACATCTGTTGAAATCATCACTTTATCAGTTTCCGGATCCCAGATGCGATATCCGCTTCCACTGTATCCAACCATGATTGTTGATTTTGCTCTAGCATCTAGTTTTCTTGGTTTGGGTAGAATTAGGCTCCAAGCTCTTGAGCCAAAAACCTTAAGTTTGGATAGGTCATTTCGTTTATACCATATGCTAGCCGGAGGTATTCCTTTGTTCGCACTTGTTGGACTTCTGTTTAATTCGTATGCTGAGCAGTAAATGGCTTCTCCCCAGAGATATTTTGGTAGATTTGTTTCTGCCAACTTTGTTCTCACTTTATCAATCAATGTTCGGTTCATTCTTTCAGATGTGCCATTTTGCTGTGGTGTGTAAGGTGAGGTATATTCTATTTGAATTCCTTTTGTTCTGCAAAACTGCTTGAAGTTTCCAGATGAAAATTCCTTACCATTATCTACTCTAATTTTTCTTGTTTTCTTGTTATGTTGAGTTTTTATCAACTTGATAAAATCAATTATGTTTTGTTCGGCTTCACTTTTTGATTTGAGAAGTCTCACTACTACAAAGTGTGAGTAGTCATCTATTAGTACCTGAAAATATGTTTCTCCATCATATGTTGGTGGATCAATTGGTCCTGATAAGTCTGAATGAATCAGCTCTCCAATTTCCTTTGTTGTCTTCCAGGTTTTCTCAAATGATCTTCTTGTGCTTTTTCCTTTGATACAGGTTTCACATTTCTCTTGTGAACTTGGTAGCCCTAATTTCTTTAAACTGTATCTATTCAGATGTCCCAATCTTCTGTGCCACAATGTGTCATCGGTTTTGACTGCATGCGCTGTAACACTTTCAGGGTTACTGTCTATTTCTATTTTAAGTGAGTATACAAGTTTCTATAATTATTACACTTAAAATTATGGTTTCTTGTAATTATAATTACTTCATCTTGTTTAAATATCACTTGGTGGCCTGTTGTGTAATTTTTCCTACTGACAATAAGTTCTGTTTAATACCATCAACTATTAGTCCATGGATTGCTATTGGGATATTATTGATTTTTACATTTAAAGTTCCACTTTTATTAGCTGACATCTTTTCACCATTTGCCACATGAATTTCAACCTTATGTTCTAAAATCTTCACATCTGTCATATATTTTTCTAATTCACTTTTGATCAGGTTCTGTGTTGCTCCTGAGTCTAAAATAAAATGATCATTTTCATAGCAATCTATAGCATTCATTGCTACAAATGATAGTTTGTTATCCATCTGATAGGCTTGTTGTCTAGGTTGACTCTCTTTTTGTCTTTCATTTCTCTCTTTTTGTGTTTGATTCTTTTCTCTTTTGAAAAATTTCTTTTTACTTCTACATTCTGTAGCTTTGTGACCTTTCTTGCCACAATTATAACATGTAAATGTGAATGATCCAAATGTCATTTCTTCATTCCTAGGATCCCCTTGTTTATTTTTCCTTTTGAGTTCTTCATCCAGCAATCTTGCCTTAACAAATTCCATTTTGATTTCAGTATTTATTGTTTCTATTGCTGTGATTACATTTTCATACTCTTCATTCAATGACAATAACAGATGACATATTTTGTCAGATTCATCCATTTTGGAACCTATATTTTCCAATTCACGAATTGTAGAATCAAATTTAAGAAAATGGTCCTCTAATTTTTCATTATGTTTGCATTTTAAAGTCAACAACTTTCTTTTTAGTGTTAGTTTTGTAAACACGCTTTTTCTTTCAAATATATTTTCGAGCGCTTTCATCATTTCTTTAGCTGTTTTTGCATCTTTAATTATGTCTAGATGTTTATCAGTTAAACATTGAACAAGCGTAGATTTTGCCTTTGCATCTTTAATTGCAAATAACTCGCGTTCTTTTTCATCGACAAAATCATTAATTTCCTTTTCTAATGTTAGATGTATTTGTTTTTCTTCTAACAATAGTTTAACTCTAAATTTCCAGCTGTTGAAATTTGTACCAGTCAAAATTGGCAAATTAGAATTAATTACGCTCATTTTAAAATATATTCAAAGTTGTACTTACTAAAACACGTTCTTGATATTTCTTTGTTATTATTTAAACTTCAGTCTCATAATCTGTTATTTTGTAGTTTATTTAACACATAAATATACTACAAATTAAGATAATATCTTATTTTATTATCTTTAAAAGGAAAACAAACATATTATAATTAGAGAATTATTTACAACATACTAAAAGGTAAACATTAGGGCTAAATACACATTCCTTTGTTCTGTACTGCTAGGGTTGCTGAAACACATGTTTTAACACGACTGTTTGTCGGTCTGTAATCGGAGACTCTTTATCCTGTCTTGGCTCCGGCGGACTCTCAAGCAAACTTTATTATTCTGTCTTGCATTACATGATGGCCAAACTGGCGAGTTGGATTGTATCTACATTCTGGCTCTTAAACTATAAATAATGTTCAATATACACTAGATTTTCATATGTGCCATAATTATAAATATTCCAATATCCCCTAAATCTAGATTCAATTCAACTCGCCAGATTGGCCACATGTAATCACAAACAAAGCAATAAAGTTTTATTGAGAGTCCGCCGCACACAACACAAGACAAGGTTCCAATTTCAGAAGTCGTTAATTAGCTTTACTTCCTCCCTCTCCCCTCCCCTTCCCATCAACAAACGGGCGGACAAAACACAGTTCATCTCTCCTTCTCATTTAGATCACACCCTCTTGGACCGTGTCCGTGTCTTCGGCGCTGGCCTCTCTCATCTCTGAGTTGACATCCAACCTGACTCGTCCTTTGTGTTACCTATTGACGCCTGAAACCACATTGGCCCCATGACTGCGAATGCTTGCAACACCACATCAATTATCCGCCAGGATTATACCGAGGACAGCGCAAGGATGGAACCTGGAAAGCAGAACGACATCGTAGAGCACCACAGCCACGAACATCGTGGCATAACTCGCGAAATCCATCCGAACAACAATCGTTTCCAGCCTCAGGGAGATGGCTTACCTCCAAATGCAACAAACCTTTCAACCCTCTCGGCATTACAAATCCAACCTTCTCGCCGCAAACATCCACACTTCATCTGACGACGAGAAATTCTCTCCCCTCACGATTGTGCTGTTTAAACCATCACCAAGGACGTGACCATGGCCATATCAACCAGTGCGGGCTACACTATGATGAACACTTCTGTACTGTGAGTATAACTCATTTTGATTCTAAATTTACTATTGAATTTCAAGTATATCATTACTCCAATTATTCCATTTCAGCTTTAGCCCCTACAAATTAGAATCCATTTTCAATTCCATTTATAACAATTTGTTTTTATTTCATGGATAATATTTTATTCATGTCCCAAATTCAATTTTATACCCATATCTCACTAAATTCTAAGTTTTCCAATCACTATTATATTGCTTCATTATATGCCACCAAAATATTAAAACACTGTTTTACCTCATTTATTTTTAAATTTCATATTGTAAAAACTATGAATTCATTTTTATGAGAAACCTCATTTTTATGTATTTTAATAATTATTTTATTATATTTTATAATTATTGTTCTTAATCTACCGTTGATACCCTTTTTACATATTCGGTTTTAAATAATTTCATCTAAAAATAAAGAACTTTTAAAACTCAAAAATGCTTATTTAAAGGGGAAAAAATCGAGTTTCTGGTACTTTTAAATGTACGCCTGCTATCCACTAAAATACTGCCATCACTTAGAAACTTCACCGTGTCCTCATCACAACTGAAATATTATAGCAAATTATTTATTATTTTATTGACGGAGTATCATTTTTGATGTTTATATTTTGCTACTCTGTAAACTTCCCTCATTGCTTTTGTTTATCATTCATAGTTTTTTCTTACTTTAAATAAATTTCTGTGTCATCCCGAAATTTGTCTTTCCTAATTTTCCACGTGGCAATCTCAATTCACCTCACTCAGTGTCAGGCCATTTCCATTATTATTATTTCTGAAAAATATTATATTCCACAAGCCAACTAATTGTAATAACGTTGCTTTAAAAAAATTTTGACTTTCAAACACAACTTGCAAATATCTCACCCTCACATTTTCTTCCATCTCCTTCACCTTCACCTACTCCATTCACCAGAGCAATTCTCATAGACACCCATGGAACCGCCATAGCTCCGCTCTCAAGAACATAACACTCAATAAGGGATTCAACGCCAGCTATCTTCAACAAACCATACACATCTTCAACCAGCCATTCCATCACAGTACGCCACAGTACCATTCAAAAAGGGATTCCAGACGGCCCTGCTACCCTCACCATTGTAATGATTATCACTATTCCCTCCTTCATAATTTATGTATCAAGTAATTTAAATAATACAATATAATACACTGCGGCCTGTGATTGTAAAACGACACTTGAAGTTACACCGCATGAGTTTCTTTACAACGAAGACTTAATTTTTTTTTATTTCAAGGTGAAATATTGACTATTTCTAACCTTTTTGGATGAGGTATGAAAGGGTGAATTATGAAGAGTAATGACGAACGGAAAAACCAAAGTGTCCAGGGATGGGAATCGAACCGACAATGTTCCGCTTACCGGGCAGATGCCATGTCCACTAGGCTGCGGTGTAACTTCAAGTGTCGTTTTATAATTTAAATAAAGTTCCACATAGATTCCCTTCCAAATAAAAAATTGGTAAACTCATCAAACCATTACTCTTCAACAACCTACCCGCCAGATCTCTTTTCGAGAAATGAATTAATCGCTATATTCTTCCCAGATCGAGTGTACCGACATTTAACACCAGATATTTTAATCAATTTTTAACATCCAAATTGACCTAAATATTTCATTAAAACCATAAATTTCTAAATAACGAATCTAACAAAATCTTCTCAGATTATTTTTCACTCGCACCAAATAATCCATGTATATCACCAAATTTCCCCATTACACAATCAAGCCATATCATGAAAATACATTTATACACAAGCTGCCTAATTGGTCATCCTGTCACTTGAAGCCATAAGCCCCCCACATCGCGGAAGTCTTAATTGACACATCCTCTCACCACCATTCCCCTTCTTGCAATAAATTTTTATTTGTGCTCTCTTCACTTATTTAGTTTTCATCTTTACTTCCTCTTGCACCTCACTTGTGATTTAACTTAGGCTATTCTTCTCAATAAATTACACACGTTCTATTTCTTTAAGATACTCATTTAATCACATTTACCAATAAAGAACTCTTAATAAAGAATTAATGATTCGATAAAATAATCCCTTGAATCAATATTAAAATAACAACATTAGGCCTCCAGGCAAAAGTTCATTTTATTTATATATTAAAAATAATGAAGGCTCATCCTGACCAAAAGCACGTGTTCTTTTTAGGTGGCAGAGCGCCATCTAGTGGAGCAAAAATAAACTAAACGTTTATTTAACTTGTTCCGTGATATTTGGCCAACCCAATTTCTTGATAAATCAAGAAGAGACATCCACGAACGCGTTTCGCGCTGTTGGCGCTCGTCAGCGTGGTGCAGGCTGTACCACTGAGACCAAAAATATCTTTGGTCCCAGAGGCTTCTTGAAAAACCAAGAAATGGGTATTTAAGACCAAACTTGCGTAAATACATTTAACACATGAGAAAACAATAGAAAAATAATTTTATAAAAAGGTCAGGTGTTGATATTTAAAAAAAATGAAGGCATTTCCTGACCAAAAGCACATGTGCAAATGCACCAACTATTTAAAACATGCTGTGGTAAAATTTCTCATTCCTTGTTGATTTTGTTCTTGCCTTAAATAAATTGGCTCCGACGCTCTCCCGCCATGGATTCCTGCAAGAAGAAGAAGGCCAGCAAGACCTCTCAACCCTCGGTGGACATCGCGGCTCTTGTTGAAGAAGGCAACATGGTCATCTCCCGCCACTACCAAATCCTGCAATCCCTCGGCCAGCCCTCCCTCGCAGCTCTTCACCTGGACCTTGTCCGCTTCATTGATCAGCGGACGGAAATAATCAAGTGCCTAGTTAGGGATATGAATAACCTCGCAGGCACCGTGAATGACTTCCTGGAGCTGGATGAAATCATGGATGTCCAAGACCACCTGCCAAACCACTCAAACTGGCCCTGCTCCCACCTGCAAGGACTCTAGCGCTCAGACCGAGCCCATCAAGCCTGCCATCCCCACTCCAGCTGCTGTCCCTGTGGCAGCACCTGCTCCCAAGAAGCCAGCTCCTGCTCCTACCAAGAGGAAGCAGCCAGAGGCGTCAAACCCGCCTGCTAAGAGGACCAAATCAATGGTTCCAGCCAAGGCAGCATCTTCCTGCGCCCCCAAAACTGCCATTGCCAAAGGCACACTCAATGGAGAGAAATCTGCGGCCCACATCGTGGTTATAGCATATAACCCGCAGGCTGACCCACGGGACATCCTCAAAGCTGTCCGCGCTGCCCACACTCCGCCCCAAGGCGTCTGGGCGTCTCTGCGCACCAGGGAAAAACTGATGCTACACTCCAACACTCCAGAAGTCATTCCTGCCGTCAGCTCTGCCCTGGACAACAAGTTTCAAGGCCTGAAAGTCCGGGAACAGAGGCAATTCCTCCCAAGAATCTGCCTCTTCAACGTGGAGGTGGAAACCGAGGATGAGGACATTGTCAAGGCCTTCCTTTCCACCGATGTCCTCAGCCAGCTTTCTGGAGACAAGTCTGTCCGAGTGGCACACAGATCTCCGACCAGAAATGGCACCTGCACGGCCTTTATTGAGCTGGACTTGGATTCCTACAAGGCCATTGGAAGACGCGGCAGGATCATTGTGGACCACGTGATCCTGAACTACGAGGAGTCTGTCCGCGTCTGCTACGGCTGCTGTAGCTACGGCCACAACGCCGATAGGTGCACCAAGGCTACGGTCACCTGCTTCCACTGCGCTTCTGGTGACCACCAAGGCCGAAGCTGTCCAACTCTCGCCAACCCGCGCACGGCCAAGTGCGCCAACTGTTCAGCCAAGGGCCTCTCTACCGACCACGAGGCAAGATCAATGTCTTGCCCAACTGCCAGAGCTAGAACTGCAAATTTCTAGTCCTCCCGCCCCCTTCCTCCCTCCTGACCTCCTTGGACCCTATCCGGCCTAACCTGCCTCTTCCCTGACGGAGATCCTGTCCCTAGCTTCCCCAGCCTGGTCATAGTGATTTGTATATATTCCGCTTTACGCGGCCATTGGGGCTCAAAATCATTTTATTTTAGTTAGCAGCCCCGTAAATAAAGATATTTCCAGCCTGCTCCACGCTGACGAGCACCAACAGCGCGAAAGGCGTTCGTGGATGGCTTTTCTTGATTTATCAAGAAATTGGGTTGTCCAAGATATGCCTTCATTATTTTTAATATCAACACCTGACCTTTTTATTTTTATATTGTTTTCTCAAATTATAAAATTTGTAAAAAAGAAAATTTTCCCCGGAGGCCTAATGTTGTTATTTTAATTAAAGAATTAATGAACCTGACAGAGGAACGTGAAGGATAGTGATCCCAAGGCCCTCAGCATAACATGGAAACAGGCCACACATTCAATTTAGAGATAGTAGAATGCTACTACATGGCTTCAGAAACAATAATTAATAAGTAAAATACATTTTGAAAAAATATTTTATTTATATGTACTAAAAAGGAAAAAATAAAATATTTTATCTTCTTTCATTGAGCAATTAGATGTATCTGAGTGAAAATAAAAGCGGTGGGGGGTGATCATCATGTATTTCGAACCTAATGTGATTTAATATGCAGCAGCTGATTACCGATTTTTATAAGTGTTTGCTATATTTTTACCTCATCTCTAAATATTATCGTCCCCGCCGCTTTTATTTTCACTCAGATACATCTAATTGATCAATGACAGAAGATACAATCTTTTATTTTTTCATTTTTAGTGTATTTAAATAAAGGCCTTTTTAAAAATGTATTTTCACTTATTAATTATTTAGTTAGTTTTTAGTCATTAATTTACAAAACTTAAAATCAAAAGTTCACTGGGGATTAGGCCTTAAATAGATGGAAGCCTGCTCGCGGCGGATTGATCAATTCTTTATAAGGGGTGTAACATAAGACTTAAAAATAAAGTTGTTCATTCCTGTCCATTCCGATCACCAAGAAGTCTAAAATACGTACACTTGCATTATCATTTGGTTATGGAAATTGTACCAAATTTCAGATTCCTACGTGCTCTAAAAGTATATTAAAATTAATTTACAAAATTTGAAAGGCAATTTGGAAATTTGGCCATTCCGACCACCCAGAAGTCTGAAAATATGTACACTTTCACTTTTCATTTGACTTAGTGATTGTCTAAAGTTTCATACTTCTATGTGATCTGGAAGTATATCAAAATTAATTTACAAAATTTGAAAGGCAATTTTGAAATAGCCTATTTCCGGCCACCCTGACAACCCAGAAGTCTGAAAATTTGTCAACTTGCATTGTCATCGGGTTCTGAAAAGTGTACAAAATTTCAGATTCCTACGTGCCTTAAAGGTATATTAAAAATCGATTGCAATATTTGTTGACAGACAGACAGACGGACAAAGACAGGAAAGTAAGTTTAAAAAAAGCTTTCAAAAAGGCTTAACTTGGAATCTTATATAGCATCCAAATTCCATAGCATAAATAGTTAGATTGACCCCCTACCCTGTTGTATATACAAGGTGTGTCCAATAAATAATGAGACTGGTCAAAAACAACGAAAAAATAGAATGATTAAAAAATGTTTTATTAGTATTTTTCAAAATAGTCCCCTCCGCATCTATACATAATTTCCCTCTCTTCTCCCATGATTTAAAACATTTCGAAAAGGCATCTTTCGGGAAATTCTTCAAGACCTTTTTCGAATCCGCTATGATGGATTCTCTAGTATCAAATCCCCTTCCTTTTAGAGCCTTTTTGAGTTTTGGAAAGAGAAAAAAATCATTTGGAGCTAGGTCTGGGGAATAGGGAGGTTGTTGAAGTATTTGGATGCCGTGTTTAGCCAAATAAGTTAGTACAGATGTAGCGGTGTGTGGTGGTGCATTATCATGATGGACAAAGAAAGCTTGGGGTCTAGACTTTAGACGAAGACTGATATTGTATAAGACATTATATCGAAGTACAATTACTTATGGTTACCCAATATGGTATCCATTCATAAACAAAAAGTCTAAGGACAAATTAAATTCTCTTCAATATAGTATATTAAAACATTGTATACAGGCCTACAGTACAACATCATCGGATTGTACACATATACTTGCACAAGTCCCCAAACTTACTGATTATATTGAATCTAACATGTTGAAAACCGAAATAAATTACAACCGATTTGACTCTTCAAGTAGGAATATAATTTCTAATTATATAAGGGAAAAATTGCAGAAATACTATGAGAAGACTAATACCATTTTCAAGTCCTTCTTCACGGATTCCCAAATACCCAAATATGTCAAGCCAAATTTTTACAGTGTCCAATTTTTTACTGGACACGGTAATTTTAGATCATATTTGTACAAATTCAAAAGACGGATTCGCCTAAATGCTCATGTGGTGCAGAAGAAGAAAATCCTGTACATATTCTAACGGACTGTCGACTTGTAGAGGACTTGAGAGTCAAAAATCAAATAAATATAAATTGTCTATATCAAATAGTTAATAATAGATATTTGTATATAAATTTTAATAGATTTTGTAGAATGTTTTTTAGTAATAGATAGCCTGGGCTGTAATAACTGATATATAGTTATATGCTGTAAATAGCTCTAAATTTCTGTTCTTAACTGTGATGTTCACTAATATTCATTATAGGGTAATTAAATCGTTAACTAACTGATAAAAATGTTAATAATTTCTATTATAATAACTAAAATCATATTAATAATTTCTGTAAATAAGCTCCCAAACTTGTTTTGCATGCAAATATCCAAGACGGATATCGCGTGCTTTGTAAATGATAATTTAAAAAAAAAAAAAAATCATGATGGATAATCCAATTTTTGGAACTCCACATTTCACTTCTTTTCAGACGAATTGATTCAAGTACACGTCTCATAATGTTTAAATAAGACTCCTTATTGATTGTTTGACCTTCCTCTAGATATTCATAATGCACAATTCCCTTTATGTCAAAGAACGTGACCAATAAGACTTTGTTTTTTTGACTTGCAAAGTCGGGATTTTTTCGTTCTTGGTTCATCTTTTCCTTTCCACTCCATGGATTGGCGTTTTGTTTCCGTGTCATACCCGTAAACCCATGTCTCGTCTCCAGTTATTACCTTTTCCTTCCAATAAGGGTTTTCTTCCACAATTTCAAGCCTTTTTTAGCAACTTCAACGCGATTCTCTTTTTGTTGGATTGTGAGCATTTTAGGGACAAATTTTGAAGGAGTCTTCTTTAACTGCAAGTCTTCTTTAATTATCGATCCAACTAATGATTTTGATATCCCTGTTTCTTCCTCAATGTCCCGTAACCCTATTCGCGGATTTTCCTTTATTAAATTTGAAATTTGGCTCACCTTTTCAGGGTTCCTGTGCAGAATTGGACGTCCAACACGCTTCTCATCTTTCGCCGATTCCATTCCATTTTTAAATCGTGAAAACCATCTAAATGTGGTGGGCTCATTTACATTTTATTTCCAAATGCCAATATCAACAAATCTAAAGTTTCTGAAGCCGATTTCCCAATTTTGTAGCAAAATTTAATACAAATTCATTGTTCGAATTTTCTATCCATTACAAATTAGAAGTTGTTATGAAAGGCGTTCTTTTTACAAGCTTACAATTTATCGACTGCGCGCGCATTCACGTGATGTGATATACCGCAGTGTAGCTCTGAAGCTTTCTATTTTTTTTTAAATAGACTTTTAAAAATATATTATCATTTAATTTTTTCTTTGTTTTTGACCGGTCTCATTATTTATTGGACACACCTTGTATATTAATTAATTGTTACCACAGAGTGTGTGTAAGCTCACAGGTAAATAGGCGCTACCCAAAAGAAAAAAAGGTTCCTTTGTTTAATATTACTTTCCCTTTTATATTTTGTTATCTCTCTTGTAAATCAATAAATAAAATGTTTAATTAAAAATTATTGGAATCAGTTTCATTAAAAATTATAAGTAAGCGTGGTTGTTCAATATAAAGCTCAAAAGCGAAAATATATTTAATCTGAAGATTAAGCAAGAAGTTTATTCTAATCGGTAAACTGAAGCACTTCTGAGAAGATAAAAGGTATTTATATAGATTGAGTTAAATTATATCTATATATTGCATGTTTAAAAGCTACCCAATATTTAAATATATTCAAAATATATATTTGTATTTTAAATTACATTGGTTTGTTTATATTAGTTCAAAAGGCGAAAATGTCCAATTCAAATTTTTTATCCCCAACGAAAATTGAACCATTAACAGGAACTAATTATCAAATTTGGGCGTCGAAAATCGCCGCAGTTCTAAGAGGAAGAAAATTATTTAAATGTGTAATTTCCGATCCAGAACCTGATATGGAAGACAAAAGTTCTTGGGAGATTTGGAGTGATAAAAATGATGAAGCATTTGGGATAATCATCACTACGTTGACAAATGAACAAGCTGGAATGTTCATAGGAGAAACAAATGCTAAGAAAGTATGGGACTCCCTGAGAAGAACATACACAGGCAATTTGGAAGATAAAATTATTGATATAGACTTAGAATTAAAGAACATTAAAATGAAAGATAATGAAACTGCAGATGAATATATAATGAGGGCAAAAAATATAATGATTGCTGGTTTCGAGATGAACAGAAACAAGAATATCAAAAGAAATGGACTCCTGATTATAGAAATCACAAATACAGTAGAGAACATTCAAATAACCTAGTGAATACTATGAAAAGTGGAATTAATGAGCAAGCATTTGAAACATATGTAAAAGAATTTTAAAATTCACCATATGGGAGAAATGATAGGCAAATATGGTGTATAGATTCAGGATGCACTGCACATTTAACCCCAAACCTAACTTTGATGGAAAATGTGACAGAGTAAAAAAGTGAATTCAACCTAGCTGAGAAAGGCAAGACTACCCAAGCCATAGCCAAAAGAGATATGAGGCTTACTACATGCACAAGTGAAGGCCAAGAAAATATTCGCATCAAAGATATCTTACATGTACCAAATTTAAGGAATAATTTCTTGTCAGTATACGAATTAGTCAACAAAGGAAATTCAGTTATTTTAAATAAGAATGGAGCAAAATTTTATAATGAGGGGAATGTTTTAGTTGCTGAGGCATATATTAAAGATAGAATGTTTATGATGGAAACAAAATTAAGAAATGTACCATTAGCAAAAAATGAAAATGTCATGGTTATAAATACACATTTATCAAATAAAAATAGCAATATAAGTTTATGGCATAAAAGATTAAACAATATAAATGAAGAATACAGGAAAAAATGATTCAAGGACATATTATAAGAGGATTGGATCTAAAATTTGAAAGGTTACCAGAGTGCGAAGTATGCATAATGAGAAAATTTGTTCAGAAGCCATATAATATAATGAAGAATTATACCGTTAAACCCCTGCAGTTGATTCATATGGATTTATGTGGACCAATGCCATGTCAATCTTTAGGAGGATCTAAGTATTTTCTTGTTATAGTAGATGACTACAGTAGAAGAATCTTTGTATATTTCTTGAGATCAAAAGATGAGACCTTTGAAAGATTTGAATAATTTAAAGCAAGAGTCGAAAACGAATTGGGTCTTAGAATGAAAGATTTAATAACCGACAATGGAACTGAATTTTGTAACTCTAGATTTGAAGTACTTTTCAATAGAAATGAGATCCATCACCAACTTACCACTACATACTCACCACAAAGTAATGGAGTCACAGATAGAATAAATAGGACTCTTATAGATACAGCGAGAACCTTACTAATTGACTCAAAATTACCCATGGAGTTTTGGGCAGATGCAATTGCTACAGCTGTATACATTAAAAATTGTACTCCCCACCGGTGTATCAAGCACCATATACCTATGCAAAGATGGAATGGCAGGAAACCATCGGTTAAACACATTCGAATATTTGGATGTTTGACACATTGGCTTGAGAGCAAACCAAGAAGAAACACGTTTTAACCAAAGGGTAGGAAGGGAATATTTATTGGTTACTCCATTAAAAGAAAAGCATACAGAATATATGATATTATGTCAAAGAGAATCCAATAAGTCAGATCAGTAAAATTTTGTGAAGATAAGAGAGGAATTGATTATGCAAATGATATTCAGGAAGATACTAACTGTGATAATTTGACCTGTAAAAGAAATTGTGAAGAAATAGTTGCTGAAAACTTTCTTATCTTGTGTATGAAAATGTGAAGTTGAATAGGCTTATGGTTTTCCCTTGTTCCAAAAATGAATCAATGATGTTTCTTTATGCTTGAATTGAATTGAATATTACGCCTTATTCCAATTTATTTTATTGCTTAAAAAGGAACAAAACAAAGAAAGAAACCAAAGTTACAAAAGATATTTGATAACTACGCCATAATCATAATGTAAACAAAAATTAAAGTGATGATGATAAAAAGATTGAATATGTCTTCCAGAAAATGCTTCTATGAATTAAAGATAAGAATAATTACAAAATTAAAATATGAATTTAAACATCCTCCCCCCCTTTGATATTACAATATCAACATTTTGATAATGACAGGAGTAGACAGAAAAGAAAAATCAGCAAACCAAGATTCAAGTCTAGTTAGTAGGACAGTCAAGTGGAAGAGGACAAACTTTGGCCACAGCTCTTCTGAGGTCTCCATCCGCCGTCTTGACTGAAACCACACGTACCAACCCATCTTCTCACGGATACACCTGATTGATCCGTCCCATTCTCCATTTGAGAGGAGGAAGGTTGTCCTCTTTTAACAAAACCAATGTTCCAATCTTGATGTTGTCCACTGGTTTCAACCATTTTGGTCTGTTCTGTAGTCTGGAAAAATACTCACATGACAATCTTTTCCAAAAGTCTGTCTTGATCTGTTCAACCAATTGCCATCTTCCCTTAAGACTGGAACCGCTTTCTCTAACTAGGGATGGGACTGCAGTCAATGGCATTCCAATGAGGAAATGTCCTGCCGTCAACGCATTCAAGTCTTCAGGGTCATCAGTTAGATGGCACAATGGTCTTGAATTTAGACATGCCTCTATTTGGGTTAGCACAGTTGTTAATTCTTCAAATGTTAATTTAGTTTTACCCACGATTCTACGTAGATGATACTTTACAGATTTTATTCCTGCCTCCCATAGTCCTCCGAAATGAGGTGAGGATGGAGGTATAAAGTTCCATTTGATCTCTTCTGAAGAAGCAAAGTCATGAATGTTTGAATTGAATAACTTTCTTAAGTCTTTGTAAGCTCCGACAAAATTAGTTGCATTATCAGTGTTTATTTCTGCCGGTCGACCTCTGCGGCCAATAAATCTCCGAAGAGCAGCCAGGAAGGCTTCTGTTGTTAAGTTGGTAACGAGTTCTATGTGTATGGCTTTAGAGAACATGCAGATAAATAATGCAATATAAGCCTTATCACATCTTGCATTTCTCAAATTCGATGCTTTCACAATCACTGGTCCAGCAAAATCAATTCCAGTTTTAGTGAATGGTCTTGTCCAATTGTTCCGTGATGTCGGCAAATTGCCCATCAGTTGTTGTACAGCCTTTGTTCTAAATCTAGCACATTTAATGCATTTAAACAAAATTTGTTTTACTAGACATCGTCCAGATGGTATCCAATATTTTTCTCTGATGGCGGATAGAGTTAATTGTACACCCGCATGTAATAGTCTCTCATGATAATGTCTTATTACTAATTGAGTAATATAATGTGCCTTAGGTAAAATAATTGGATGTTTTTGATCAAAACTCAAAAGGGAATTATTTAATCGTTCACCCACTCTGAGTAATCCACCTTTATCAAGAAAAGGATTCAATTTTATTAAAGGACTTTTCCCACTTAAAGGTTGAAAGGCCTCTAATTGCTTCAAATCAATGTAGTAATCCTCTTGTTGAGCACATCGAATAATTCTGTTGAAAGAGGTCTCAATTTCTTCAATTGATAATGCTCCGGATTTTTCCCTTTTGAGAAGTTTTCGACCATTATAGAAGAAACGAAAAATCTATCCTGTTATCCTTTTTAATTTGTTCAATGATGAATATCTTGTTATGAATGGATAAGATATGTTCCTTTTGACAAATAAGTTGGTCTTAATTCTTTGTTCACTTAAGCATTTCTCATTTATCACTGGCATAGCGTCGTTATAGGGTTGTGATGTTGTTTTCAACCATGGTGGACCGTGTCACCATAACTCAAGATCGAGCAGTTGATCCAATGATATTCCCCTGGATGCAAGATCAGCAGGATTGTCTTCTCCTTTGACGTGCATCCAACGACATGGTAATAGCTCTTGTATATCCTTTACCCGATTAGAAACATAGGGTTTCCATCTGTTATGCTCTGAAGCCAACCAACTCAGCACTATGGTGGAATCTGACCACAATGTAACCTTGTTTATATTCAACGACATAGCCGTACACACGAGTCTAGTCAGCTGAGCTAGCAATATCGATGCACACAATTCCATGCGTGGAGTCGTTGTGGTTTTTAAAGTAGCTACTCGGGTTTTCGCTGCCAATAGATATACCTCATGTATTGAAGAATTATGTATTATCTTGATATAAACCATTGCAGCATATGCCCTTTGTGAGGCATCAGCAAATCCATGTATCTCATAAGTTGCAGGCTCAAACAGTCCTATCCATCGAGGAATCTGTACCTGGTGTAATGATGCTAGATCATTTTGTAATGCCATCCACGATTCTTGTAATCTAACTGGAATGGGCTCATCCCATGTTAGTTTTGCAGCCCATAATGTCTGAATCATCAACTTGATTTTAAGCATCACTGTCGCAAACCAACCAAGGGGGTAATATATTTTTGCCATTTGGGATAAGATATTTCGCTTAGTTGGGGCATTCTTGATTATTTCTAATTTCCTCAATCCAATTTCATCATTCCTCGGGTTCCAATTTATGCCCAATAAATTTATTCCCAATGTATTCTCCCTGTCAACATTAGCATAGAAGGTTGATTTGTCTGTTTCTTGAAGTGTGTCCAATATGTTAGGTTTATTGGAAGCCCATTGTCGTAATTTAAAACCGCCTGCTTGCAGCAATTGGTCTAATTCTCTTATAAGTTTGCGCCCATTTTCTACAGTTTCACAACCAGTCAACAAGTCATCCACATAAAAATCTGATTTAAGAATGGCTTCTGCTGTTGGAAACCTAATTTGTTCATCATGAGCCAGTTGTTTCAATACCCTGATGGCCAAGAATGGTGCACAAGATGTTCCGTATGTCAAGGTTTTAAGTTCATACTCTTTTAAACCTTGACCTGATTCATCTCTCCAAATGATTCGTTGATACGGAGTATCTTCTGGGTGAACTAAAATCTGCCTGTACATCTTGGTGATATCTGCAGATATAGCGATAGGGTGAGATCGGAATCTTAACAACAAAGGGAAAATGTCCTTTTGAAGCTTGGGTCCTGTATGTAAAATATCATTTAATGAATAACCTGTTGTTGTTTTTGAAGAAGCGTTGAATACAACTCGCAATTTTGTGGTAGAGCTATTTTCTTTGATTATAGGATGATGAGGAAGGTAAAATGCTTTATGAACATTTCCATTTCCCTTCACCTCATTCATGTGGCCTAAAACCAGGTATTCTTGCATGAAATCCTTGTAGGTCTGATATACCTGTGGCTGTTGTTTCAAGATTTGCTCCATTCTCAAAAAACAGTTAATGGCTTGAGGTTTTGATTCTCCAAGTGTTCTACCGCGTTAGGGTAAAGGTTCGAGCTGCAGTGAGAACTATAAATTAATAATTTATATTTTAATAAGTGTCCAAAAATTACATACAATTATAAGAGGCAGGGGGAGTACAGTTTTTACTCCACCAGCGCCTAGAGTATTATATAAATGGAAGGAACCGCCGTAGGTTGTAATGACGCGCGGTAAACAGCCAGCGAGATCAGGGGGTGTTCGAAAAGTGCGCGCGCAGCCCCCGGTGCGCGCGCAGGCCGGCTGGCCAGCCGCCGCTTGGTGCCAGCGTCGCCCGCTGGCATCCTCTTATCTCATGCCCCCCCTGGAGATTGGGACTTGGGACCGATCCAACGTAGTTGCTATAACGCTGATGTTGAGCTGAGTTGGGTGGGGTGGTGTACGGTGGAGGCACGAAAGGTCGTAAGAATCTGCGATTACGGCGAAGAAGGCGTCCGGCGTCGGTCCGGATGAGGTAGCTGCGACCGCGTGGAAGTTGTTCGAGAACCTCAGCAAGGAGGGTCCAATGTTTTGTGCGGTGATCCTGGACAAGGACTATTGCTCCCACTTCCAAATGTGAGAGTGGCTTGGCGTTGCGATTGTATCGCTTCCGGAAGGAATGTTCTCTTACATTTTGCTGCAAGAGGTACTGGGCCATCTGGATCTGCTGGGGCGTGCCAGAGATGGTGATGACCCGTTCGTTGCTACCAGGTTGAGACTCATCTATGGTGATCCCCGCACCAGACTCGCGCCGGATCTTCCTGATGCGTTGACCACCTTTCCCAATGATGGCACCGGCGAGATCATTTGGTATAGTGACTTGTGATGAGCCTTTTTTCGGGACGACTACCATAGGATGGCACCAATCGATGGCTTCGCCGACGGGTACCTGTTCGATTATCCCTTTCGCCAACATGGTATCGAGTTGAGTTTTGACGGGGTCTCTCCAGTGAAAGGGAACGTTGTATGCCCGGTAGCGTTTGCAAGGAACGGCATCTTTAACTAGTTCGATAGACATGGGGGGGTCCTTGCATGGGTTTTAACACTGTGTCGTCGAACGCTCTAGCATAATGGGTAAGGATAGACTGCTTATCGATCTCATTGGCTCTCACCGGGGTCGGCGGGAACGTTAGAACTTGTCCGTTGGTTATGGCATTGACGATCATTGAATGGGGCCAGTTATCCGGCAGAAGTCCTAAGGCTTTGCATCCGCTCTTGCTCAAGAGAGGGGCGTTCAGGTGCTTGCAGACTCCAACGGTAGTACTGTATGTTTTCCCGTTGAGATGCAGTGCCGCGACGAACGATCCACAAGGACTTAAGCTGATGCCGTTGGCTCCTACGCAAGGGACGTTCTTCGGGTTGAGTGCTGATCGGGTCTGCTCATCCAGTAACAGGAATTCTGATTCTGGGATTAGATCCAGATCTGACCCCGGGTCCGCCAGCCAACGGATTTGGTGTAACTTATGGTTGATATCGGTCGGAATGGTTATGAGTTCGTTGCGTACTCCAGCTGCAACAACTGTGTTTGAGGGTCCTGGTTGGGACTGATTGTTTCTGGTTGCGGGTGGCGGGATATTAGGTTTGGATGTGGGTTTCCGTTTCAGTTGTCGGCAAACCCTTCCGTAATGCCCGGTGATGCCGCATTTGTTACACTCTATGTCTTTTGCTGGGCATTGGTCACGGCGGTGTCTTGGGTTAGCCCCACATCCGGAGCAGGGGTCGTTAGGATCATAGGGTTTCTGAAAGAAACGGTTGGCCTTAGGTGAGGTTTCAGACGAGCTGGCTTGTTGATGCTTGTAGGTTGATGGTGCACGTCTGGTTGCAATGAAGGCTTCGGGGGAGGTGGTTGGGGAGGGTGAAAGAGTCGCGCTCACGGCGGTAGCACTCTCATGTGCGATGCTCACCAAGTAAACTGGGGTCCTTAAAGGGCAATCTTACTATGTATCTACCAGATGTTTCTCTTTCATGAGTTGTCTTAAAATGAATTTCATTGAAATCATCTTCAAATGGATCAGGTTTGGTTTTGAGTTCTTCTTCCCATAAAGAAAATATTGGTTCCCAATTATTGATCGTACAAATGAATGTGTGCAGTTTTTGATAGTTTCTGGATTTCTTTTGAAAGGTTTTAATTTCTCCAAAGAGCAACCATCCCAATAGTGTTTTGATTGCCTTTGGTTGACCTTCATGCCCATATTTGATGGCTCCCTTGAATAGAGAAAAAGCAATATCTGCACCTAGCAATATGTCAATTGGTGCGGTATATTGATATTGTGGATCGGCTAGTTGCAGGCCTTGTAAATGATTAAATTGATGTTCTTCAAATTTTAAATATGGCATATAACTTGTCACCTTATCCACAACAAGAGCATTAGTTTTAAAAATTCTGGACATGATGAAATGGGATGTAAAATTGAGATTTATTACTCCATTGAGTCTGTCCAAAATCTGTCCTCCTATTCCGGCCAATTCTACTCTTGTCCTAGAAGGTTCCAAATTCAGTTTCTTCAAACAGTCCCGAGTTATTAGTGTGGCTTGACTGGCTGTATCTATTAAAGCTCTACAAGGCTGATATTTACCTTGATAGTTCATCACCATAATTGTTGCTGTAGACAATAATACGAACGAGTCCTCTTGGTTAGACATCAAACAGGTAGTGTTATGAATGGAGGTCACGCCCAAAGCATCATTGTTTTCCTTTACACTTGACTCAGCTTGGTTTTTATCTGGTTCTTCAATTGCAGGAATTCCTACTGTATGTTCTTTAAACTGATGAATGTTGGCATCAATGTGAATCAATGTGTTATGTTTTCCTTGACACTTTCTACACTTGAATTCTGATCTACATTGATTTACCGAATGATTGTTTCTTAAACAATTGAAACATAACTTGAGTTGTTTAACTTTTCTCCTTTTCTCTCTAATGGCTCCATGTCTGAAAAGGTTGGGCATAGATAGATTCCATGCTCCTGTTGACATAGAAAACAATTGGCCTTTGTTAGATTGTGTACTTGCAATTTCATGGAGCGTTTGATTAGGGGCAATCCCCTTTCTGTTTCACTTGTATTAAGTGCCTTTGCATGGGTTTCTATAAATTTCAATAATTCTGAACAAGAGGGTATGTGATTATTTTCAACAGTCATGTTCCAGCTGCGCTTTGTTGTTTTGTCTAGTTTATCACTCAGGATTTTCCCAATTATGATATCACTAAGTTCATCTAGTTTATAACCAAGTGTTTCTAGAGATCTAATGATTTCATATGAATTATCTACCAAAAATAGAAGTTGTGTGGATGATTCTATTGTTAGCTTAGGTAGATCTATTATTCTTTGTATTAGGTTAAATATCAAATCCCTTTTATTGTCATATCTTTTTTCCAATAAATCCCAAGCCGAAACAAAATTATTTTCGGTTATTGGTATATGATTAACAAGTACTAAAGCCTTTCCTTTCAGACAAGTCTTTAAATACTGTAATTTAACTATGTTTGTTAATTGACTATTATCAATAATAGTAGTTTTAAAAACATTAGAAAACGAAATCCAATTTTCTAATTTTCCATCAAAAAAAGCTAGTTCTAATTTAGGCAAATTAGCATAATTCTTATTAACTGCATTGTTACTTAAAGGTAAATTTGCATTATTGTGAAAATGTTGAGTAAAACGAAGAATTTTCACCTCTAGTTTACAATATTTATCGGTTACTTCCTCTATTTGTAATAAAGGTTCGTCTGTGTCTTTTATCCCTATAAAATATTCATATGCTTGTCCTAACTGCTGTTTAATCTTCACGATCTTTTTTAATATTGCATCGAGTTCAAAACAATCGGCCGCATTTTCCTCTATCTCCTTTTCCAACTTTTCTAAATTAAGACTTAGTCTTTTGATTCTTCTTCTTTCTGTTTCTGGATCCATGAGGTTGACTTACCTTATCAGGCTTCTATCCGGCTCGAGGGACCATGTATGAAAATGTGAAGTTGAATAGGCTTATGGTTTTCCCTTGTTCCAAAAATGAATCAATGATGTTTCTTTATGCTTGAATTGAATTGAATATTACGCCTTATTCCAATTTATTTTATTGCTTAAAAAGGAACAAAACAAAGAAAGAAACCACAGTTACAAAAGATATTTGATAACTACGCCATAATCATAATGTAAACAAAAATTAAAGTGATGATGATAAAAAGATTGAATATGTCTTCCAGAAAATGCTTCTATGAATTAAAGATAAGAATAATTACAAAATTAAAATATAAATTTAAACATCTTGGAAGAAGACAATCCTCTCACAGATAATAAAATGAAGTCTCAGGAAGATACTTCAGTAAAATCAAGAGGTGACTGTGAAAATGACTCATAACAAACTGAACCGATAGAGGAAAGATGCGTAGAAGGAGGAAGAAAGAAAGGAGAAACAAAGAGCATCTTAGAAGAACGGCACAAAGCAAGACTTGAAGCACATGAAAGGAAATTGATTGAAGAAGGAGTTCAACGCTCACAAAGAATAAAGGATAGGAATGACGCAAACTTAATTATGTAAATAGATCATTATATCCCGGAGAACAATGGATAGTGGAGAAAGAAATGAATGGCACAAAGCAATGGAAGAAGAGCTCAGTGAGATAGATAAGCATAAAGTATGGACACTTGTACCAAGGGAAAATGGCATGAAAGTTATCAATAGTAAATGGGTCTACAGTACGAAGAAAACATCAAATGATGACATCTATAAAAGAAAGGCCAGACTGGTTGCTGTTGAATGCAATCAAAGATATGGTGTAGATTATAAGGTATCTTTTTCACCTGTACTCAAAAAGGAAAGCTTGCGAACAATAGTAACGCTTGCAACACAACAGAATTTATTCATAAAGACTTATGATGTGAAGACAGCTTTTCTCTATGGTGAAATAGAAGAGACAGTATACATGAGACAACCAGATGGTTTAGTGCAAAAAGGAGAAGAAAACAAAGTGCGTAAATTGGAAAAAAGCCTGTATGGTCTACCACAATCATGAAAATTTTGGAACAAAAAGATCAATGCAATTTTGTACCAGTTGGGAATGATTAGAATCAAATGTGATCCATGTGTCTATAAACTCCAGAGAGGAGAAGAGTATGGAATTCTGGGTCTATATGTAGATGATCTCATCATCGCTGCAACTAGTAAGAAAATTAATGAAAACCTAGCCTCAGAAATAGAAAAAGATGTTACTCTAACAGAAAAGAAAGATAGCGAATTATTTATTGGAATTGAAATAAAAAGGGCATAAGATGGATTTTATCGATCTCAGACTCATTATATTGATACAATTCTTCACAGATTTGGACTGGAAGAATGCAACAGTGTGAAGACACCTGGAGATCAAAATAAAAATTTAGATGAGTATTTGGACTCTAAGCCAGTAGATAAAACTGTATACCAGGAAATTATTGGATCACTTATGTACCTTTCTACGGGTACTCGACCGGACATATCCTTCAACGTCAGCAATTTATCTCAAAATAGTAATGATCCAAGAGAAATGCACTTAACTGGAGTTAAAAGGATCTATAGATATCTGAAGGGAACAAGAAATAAAGTGTTGGCATATAAGTCAAAAGGCAACAATATCACAAAAGGTGCTGATGCGAGGTGGTGCATAACCCGAGACGCAAAATCCTATTCAGGCTATACAGTCAAACTTGGCAGCAATTTAATAAACTGGAGTAGTAGAAATCAAAATTTAGTAGCCTTGTCTACATGTGAAACAGAACTTATTTCAATATGTGAAGGAATTACAGAAGTATTATGGTTAAAGGGATTACTAGAAGAACTTTGTGAAAATTTAACTTTCTCAATTACCTTGAAAAATGGCAGCCAGACTGCAATAAACTGGGTATAATCTGACAAAATTTCTTCACGAACAAAGCACATAAACCGAAAGTATTATTTTGTGAAAGAGGAAATTCAAATTGGAATCAAGCTGGAATACACTAAAAGTGAAGACATGGAGGCGGATATACTAACGAAGAGTCTACCTAAGGACAAACTACGGAAATGTGCAGATAGCCTTGGACTTGCTGTTAGGGCTTACACGCAGGGGAGCGTGTGTTGTATATATATTAATTAATTGTTATCACAGTGTGTGTAAGTTCACAGGTAAATAGGCGCTAACCGAAAGAAAAAAAAGTTCCTTTGTTTAATATTAGTTTCCCTTTTATATTTTGTTCTTTCTCTTGTAAATCAATAAATATAATGTTTAATTAATAATTATTGGCATCAGTTTCATTAAAAATTCTAAGCAACTCCCCCCCCCCACATTTTGTAAATATAAGAAATTGTAGCTGTGTAATAGGAGTGTATTTACCTCCGCCATGCAATGATTGAATATCGTGTCTAGTCTCGCGTTTTAAGATTTAGGTATATATGAAAAGTAGCGCAAAAGTATGAAATTGTACTGGAACCAGGTAGATACAAGTGTACTTGTAAATAAAGAAAAATGTCATCTCTTGATAGCGAAACTAAAAATTGCTGATGGCTTGCGCCATCTGTCGAAATAAATATAAACTAATCGTTGATTTTTTAAATTATTCAAAAATTGGCCAAATACCCTAATTACGCGTTTTGGCCCTCATCAATAACTTTTATCTGCACGATGAGGATATGCCTTTTTTTCTCAATTTATTCACCTGATTCCAGTACAATTTCACTTTTGTGCTATTTTTCACATAATTTGGAGTTATAACATCCTTCCAGCCTTAAATATCCGTTTCATGATTTTTCAGGATTCCGGAATGACCAATTTTTGGTCGTTGAGGTACAGCTTGCACCACGCTGATGAGGACCAATAGTCCGATACGCGTACGTGGTTACCTTTTCTTGATTAATAAAGAAAGGGTATTTGGCCAATTCTGCAATAATTCAAAAATCAACGAATCGTTGATTTTTATTTTGACAGATGGCGCAAGCTATCAGTAATCGTGTATTGTCGCAAGCTATCAGTAATCGTGTATTGTCGCAAGCTATCAGTAATCGTGTATTGTCGCAAGCTATCAGTAATCGTGTATTGTCGCAAGCTATCAGTAATCGTGTATTGTCGCAAGCTATCAGTAATCGTGTATTGTCGCAAGCTATCAGTAATCGTGTATTGTCGCAAGCTATCAGTAATCGTGTATTGTCGCAAGCTATCAGTAATCGTGTATTGTCGCAAGCTATCAGTAATCGTGTATTGTCGCAAGCTATCAGTAATCGTGTATTGTCGCAAGCTATCAGTAATCGTGTATTGTCGCAAGCTATCAGTAATCGTGTATTGTCGCAAGCTATCAGTAATCGTGTATTGTCGCAAGCTATCAGTAATCGTGTATTGCAACAAAAATCATTCTCTTGCCTTCATTTCATACATGTAAACGTCGTGCCTTCCCTTTAAGAATATTTTCCATTAATTAAATAATAATAAAATATTGGTGATTGATTTTTTTCAAATCAACGGTTTCTTGTTTTTTCAACTTAAGGGTTTTCGATTTCTGTAGCTATTATTTCTCTTGATTCCCCTAGCAACTCGAGATTTGTTCACAATAAGGCCTAGACCTTTCATAGCTATTGCATTCGATTTGTATATATAAATTTATATATATATATTTGTATATATAAATTTAATTTGAAGATCAAAATTGAGGAATAGGTGGACCATTATATCCATTATTTTAAGATAGAAGCGGTGAATGAAAAAAAATGGCCGTTTCTTTTGAAGCTGAAACCTCGTCAAATAGAAGCAACTTCTCGGAGGATTGTTCAAACAATTTAGGAGTTGAAGATAAAACCTTTTTGATGCGAAGCGAAGATGAGAGGAAAAATTTCAAGGTCAATCTAGATAGTCTACTGAAAACTAATATCGAAAATATGAAAAGTCAAACTGAATCCCATGATTCACAAAGCATACCAAATTCACCTTCTTCAACCCACGCCGAACACTTCAAGGAATTATCTGCCAAAGTTTCAAACCCTTTTGCCGAAATTTCTTTTGAACATACGGAAACAGGAGATCAGATTGTGAACTTGCCCATCATTGAAGAAACAGACGATATTCTAAATATGATCAGAATCAAACATAGCATATCAAAGGAAAGTATTTTTGTCCCAATCAAATTGTCCGGTGTGAAGCGTCAAATCAGTCTATACCATCGACTACCCATCAGCAGAAAACGTTTAAAATTTCAGGATGCAAATATTATTGATGATAAAATGGTAAAAGATGAATTCGATATGCCTCGGAAATCGGGAAACATTGAAACTATAAGGTCAAATCTATCATCAATGTCTGTTCAAAATTCAACAGCGTCCACACCAAACCTCGAACATTTTAGCAACTTTCAAAAGAATCAAATTAACCAATCACAAATAAGATCAGGAACTTACAGAACAAATCAAGATTGGCTTAATTGCAAAGACGATTCTTTTTCACCCGTAGTGCAAATGCCACAAATATCTTATAGCGATCAACAATTCTTGGTAATTAATTCATTACACGATTCGGCAACACCAGGTTACCAAAACCTTCAACAACCAATGGGAATCCACTACGTCAATAACCTTCCTATATTAGAGATGACACACAATTACGAAAATCAGAATAGCAACCAAATACTGAAGCTCGAATCTTGCAGTATTCGACGAGTTTTGAAGAATTCTATTTCTAATTTTTTCGAATACTTAAGAAAGAACTTTTTAGCAATTTTTCTAATATTTCTACTTATATGGTTAGCCTTGGATGACAGTGGTGACTGTAATAACTGAATGAAACGCACTTATCAAGAAAAAACAGAGACTTTTGAAAAATTGAAAATAAAAATAGTAATAAGGAATAAAATTTTATTAAAAAGATCTATAATAATAACCAAATGTTAATCGTTTTGATATAGGTCAGTATACATTAGGTCAATGTTTTTTCTTTTTTTTTTTTGCCTTCTACCAGCTTTCTGATGATTCCTGACGTCATCTACCGCAGTCAATCACACTCCACGCATGCATGAGCCCATTATAGCCAGGGAAGAATTCTTATAAACCTCAAATATTTCGAAAAAAATATTTTAGGGAAAAAAGCTAGATAGAGCTCTCAAGAAATATCATTTCGTTTTGGATACCTTCCACTTTCTCCGTCTTATATGCAAAACGACGAGTTGTGTGTTGGCAATAAGATAATTCAAGCTAAAAAGATGCATCAGCGTTGAGATTCTGACTGAAGTAGAACATTCTATGATCCACGTAAATATTTAGAAGAACCTATCTGACACTTTGATTACATTGATCTACACTGAAAAAGAGTTTTTTTTTATAATGCATCAGTTTCTGACTTAATTTGAGGTTCTGATCACGAATATAATGTTAGTTTTTATGTATCTCATTTTTAAAGATATAAAATATACATATTTAGGCCACAATGTGGTACATCAGTCCATATAAGCAGTACGAAAAACACATTGAAGGCAAATAAAAACTGAGAACGTCATACCAAAAGTACTTTATTTACTGTATTATAAGAAAACCGAATCTATACAAAAAAAAGTAAAATGCTATAGTCAATCCTTCGTGAATTCCAACCTTTTTATTTTCTCTTATAAGTGTATTCCGGCAGGTCGCGGGACAGATTCCAGCAGTAATCTGCCATCATGTGGCAGTCCCAGACACCTTGATATCTCTCTTCCATCAATTTCATGTCTTGATGGAATCGCTCGCCTTGTTCATCACTATATGCACCGAGATTATCAGGGAATTTGTCCAGGTGACTATGCAAGTAGTGAACCTTAATACTCATATTTACCCTCAAAGCTTCATAGCTTTTAAGCATATTTTGGACAAGCTCTTTGTAATTATCGTCTCTTCTATTACCTAAAAAATTCCATGTACTACAGCCTTAAAGCCTGGCCATGCTGCTTCTTCAATTCCATTCATGGTTATTAGAAAAAAAATTGTCATTCAGGAGCCTCTTGATTTAAGGTCCGTCAAAAACTCCTGCTTTTATCTTTTCTAGGCTAATATCTGAAGCATTCTCCATCTTTATCTAGAGCCTTTACAAACTGCTTACATAAACCTTGCTTTATATGTAATGGTGGTAGAATGATTTTTCCCGAGACACCAAAGGTTTGCTAATCACATTAGATTTTCCTGCTGTAAGTTCATCTCGAAGAGGCCATTTGTTTGTTTTACAATGTATTTGCCGTGCCCTGCTATCCAACATGCATAAAAACAAGGATACTTGGTGTATCCGCTTTGAAATCCCAGTAAAAAGTCAACCATTTTTAAATCAACGCAAATAAACCAATTATGCTCAAGGTATTTGATTTTATTCAAGATGGGTTTTATATTTTCAACATTCTCCTTCATTTTTGTTGTATACGCTATTGGAATATTTATTTCCATTAAGAAGTAAAACACATTTCTCTTGTCCGATAAAATGTTACGTTGACATCGTCTTCGGGTTGGCTCAATTCTTTTAATCTTGATGCAAGCAGTTCCGCATCTTGCTTTGAAAGTCTCAGGTCACGTGTCAAATCATTAAGTTTTGGTTGTGAAAAACGTTTTAGACATTCTTGTTCTCCATAGTTCTCACTATCATAAACATCCAGTTTGATATCTTTTTGTGTGGTGTCTTCTGATTCATCATAAAGAGAATTATTAGCACTGGATGAAAAAACTGGGAGGGGACTACTTGGGCTGTGTGGTATTGGAAGTCTAGCTGAATATAGGTCTTTGTATATAAGCTTTTTCTTACCATTCATGTTAAAGTGTTTCAAGTCTTGTACGCAAAAGTGACAATCATTGTCATGATTTTTTGGCTCCCGCCAAACCATAGGGATCTCAAATACCAGATATGCCGCGCCGCGCAGCGGTGGTCATCTCCTATTTCATGGCCCCGCTTGTATGTTTGCTGACGGCGTGGTATGTCATCCCAGCAGGCTGGAAGGAAGTCTCTTGGCCCCCATAAATTCAAGTCGCTACTTCCAAAAGTTTTCACGACCAGCCAGAAGTATGAAAATGTGTACACCTGCAATTGTAGTTAGAATAAGCGAATGTTCAAAATTTAAAATTTCCAAGTGGTCTGGAAACATATTAAAATTAAAATTAGACGAAATATTCTCTATCTATATTAAAATTAAATTATATACTTTAAAAGGCAATTCGGAATTCGCAATTCACTGGGGAATAGGCCTTAAATAGACAGAAGTCTACTCGCGGCGGATTGGTCAATTCCTCATAAAAGACGGGAAGTGACGTTAGCTAAAGCCTAACTGAAATAAGTCTCTTTACTTTTGGTTTGAGGACCCCTAAATTTATTGAAATAACTATATTACAAAGTTAAATACATATAATGGATTGATTTTTGTTGAGGGTATATATTTAATATGGATTATGATTATTTAATTGATTAATATTAGCTTTAAGTAATAAAATAAATATTATTGACAAAGAGGAATTATTTATAACAGTGTCGTGAAATGTGTGGCCTCATATTATCATATTGTAATGTAGAAAATTAGGAAAGACAAACTTCAGGCTGACGCAGCAATTTATTTAAGGCACAAACACAAATTACAATTGATAAAATACAAGAGAAGCAATGAGGGACGCAGAGTAATAAAATATATAAACATAAAAATTCATATTTTGTTAATAAATACTTTGCTGCAACATTATAAATATACTAGCCGAGAGCAAAGCCCTGGGATTACCTGAAGAGCCACATAGACATTAAGAGTAGAGATAGTGGCTTATAAATTGCAATTGGGCATCATCTGATTTTCTAGTATAAGGTTGGGGGAAAAATACTTTCTAAGTAAAGTACAGTTAAACCTGTCTATATCGCCCCCTCTAAATAGCGCCTTCCTCTCTATAGCACCATATTTTGGTGAGTCCCGAGAGGAGGCGCTATAGACAGGTTTAACTGTATATATATTCGGTAAGATCTTATATATTTTTTCTATCAAAATGAGAATGTAATCATATAATCCACAACAAACCTTATAATTAACTACATATTAAACAGCACAGGGCAGAAATGTAGAAAATTAATATATAAAGCAATGGTGAAAATATTAAATAAAGAGAAGACCATAAATCAGAATAATTGATTTAAAAAAATCCTTTAAGGTGAGAAACTATAGGCAATGGCGAAAGGTTTAAATAAATATATTTAAAGTGGAAAAAAGAAAAAGATCTAACAAATCAGGAAATAAAATTGCAAACAACACAACTATATTGTAGATAAAACGACATATGAAAGAATAAATTCATTTGAAGGACCTCATTAAAATCTACATTTCTAGTTTAATATATGCACTATAACTATGTTAAATCGACACACGATATTTCGACCATGTTTTGAAGCCCCGACCTACGGCCTATCATATAACAAACCGTAATTCGACACTATCGATAATTCGACTCTTCCGAAAATTCACTATTTTAAAATTCAAATTTCGACAGTTGATTGTTGTTCCAATACAAGTTTACCGCTCAAAAGGTATTAGAAAGGCGAGCAGGCCGTGGAAAATGTCCAAAATTAATGTATAGAGCAGTGAGATAAATAATTAAGAGAAGACCAAAAATAAAAATAATTAATAATAAATAGTTTATCAGTAAACAAATAATTTTTAAAAATCTTTTTTTGGTGAGAAACTAATGGCATTTTTGAAACGTTTAAATAAATATATTTGAAATGAAAAAAATCAGTAAAGAAAATTGCACACAACTATATTGCACGACATATTGAAGGAATGAATTCATTTAAATGACCTCATTAAAAACTACATTTATAGTTTTATATATACTTGGGTTCAACTTTACAAGTATGCTATTCAAAGTTCGCCTATGTTAAAAAGCCACATAGAGCTGTCCATGCCTAAACACAGGTTCTTCTAGCAAGAAACCCACTCTAGCAAAGGTTTGGCCTTGAGCCTTATTTAGAGTCATAGCAGAATCCAACCTTAGTGGAAACTGACGCCTCTTCAGAATGAAGGGAAGGTTGGTATCTGAAGGAGCCAAATATATTTTTGGCATCAATACAGTGTGTCCAACTTTGGTCGCTGTCAGTATTTGTGCTTCAAGGACATGAGAGCACATGCGCTGGATCATCATACGTGTACATTGCAAAGATCCTGCTTAGGATTCAAATTTCTCAGAAGCATAACAATAGCAAAACCTTAAGGTTTAACTTAAGGGAGTAAGACTATTGACAAATTCAGTATGGTAGTTATTTTTCTCCTCCACATTCTTACACTCGACTCTGTCAAACACTGAGAAAACACAGATTCCTGTTTGGTAAGCAATTCAATATGTAAGTAATTCAATATAATTAATCTCTAATGAGCTACCAACAGTTTCCCCAGGGAAATGCATATTCAAGCAGTTAGGGCAGACTATATCCAGGCTCCCAAATGATATATTCAATGGGAACAGGAAAAATAGGATTAGAGTGTTATTCCAGCGGTGAGTCTTATAAGCCCACCTATCGGTTTGGAGAGTGAGTCTTCCACGGCCTCTTAGAGGCATGAAACAGAAACCATTTAAATAAGGTAGAATAAAAAAAAAAGAATAAAAATACATTTTAAAAAAGCTTTTATTTAAATGCAATTAATAGGAAATATTAAAATATTTTATCTTCTGTCATTGAGCAATTAGTTGTATCTGAGTGAAAATGAAAGCGGCGGGGACGATCATCATGAATTTCGAACCTAATGTGATTTAATATGTAGCAATTGATTAGCGATTTGCTATATTTTTACTTCTTCTCTAAATATGATCGTCCCCCGCCGCTTTTATTTTCACTCAGATACATCTAATTGCTCAATGACAGAAGATAAAATATTTTATTATTTCCTTTTTAGTGCATTTAAATAAAAGCTTTTTTAAAATGTATTTTTATTTATTAATTATTTAGTTAGTTTCTAGCCATGAATTCACAAAACATAGAATCAAAAGTTCACTGGGGATTAGGCCTTAAATAGAGGAAGCCTGCTCGCGGTGGATTGGTCAATTCCTTGTAAATATATGTGATGGTGAGGTCTGGTAGCGTCTTGTAGAATCTTGTCGAATAACTATGTGATGAAGAGATCCTTTTGTCTCTCGCTATACTGTGTTGACCGAGAGGAACAGTCAGGATACGGAGTTTTCCAGTACCTCTCTGCACCTTGGAAGACCTTTTACAGTTCTCACAAAGTACAGGCAGTCGTGGTCGAGGCAGAGTGGAAAGCTTGGGAATGTCCACACAAAAAACGAAGACACAGTTGCACTAAGAAAGTTCCGTGAACAGATAAAAGTTGAGCTAGGAGCGAAAGATGGAGATGGAAGAGTTCTTACTGGTCTACATGGTGGATGAGGTGGACCTGGAGTACAACTGACGAGGGCTCACGCAGATGGTGAAGTAACTGTCAAGTGACTGTTATTATAGGTTAAGACGGGAGCCTTATGCGACAGGGGCGTGGATCGTCTGGTGGAATTCTAAACTGGCGCCGTGGCAGTTTCCATCTTTAGACCTTGTTGTTTTGTAACTGCTACATCTCGATCTCTGCTTTAGCTCGACTCTTAATCTATTACATAGTTTTATTTATTCATCCTCAGTTTGTACAAAGTACATTACATATGATGATGTAATGACACATGTCAATAATGCGTATAATCATTTACAGATGTATTTCTATGATACAACATGAAAATCTTGTTATAAGTTATATACAATATGGGGTTTGTTATGACCACTTAAGTAGTCAACTTTATGCAAATATATTTAACTTAAAACTGGGAGAAAAAGTATGTCGATTTCTTTTTGTGTGTAAATTGGTATGTAAATTTATTTGTTGTATAAATTGTAATGTAAATTTCCTTAATGTATAAATTGACCGTGTTTTTTAATAAAAATAGTTCTGGATAAGATTTGGCCGTGTGGTAGTCGTCCTTGAGAGCCTCTTCCTTTGGTGTTGTGGAGCTGGTTAAGTAGCTGGACAAAATTACAAGGTCGTCTCTCGGGGTAAAGAGAGACACCGGTCTATGTTGAGGAGAAGAACTCAATATTTGTGGCGAGCCTGCCAGGATAAGAAGATTCCAGGATCAGAAGATTCCAGGATCAGAAGATTCCAGGATGGAGACTTCAGGGGACTCTATGAATTTGAAAATTTTAAAAAGATCTAGAACTCCAAGGAGAACTATCTTCCCCAAGGAAATAAACGAAACTCTAGAAGAGTTAAAAAGAGTCTCCCCTGATGAGTGCCTCTTGATGGAAAAGTGGGAGTTCATCGCCCAGTGTTACCAACAAATTAAGGAATATGATGGAAAAATAGAGATGGAAATGATTGGTGCAGAAGAATATGACGAAAAGGCTGTAATGAAAGAACTGGAGTCCACTGGGCATTACGAAAAAATGTACAATGCCGTACTGATAAGGATCAATAAGATCCTAGAAGCTAAGACTGAGAAAAAGAGGGCAATGTCAGAAGCCGGAAGCGAAGGCTCAAGAAGAGCAATTCTGAGACAACCAAAGATGGAATTACCATGTTTTGATGGTGATTTGGAGGGCTGGATATCATGCTGGTCCAGGTTCAAAAATATTCATGAGGATAGGGATTTGGACGACGATGAAAAAATGCATTATCTCGTCCAAGCAATGATCCCGGGTTCCCGAGCACATCGCCTATTGGGGGCTTACACCCACACCGGGAAAACTATGAGAATGCCATAGGAGCTCTCAGGGGTAGGTTTGGAGACAATAAATTATTGACTGAGTTGTACTTGAGAAAGTTAATCAATTTAGTTGTGCTCAATGCACGTCGACAGAGTGCAAATTTGGATCGTCTTTATGACGAGATTTCGGCCTACCTTCAGTCTTTGGAATCATTGAATATTCCTTCGGAATATTTGGAGGTTTTTCTTTTCCCACTGGTGGAGTCTTGCCTGCCACCGAGATATTGCAAGTGTGGCAAAGAACACCCGAGGCCGGTTATGGCCGGGATGACGAGCAGGATGTAGAGCAAGGAAAGGGGGACCGGCTGAAGGCCTTGATGGGCTTTTTACGGGCCGAGATAAAAGCTCAACAAAAAATAAATATTTCAAGGATTGGAGTGGGTGAGAATAACCCCAAGTACAATTTTCCTTCAAGACCTTTACATTTTAATAAGAACAATGGGCCAAGAGCAGCACAGTTGATGGTTTCGAGGAATGAAAATTCAAAAGGATCATTTTTGAGCCCGAATTACGAGAGAAAGACCAAGTGCATCTTCTGTGATGGAATGGGCCATGAAAATTGGAAATGTTTCAAAATTGGAAGAATGACTCGGGAAGAACAACTTAAGAAGATGTCTGACGCAGGAGTCTGCTTCAAGTGTTTAAAAAGAAATCATCTAAGAAGACACTGTAGGACAAAAATTATTTGCCAGAATTGCGGAGGTCCCCACTACTTGATTTTCTGTCGGGGAAACAACTCAAGAAGGGACTCAATCTCGGAAGATGGAGGAAGTAGTAAAGAGAGAAAAGGCAATTATTCAGTACAAAACCAAAAGTCCACCGTTCTGCTCACACAGTCCTGTGCATCCGAGATACTTTTGATGACAGTGAGAGCAAAAATCTGTAGCTCTGAAACATCAAAAATTATAAATGTTTTGTTGGATTCAGGGAGTCAATATTCGTTCATTAAAGAATCTTTAGCAGAAGAATTGGGATTAGAGAAATTGGGAGAGCGGAAATTGACGAAATGCCTTTTTGGAGGTCTACAAACAAGAGAGAAGCACAGCCTTTATTCCTTTTCCATCACAAATATTTTAAAGGAAGAAACCGTACAGGTCAAAGCGATGGGTCAACGGATGATCTGTGACAGAGTTCCTATTTTGACAGCAGGAACTTGGATGCGGAATCTCGACAAAAAGGGTGTCACCATTATTAGAAAGAAAAATGTTGAGACATCAGAAATCGACCTCTTGTTGGGCGCTGACAATTTAAGCAAGATCTGGACCGATCAGGTGGTTTGTTTGAAGGATGGATTAACGGCAATCAATACGAAGATTGGTTGGTCAATTTTCGGAGAGATTTCTTTGAAAGAGGGTTTGGCTTCGGAGTATGTATCTCCTGTTTTCTTGACCATGAGTCATAAAATAAAGGATCTTTGGGACTTAGAAATGTTAAGTGTACGAGACCTTGTAGAAAATATTTCACAGGGGGAAAAGGACAAAGATATCAAATCGCTTTTCATTGAAAAGGCTCAAGTTGAGAAAAAGTCGGTTGAAATTGAAGAAAGTGAAAAAGCTCAAATTGAGAAAAAGTCTGTTGTTGAAGAAAGTGAAAAGGCTCAAGTTGAGAGAAAGTCGGTTGTAGAAGTTGAAGAAAGTGAAAAGGCTCAAGTTGAGAAAAAGTCGGTTGAAATTGAAGAAAGTGAAAAGGCTAAAATTGAGAAAAAGTCTGTTGTTGAAGAAAGTGAAAAAGCTCAAGTTGAGAAAAAGTAGGTAGAAGTTGACGAGAGTCATAAGGCTGAAGTTGAGAAAAAATCCATTGAAGCGGATGAAAATGGGAAGGCTTCTGAAATAATGAATAGAGCTGGAATGGAACTTCGTCAGTGGGAAACAACTGAGACGTTCAATCTTCGAGAGGGAAATGATTGTATTAATGATTTTGATCATGTACCCCGTACCTAAAAAATCTGGAGAAAAAAATTCCCAACCCAGAAGATTGTGAAAATATGTGTATATTTTTTCACTCTTTTCTTCTGTTGAACTCCTGTTCAACAGCGGGGGGAGTATGTTATGACTACTAAAGTAGTCAACTTTATGCAAATATATTTAACTTAAAACTAGGAGAAAAAGTATGTAGATTTCTTTTTGTGTGTAAATTGGTATGTAAATTTATTTGTTGTATAAATTGTTATGTAAATTTCCTTAATGTATAAATTGACCGTGTTTTTTAATAAAAATAGTTCTGGATAAGATTTGGCCGTGTGATAGTCGCCCTTGAGAGCCTCTTCCTTTGGTGTTGTGGAGCTGGTTAAGTAGCTGGACAAAATTAGAAGGTCGTCTCTCGGGGTAAAGAGAGGCACCGGTCTATATTGAGGAGAAGAACTCAATAGGGTTGTTGGTTTTAATTACCATAGATGGGCCCCAGGAGTGAAAGGGTTTATCCGGGTTTAAGTGGGTAAAGCCTCTCTAACACAGGTAAGTAATTAAAATTTCTTTTATAATTAATTTGAACTGTGAGGGTTAAAAAGGGCTATAAAATTACTTGAAAACTTTCTCCATGCGCAAGTTTTTTGATCATAGATTGTATAAACGATAAGGAAGAGTAAGGAGAAAATATTTTTATTCAAATAAACTTGTGACAAGCTTTCGGGCAGTCACGCCCTTCATAATTAGTTACCTGTTGAAGGGCGTGACTGCCCGAAAGCTTGTCACAAGTTTATTTGAATAAAAATATTTTCTCCTTACTCTTCCTTATCGTTTAAAAAGGGCTATAACAAGATGATTTGTTTGGATATAAAAAGTGAAATAAAAATGACATTTTTGTTTGATTTTTAAAAAATGATGATTAAAATAAAATGATAACATAAAAATTCACATTCTAAGAGAATATTGGCGGGCGTTGGAAAGGGTTAGTAGTTGAAGAATATGCAATTGTTAGGAGTGCACATGTAAACCAAATACTTAGATCCAGGTGCAAAGCGAGGATATACACTTGAGCGTCTTCCTAGGCAATGTTTCACTTGCGATCCTATATAAGGGTTACAGTGCTTTGTCACAATTGTAGGGTTATTGGGTTAAAAGTTGTTGAAGAAAAGAATTAATATGATTGAAAGGGGTGATAGAGCCATGCGATAAGTAGAATTGTAGCGACAGTAGGTGGTCTGACTTGACTTGAAATCAAAGGTTGATTGTGGTCCGCTAGAGCTGGAAAAAAAAGTTGAAAGTTGAAAAAAGTGAACGCTTTGTGCATGCGTTGGTGATTGTGCTCTGCGGATGATTAAAATAAACTCTTGAAGCGTGTTCAGGCCAGAAGTTGGGATTTTTAAATCTGGGGAACTGTGTTCAAAGAGTTTGTTAAAATTACGAAATAAAAAAAATTGCCAAGCAGTGCTGTCGTTTTTCTACAATAAAGTGAAGCAATGGCTGAAAAAGATAGTGATGAAAAGTATAGGGAAGTGGTTAGAGGAATAGATTGTTGAAAACGATTGTTGTAGATGCCCGATAGTTGATGATAAACATTGTCATATAATAAAGCTATTTAAACAAATATAAAATATAGTGAATAAAAAGATAGAAATATGATTGCGGGTAAAAAGTGTACGTAGACAAACTCAAACATGTAATATTTAAAAATATATAATAATGAATTGAAAATGAATTTTGGAAAACAAACAATGTTTTTCAATACTAAGATAATATTATGAAAAATAAAAGTAAATTTGATTAAAGTTTTTTTTTCAAATAATGTTGGACTAAAAATTGATTATATCATTGAAAAGTAAAAATGAAACTAATTATTCAAGATTTTATACAAAAATTAAAATATAATTAAAGATTATTAATGATTAGATAAATGTTGGGAGTGGAAAATTGAACAATATTCTCGTTTATCCAAAGAAGCGATATGTAGATAATTATACCTCTTTTCCGTTATAAAGTCTATATCAGACTTAACCAAGTTGTTTTAATTGGTGATATCAATTAACTTGTAAAATGTTTAATGTATGTTGTGTTGTGATTAAGGCGTTGATGAGATGCGTAAGAAAACCTAAATGGTTAGTGTGAAACATGTGTTTAAAAAAATGGCGATCATGAAGATAGTGGTCAAGATGATAGCTTTGTGAGGGGAGGGAGAACGGGGGTATGTAACTGAAATAGTTTCGGGGATCCTATTACTGGGGGTCACTCCTCCTGTTTTTCACGGGAATTGCCGGGTTCTATTTCTGGGATGGTCACACATGTGGGATGGTTTGCTATGTTTGTCATTTACTTGAAACTGACTTTCCTCTTTGTTGAGGTTGGCAATTTTCTTGCCAATTTGAAAATACCGGGATTTAAATGCAAAAAGGGCTGTGAGGTTGTAGGCGGTATAATTCGGAATAGTTGCGTCTCGAAGATATCTGGAGTCAAATGATTGAATTCACTGAGATATACATCTTGAGGCAATCGCTGTGGGTTTTGAACAAATCGGGGAGGTGGAGGTGTGATGTACAGAACATTCTCTGTGTAATATTTTAATTTATTGACATGTATGGTGTCACTGTCTCTATTGAGAGGTTGATTGGGGCGATCTATTCGAACGACATTGGGTGAGATTATTCCAATTATTGTGTATGGTCCAGTAAAATATGGTGCTAATTTACCTGTGTCGGGAAGTCTATAATTTTTTACCAAAACAAGATCATTCACTTCGAAAGGTGGTGTTCTGTGCTGCTTAACAAATGTTTCTTTATCTTTTCTATGCTTATTTTGGGTACGAGAGCTTGCTATCTCTCGAGCTATATTTATTTCGGGGTATGGGTTAAGATGAGTTCTTAGATCTGGGGGGATAACATTGAACATTAAGTAGGTGGGTGGAAAACTTGTGACAGAATGGGGTGTATTATTATACGTCTGAGTGACGCGCTTAACTAGTTGAGTCCAGGAAGCTTTCGGATTTTCTAGATAAGCTAGTCTGAGCTTGCCTGTAATGGTCGCATTTAAGCGTTCTATTAAACCGTTTGCTCGTGGGTTATTGCTTGTGGTGAGTAGGGGTTGTATACCATGTGTTATTAGAAATTTACGGAATTTTTCTGAGGTAAAAGCGGGCGCTCTGTCAGATAACAGACGTTTTGGAGATCCTTGCTGTAGTACAGCTTTGAGGGTTTGAATGTACGTTAGGGTACTGGTGGACTTCGATGGAAAGGTCCAAGCATATCGCGTTAAATGATCCAATATTACGTGTAGATATGTCTTGGAGTGTCCATATTTCGAAAATCCAGCTATGGTATCTATAGAGATTAAGTCGAATGGTTGTTGAGGTGGTGGAATTTGTCCGAGGGCACCATAGGGTTTACCTTTGGGCCTTTTAATGATTTGGCAGGTGTGACACGCGCGACCTGACAAATATTTCTATAGATTTAGAGATACCTTTCCAGTAGTACTGGGTAGTAATTATGCGGGTCATCTGAGAGATGCCTGGGTGGTTATATTCTTGGTGAACTTTGTTCATGAGAGTATGTTGCAGGGTTTCGGGAATTATTATTTTAGTTACACCTTTTCGGGTAATGGTATGTAAGCCGTTTGTATCAATGTTGAAGGGGGATGCTGTTGGTTGATGCTGTTAAATAATATCAGCACTGATAAATCCCACAAAAGGGTTTCGTGATAGTAAATCTGCTTCGTACTGTTGGCTGCCTTTGAGGTAGTGGATTTCGTAATTATAGGTAGATAGTCAGGCTCCATCTAAAGAGTCGTCCTGACGGATTTTTTATAGTTTAAGCCATTGTAAAGCTTGGTGATCTGTGTATATGGTAAATTTTATACCGGTGAGGTATATTCGGAATTTATCTACACTTTCGACGATGGCGAGGCACCCGAGTTCGGAAACGTGTAGTTTTTTTTTCATGTGCTAAAAGGGCGCGGCTGAAATATTGTACAGGATGTACTTGTCCGTCTGGTGTACCTGTTTGAGTATGCCGGCGATCCCTTGGGTGGATGCGTCGCAATAAAGGCGGCATGGTAAACCGACTTGATACAAGTGTAGCACTGGTTTACTGGTTAAACTCTCTTTGAGAGTGGTGAAAGCTTGTTGACAGTCTGGGTCCCAATTCCATCTCACATCTTTTTTAAGTAGTTTATTTAAAGGTGCTCGTAAGCGAGCATAATCTGGTATAAACTTATTATAAACGTTCACTGCTCCTAAAAATTATTGTAACGTCTTTTGATTGGTAGGTGGTTTGATGGCATTTATGGTATCAAGGTTGCGCGTCTGTGGTGCATAAGTACCTGCGGTAACAGCGTATCCTAAGAAATCTATAGATGTTTTAAAAAACGAACATTTATTATAATTGAGTTTGATGTTTTCGTGTTGACACACCGTAAGAAATTGTTGTAGGTGTTGTAGATGATCCTCTAAGGTGTCAGAAAAATAATGAAATCGTCGATGTAATGGGTAACAAAATTTAGTTTATATTTTTGCAAGACCTGGTTTATGGCACGATGGTATATCTGTGGCGAATTTTTAAATCCGTACGGAAGTCTACAAAATTCGTACTGACTATCTAACGGCACGAAACCTAGTAGATTACGTGAGTTAGGTACTATTTCCACTTGCCAATATGCGGATGCTATATCTACAGAAGAGTAGTATTTGGCTTTCGAAAATTTATCAAGAATGGTTTCTATTAAAGGTAAAGGATGTACGTCTGGAGCGATGATTTCATTGAGTTTTCTGTAATCAATACAGAAACGTTTCGTTTTGTCACGTTTCGTAACAAGAGTTATTGGACTGGCGTAAGGTGAGACTGACGGGGCAATAATTCCATGTTGGAGCATTTGCTCTATTTGGTTTTGTATTTCTTGTTGATCGTGTAGTGGCACTCTATATGGGCGTAATGCTATTATTTTATCTGTGGTGGTATTGATTTTTACAGGTGGTATGTTCAATTTGGGCACATTGTATTTATTATTAGAGAACACTTGCGAGAATTCGTATAGAATTGGGTGAAGTTCGTGTGGACAATCTTCTAACTGAGGTGCCGCATTAGAAGGTATAGATAGATAACTCAATATCATGAGCAGGAGATATAGGAGATGATACAATAGTGGGGGAACATATAATTGGGGTAGGGTCCGCCACGTGTAAACAGGACTGGTTCGAGGGGAAGGTGGTAAAAATAGCTGTTTCCCTCGGTTGAGTGGGACATTAATCCTGTTTGCACTTGGTGAACTTATAGACATTCGTTGGGAGAGCATCATTCTTTTGATAAATTTGGAGATTATTAAAATCTATACTTAATATAAATATTTTAAGGATATTAATAGATAAAATACCAAAAGGTAGTGAAGCTTCTATTATAAAAAAATTTAGTTTTTGGGTGAGGTTACCTATTTTAAGTTTTAAAAAAATATATCCTAGGGTATTTACATTATGGGCTATTGCGTTTATAGTTAAGCTGTACTGATGGATAATAATTTTATATGGTAATCTATTTTCTATGGTTCTTAAAATATCCAAGTTAAGTATGTTAATAGATGCTCCCGTGTCTATTAAAAAGGGCAAATTTACATTTGGTGACAGTTCAGTCCATATTATGAGCTGTTCAACGAAAAAGGTTGCAGGTTTTCCTACAGTTAAGTTGCTCGCGGGGCTTGTAGAGTCGTCTTGGCTTGCAGCTTGGACTTGGGGAACATGGCTCAGAGATTGGACCTTAGGCTGGGTGTGGGTACCACATTTTGGTACAATGGTTGTGCGTGGTCTGGCGCTGTAGACTTGGCGTGTTCGGCTCTGTGGGAACCGTTGTTCACACTGGGAGTGCCAGTGCATAGCATTGCAATACTCATTGCATTATGGGCTATTGTGTTTATAGTTAAACTGTACTGATGGATAATAATTTTATATGGTAATCTATTTTCTATGGTTCTTAAAATATCCAAGTTAAGTATGTTAATAGATGCTCCCGTGTCTATTAAAAAGGGCAAATTTACATTTGGTGACAGTTCAGTCCATATTATGAGCTGTTCAACGAAAAAGGTTGCAGATTTTCCTACAGTTGAGTTGCTCGCGGGGCTTGTAGAGTCGTCTTGGCTTGCAGCTTGGACTTGGGGAACATGGCTCAGAGATTGGACCTTAGGCTGGGTGTGGGTACCACATTTTGGTACAATGGTTGTGCGTGGTCTGGCGCTGTAGACTTGGCGTGTTCGGCTCTGTGGGAACCGTTGTTCACACTGGGAGTGCCAGTGCATAGCATTGCAATACTTGCAAGGCGAGGGTGGGGGTGTAACTTGGTGGGTTACACGTGATGACCGCTGGTTGTTGTACCGCGGTGGTAGGTTGTGGTAGGTTGGATGTGGGGCCTTGTCTACTTGGCGCTGGTACGCTGCACTGGTGGCACACTGAGTCCTTCTTATTCTTGACACTAGGTCGAACCATTCTTTAATGGTGTTTGGCTGCACAGTTGCGATTAATCGCTGGTCTGCGACGGGTAGCCCTTCGGTCAGAGACTCTATTAATATGTCGGCGCGTAGGTTTAATTTCATGCCCATTACCGTTTTGTTTTGGTAGTAGTCTTCTGGCGGCATTTGGGGTGTCAATTTTAATGGCCAGGAAGCTTGCAAACGACGCTTCTGTCGTTGTTGGGAATAAGTCTATCAGTGTCTGGCGGGCTTCATTATAAAATAACCTATCTAACCGTAGGCTTCGGAAATATTGGAGGGGCTTACCTTGCAGGTAGAAGGGTAACTTGCCTAGGCGGTCCGTGTAGGTCAGTTCAGCTAGGACTGCTTGGGCATCGAAGTGGTCGAAAAAGCTCTGGGCTTAAAGGGAACCATCGTATGGACACACGTCTATCTCTCTCGGAGATCGGGCGACCAGCAGCTTACTCAGGGCATCGGCGATCTGTGTCAGCGGGTCTGCGGAGGCCCCTTTGGGCGGAGACGTTTCCTCCTCTTCAAATGTCGTCTCTTGTTTGGGGACAGATGGCCCGGTCGAATCGTTGGACTGTTCGGTTTGTTCTTCCATCTTTGCACTTTCTCGCTTATATCTGGACTATCTGGCCTTCTTCGTTTGGTATCCTTCGTTTTGGTTATCCCGTCGGCTATAAATGTAATGAATTCCTGTCGACTAACTATGTGATGAAGAGATCCTGTTGACTCTCGCTATACTGTGTTGACCGAGAGGAAAAGTCAGGATACGGATTTTCCAGTACCTCTCTGCACCTTGGAAGACCTTTTACAGTTCTCACAAAGTACAGGCAGTCGTGGTCGAGGCAGAGTGGAAAGCTTGGGAATGTCCACACAAAAAACGAAGACACAGTTGCACTTAAAAAGTTCCGTGAACATATAAAAGTTGAGCTAGGAGCGAAAGATGGAGATGGAAGAGTTCTTACTGGTCTACATTGTGGATGAGGTGGACCTGGGGTACAACCGACGAGGGCTCACGCAGATGGTGAAGTAACTGTCAAGAGACTGTATTTATAGGTTAAGACGGAGGCCTTATGCGACAAGCGTGGATCGTCTGGTGAAATTCTAAACTGGCGCCGTGGCAGTTTCCATCTTTAGACCTTGTTGTTTTGTAACTGCTACATCGCGATCTCTGCTTTAGCTCAACTCTAAATCATTTACATAGTTTTATTTATTCATCCTCAGTTTGTACAAAGTACATTACATATGATGATGTAATGACACATGTCAATCATGCGTATAATCATTTACAGATGTGTTTCTATGATTGTTGAGTTATGGCAGGTCAAACCAACGAAACCTCCTCTCAACAAGTAAGACCTTTACCCAAAGTCTTGATGTTATCTGGACTGCCTCGGGTGATCAAGCAAGAATGAAGACAAAAACCAGCGGCTACACCCGTAAAGCTCTCGCTCTACTAAAATAAACTCTTTATTTAAACAACACGGTCAAGTTATATACATTCAAGGGGAGATTTACATAATAATTTTATACATTTAATAAAAATCTACATTTCTAGTCATATATTCAAAAAGATATTTACATATTGTATGTTACGACTTTTAACATACCCCCACCTTTCTTTTTTGTAGAACAAGAAAGAAAAAATCCGTTCCACCGCGATGGGGGGATCCTGGTAGGTGGGACACCGTTGCAGGGAGCCCAGGCTCTTAACCAGGAAAAAAACCATCTTCTCCTCGGCACACTGCGGCACCCTCTCCATACACACCACCGGAGATTGCCCCATAAGCGTCCATCTTCTTCTTCCAAAGAAATCGGAGGTAGTCCCAATCATTTTCCTTGATGGCCATCACCTGGAAATATCTCCTCATGTCGGCCAAAACTCCGAACTTATTTTCCCGAAGTTTTATCCCTATTTCCGGGATTATTCTCAGTAGAATGGGTCCTCTCCTTAAATATCGTTTCAAGGAAAGTCCGTTATATCCTCGACAGGAAGCGTCGTCAAATACTGGCCGTATAGGCGTCGTTTTGGACCCACTCTTAAACAAAAAGTGACGGGGCAAATAGTGTCCTTTTACTTCAGGTGGATTTTCCTCATTCAACCAATCTTTTGGATCAATAATTTTTCTCCCACCTTTGAATCAGTACCCTGTTCTACATCTAACCTTTCTTCCACCTTTAAATCAGTACCCTGTTCTACATCTAACTTTTCCTCTGCCACCTTTGAATCAGTACCCTGTTCTACATCTAACCTTTCTTCCACCTTTAAATCACTACCCTGTTCTACATCTAACTTTTCTTCTGCCACCTTTGAATCAGTACCCTGTTCTACATCTAATTTTTCTTCCACCTTTGAATCAGTACCCTGTTCTACATCTAACCTTTCTTCCACCTTTGAATCAGTACCCTGTTCTACATCTAGCTTTTCTTCCACCTTTGACCCTGTACAATGTTCCTCATCTATATTTTTCGCTTTATTTCCATCATGACCTTTTCCCTTGTTGTATTTATCGTCCTTATTCTCTGCATAATCAGATTTATTTATGGTTTTCAAATCTTGGGATTCTGTTTCCTTATAATTATCCTTTATTTTAGATTTCGTATCTCCAGTTGGTCTTGCTTCCACCAATTTCCTCGATGCTTGAACTTTGACAACTCTTTCCTCATTATCATCAATCGATTTAGTTTCATCATCTGAAATCTTCACTTGATCAGCACCTTCAGCTACTGCTTTAAAATTGTTCACCGATTCATAACCTTTAATTGCTGTTCCAGAATCCTTCACTCCATCGCCCTTAGGCTTCGCTTCAGAATCCTTTACTCCGTCGCCCTTAGGCTCCGCTTCAGAATCATTTACTCCGTCGCCCTTAGGCTCCGCTTCAGAATCCTTTACTCCGTCGCCCTTAGGCTCATCTTCAGAATCCTTTACTCCGTCGCCCTTAGGCTCATCTTCAGAATCCTTTACTCCGTCGCCCTTAGGCTCATCTTCAGAATCCTTTACTCCGTCGCCCTTAGGCTCATCTTCAGAATCCTTTTTTCCGTCACCTTCATCTCCTGCTTTTTGACCTTCAGATTCTTTTACTTCATCTCCTTTATCTCCGTCTTTAGAATTCACTTTATCAGGTTTTGCTTCCGCTTCCTTTGCTTTGTCTTTAGCCTCAGCTTCCTTCACACCTACATAGCTATCAACTGCAGTTTCAGAATCCTTCACTTTATTGCATTTAACTGCCGCTTCTGTTTCCTTCCCTTCACCGCCTTCAACTGCTGCGTTCAATTCCTTCTTTTCCTTAATAGCATTCACAGCACCTTTTTTGCCCTCATATTCAATGTCTATTATAGAGGGAGCTGAACAAGCTTCCTTTAGCATTCTAGCTTTAGCTAGAGCAGGCTTCACATCCGTAGCTCTAGCGGTTTTTACAGAATCCTCCTTTTCCACGCCTTCAATTTCATTTTTCATGGACTATTCCGGGCTTTTGATAGAGACGTAGAAGTAGTCTGAAGTTTGATAACTTTCTGATTATCGGTTTCTGAATTCGGAGAGGCACTAGACGCCCCTGGTGGAATTTGAGAAGTCTTGGCCTGAGCATCCTTATCCTGCTCACGCATTACGCGAATTCTAGCCTCTAAATAAAATCTTTCCATTATGTAAATCTCACACTCCTCAAATTCCCTATCTATCTCATCGTCGCTAATAGCCTCTTGGGCCAATAAAATTCCCTGGCATTGCTCATTCAATGCCACCAGCTCCAAATGGAGAGATTCCAACCTATCATACCTTGCATATATCCTCCCTTTATCAATGGAAGAATCCTTTAATTCTGCATTCAAAACATTAACCTGCTCAGTAAATTTGTCTCTGGCATCTTTCCTTATTTTGCTCAATTCCTCCATCTTATCCTCGCTAGCTTTAGTCTTGTCTTCCCAGATTTATCTTAGCTTCTTTGAGTTCTTTAGATTTTCTTTTAACTTCTTAGAATTCTTTAACCTTATCTTGAGCTTTTTCAACCTTTTTATCCTCACTTGAGCTTCACTTTTCCCTTGAGCTCCCTTAAACCTTTAACAAAGGGCTTTTTGAGCTCCTTTAAACCTTGAGCTTCACTTTTCCCTTGAGCTCCTTTATACTTGAGCTTCACTTTTCCTTTGAGCTCCTTTTAACCTTTAACAAAGGGCTTTTTAGAGCTCCTTTAAACCTTGTTGCTCGGGAGACAGCGCTACCAGGTCTTCCCGTCACTTGTTGCTCGGGAGACAGCGCTACCAGGTCTTCCCGCCACCTGTTACTCGGGAGACAGCGCTACCAGGTCTTCCCGCCACTTGTTGCTCGGGAGACAGCGCTACCAGGTCTTCCCGCCACTTGTTGCTCGGGAGACAGCGCTACCAGGTCTTCCCGCCACCTGTTACTCGGGAGACAGCGCTACCAGGTCTTCCCGTCACTTGTTACTCGGGAGACAGCGCTACCAGGTCTTCCCGCCACCTGTTACTCGGGAGACAGCGCTACCAGGTCTTCCCGTCACTTGGCCAGCCCAGGCAGCCCACCCGGGGACGCCACAAAATGTTGAGTTATGGCAGGTCAAACCAACGAAACCTCCTCTCAACAAGTAAGACCTTTACCCAAAGTCTTGATGTTATCTGGACTGCCTCGGGTGATCAAGCAAGAATGAAGACAAAAACCAGCGGCTACACCCGTAAAGCTCTCGCTCTACTAAAAGAAACTCTTTATTTAAACAACACGGTCAAGTTATATACATTCAAGGGGAGATTTACATAATAATTTTATACATTTAATAAAAATCTACATTTCTAGTCATATATTCAAAAAGATATTTACATATTGTATGTTACGACTTTTAACAATGATACAACATGAAAATATTGTCATAAGTTATATACAATATGGGGTTGTTGGTTTAAATTACCATATGTTATATTAAAATATTTTAATATAATATAATTTTAAATAAAATATTTTAATATAACATATATATAAGGGGCGTAACATAAGACTTAAAAAGAAATATATATAAATCTATTCATTCCTGGTCACTCAGGCCACCCAGAAGAAAATTTATATACTTGCATTGTTCCTTGGACTGGGTGAGTGTTAAAAGTTTCATGCTTCCATGTGATCTGGAAGTATATTAAAATTAATTTACAAAATTTGAAAGGCAATTTAGAAATTTGTCTATTTCCGGCCACCTTGACAACCCAGAAGTCTGAAAAATTGTCAACTTGCATTATCATCGGGTTCTGAAAAGTGTACAAATTTCAGTGTCCTACGTACTCTAGAATTGTATTAAAGATTAATTACAAGATTTGTGGACAGACAGAGAGAAGCAAGTTAAATAAAACCTTTTAATAAGAACCAAGCAGAGAAAAACTACAAAACTGAATGTCAGAACAGGCATAAAAGGAAATCCCAATCATGTGGGGAAAAATCATTTGCCCAAGACATGAGCAAAGGGGAAAAGAAAGAATAGAATACATATAAAAATGAAGCTAAAACGTATTATTAAATGTAAAAACTCTAGATGTGAATAAAATCTAAATCAAAAACTGTAAAATAAAATTATTTACAATTATAATAAAGTACTGACATATATACAACACTCAACCACTCTAGCTGTTATTTAAAAACAACAACAACAAAACAATATAAATGAAAAATTGTAACAAAATTATGTTTATAATTAAAATAAAAGTAATCAACAATTGAATCAGAAATACGAAATATACAAAAGTCACTCCAAAGGTTTAGCAATCATTATTAAATAATTAAAATATTAAAAATAAATTAGACATTTAAAATCTACATGCATTTTAATCCATCATAAACATTTTCATAAAATAGTAATAAAAATTAATCATAAAGAGCGCGACTTAGTTTACAGCGGCAGCAGCGGTAATTTCTTGAGCGCCATCTGGTGGAACAGATATCAACTAAACATTGATTTAGCCTGATCCCTGATATTTGACCAACTCGAGAAAATCCATCCACGAACGCGTTTCGCGCTGTTGGCACTCGTCAGCGTGGAGCAGGCTTTACCACTGCGACCAAAAAGGTCGAAAGAACTTGGTTTCTCAAGAAGCCTCTGGGACCAAAATGATTTTTGGTCGCAGTGGTATAGCCTTCTCCACGTTGACGAGCTCCAAAAGCTGGAAACGCGTTCGTGGATGGCTTTTCTTGATTTACCAAGAAAATAGGTTGGACAAATATCAGGGGGCAGGCTAAATCAATGTTTAGTTGATTTCTGTTCCACTAGATGGCGCTCTGCCATCTAAAAAGCACATTTGCTCTAGGACAGGATATGCCTTTTATATTTTTAATATATATTAATTAAAAGGCTTATTTTGGATTTAAAATAAAATAAAACATTTTATTTATAATAAAATGTCAATATTTCACGAGGCTTACCCACGAGCTTACGGGCTGCATGCTAAAAAAATGAAGTTTAGTTTATGTTGGAAATATTTCTCCTTTTGTAAATAAATACATTTGTTTATTATTCTTTAAAATATCAGCTTTGAATCTATATATTTAAAATTGAATGTCTGTCTGTACTCGATAGATTCAAAAACCATACATCCAATCGCTGTAAAACTTTGGGAAGTTGTTTACTATACTACAGGGAAGGTTTTTGGTTTGAATTTAATTTGAAATAAATATTCGTTGCAATTTTATTTGCAGATTTTCTACATTTTAAATTTCGATTTAGACATTTTCAATTTTTATTAAGACATTTTTTCAGTTTAATTTAGACACATTTTCTATAAATTCTTTATTTGCCTAATTTCGCAAAAGAAAACATCTTATAGTTTTTAATTAAAAAGGCATATATTGGATAAAAATATCATTTATCAAAAAAATCCATAAGGATTGCTATATTTTCAAATTTTATAGTTTATTTAAAATTTAATAAATGTTTTCAAAAAATTAAATGTGTTTTATAAAAATATATTTAAACCTATATAACAATATTTATATAAGTTTATAAATCTATATATAGGATTTTAACTTTTAATTAAAAAAAAAAAACATTTTAAATTTATATTTATACATATCAATTTTAATTTAGACACATGGACTTTTCCATATCTTTCTTTCTGGAGAGCTGATTTCTGACGCCTTCGTCCCGAAATCCACGACGACTCTTTCGTTCTCAGGGAGTTCACGATATATATACCCTGCTATTTAAAATAAATATAATTTGCATATATCCTGCGCGCACTGGGGTTAAAATATAATTGACTTTAAACTAAATTAATGGCTCAGAGAGTCAAAGTTGGGATTCAGAACAAATTATTATATTTATATATCTATTGAAATGGTCACAGACAGATAATAAAGAAAGAAAAATAAATAAAACGGGGGCAATAAGAATAAATTGGGAAAATATGCATAAATTTAACCTGTTTAAAAAAAATATTATGAAAAGTTACTTATCTTATTTGGTGCTTTAGTTGGATGGCTGGAAAATTTCTTCCGCTAAATTTTGAAAGACTACATTTTTGGACTAAATTTTTAGGACCTTCCTCCCAACTCTACTGCTATCGCTGCCTACTCTCTACCTATCTTACCGCCATCTACCCTCTCTTATCTTTTCCTCAAATTCCCCGCCCCAAATATTTTATTTTAACAGAGTAAAATAAATTAATTTTATTTTATAAAAATATTCCAATTGTTAAAAATAAAATAAAAATGAAATTTATAATCAAAATATTACTTTAATTGATGAATATTATTTGAAAATATTAAAACAAAAATAGCTGATTATTTATTTTTAAAAAAGGAAATTTATTATTATAAATCCTTTATATATATAAAAATGAAATGCGAAATCGATGTTTGTTATCGCATCACGCAAAATCTACTGACTCAATCATTATGGAATTTCGCATGTAGGTAGCTGAAGATTTCGTTTAACATATAGGCTATTCAAAAAACTAAAAAAGTTAATGTGCTTTTTTTTTTTAAATAAAAAACCAAAAAGCGTTAGTTCCAGTCTTTTACCGCTAGGGCGCAGCACTGGTCGCGACGATAAATGAATTTGATTTTTTAAAAGCATCGGTGGTTCAGTGGTAGAATGCTCGCCTGCCACGCGGGCGGCCAGGGTTCGATTCCTGGCCGATGCATTTTTTTTTTAACAATTTTTAAAATTCATTTATATTATCCTTCCTTTATCCTTATATATATATATATAAATGAAATGCGAAATCGATGTTTGTTATCGCATCACGCAAAATCTACTGACTCAATCATTATGGAATTTCGCATGAAGGTAGCTGAAGATTTCGTTTAACATATAGGCTATTCAAAAAACTAAAAAAGTTAATGTGCTTTTTTTTTAAATAAAAAACCAAAAAGCGTTAGTTCCAGTCTTTTACCGCTAGGGCGCAGCACTGGTCGCGACGATAAATGAATTTGATTTTTTTAAAGCATCGGTGGTTCAGTGGTAGAATGCTCGCCTGCCAAGCGGGCGGCCAGGGTTCGATTCCCGGCCGATGCATTTTTTTTTAACAATTTTTAAAACTCATTTATATTATATTATATCCTTTCCTTATCCTTATCCTTATATATATATATAAATGAAATGCGAAATCGATGTTTGTTATCGCATCACGCAAAATCTACTGACTCAATCATTATGGAATTTCGCATGTAGGTAGCTGAAGATTTCGTTTAACATATAGGCTATTCAAAAAACTAAAAAAGTTAATGTGGTTTTTTTAAAAAATAAAAAACCAAAAAGCGTTAGTTCCAGTTTTTTACCGCTAGGGCGCAGCACTGGTCGCGACGATAAATGAATTTGATTTTTTTTAAAGCATCGGTGGTTCAGTGGTAGAATGCTCGCCTGCCACGCGGGCGGCCAGGGTTCGATTCCCGGCCGTTGCATTTTTTTTTTAACAATTTTTAAAACTCATTTATATTATATCTTCTATATAAATGGAAATTTCATAAGTGGTGTTCGCTAACAACTTTCGTTACAATGCATCAATTTCGACCAAATTTTCAACATTTATGTAAAACGAGATGGAGCAGGTTTTGCTTAACATCAAAATATTTTTCCTAACTTTAAAATACATAACTTTGCTGTTATCGATAAAATACAAAAAAATTCAACAGAGTTAATTTTATTTATATATAAATACAAAAAAAATCAGCAATTCATTCAACTCAATCTAAAAAAATATTCAAAACAAGCAATTTTAAGATAACACCATATGTAAAACAGTCGGCCAAGAAAACAACAACGATATTACATCTTTCTCACATATTCACACACAATCTTGATTAATAATTAAAACTAATCTTTAGCATTGTTTATTATACTTCATAATATATAATATTTGTTAGGCAAACTTTCACTCGGATAAAACCCGGGCGAAGCCGGGTACACATCCGCTAGTTATATACATAAAAATTAAGTAGTAAAAGAAGGTGAAGAGATGGGCTAGTTTGACAATGAAGAATTCTCGAAGTCCGCTTCGTTCTTGTCGAGGCAGCTTCATCATTGTCCACCAGCTTTATATTAAGCACTGTGGGTGAGTTTTGTGGAGGCCGCAGAAGCAGACTCCACATTTCTTATATAGGTTTTAAACTTTTAATAAGACATTTTAAATTTATATTTAGACATTTTATTATTTGACTGCTTTAAAAGATATTTACAATAGAGTTCTAAAAACTGGTCAATTCCCAACAACCTGGTGCAAAACAATTATACATCCCATCTTTAAAAATGGTGATGCCGACAATCCTCACAATTATCGGGGAATAGCACTTCTAAGCAACCTCGCTAAGCTTTTCTCATCAATACTGAAAATACGGCTAAGCAACTGGACCGAAAATAGAGCAATTATACCGGAAAATCAAGCGGGTTTCAGAAAAGAACATTCATGCCAGGATCATATTTTTACTTTAGTCTCACTAATCCAATTAACACTTAGACGTAAAAGACGAAAGTTCTACTCTTTCTTTATTGATCTTAAAAAGGCTTTTGATACGGTGCCTCAAGCTCTCCTATGGAAAAAACTGTTAGACATCGGATTGAATTTCCGATTTATAAATCTAATTAAGAATTACTACGAAAACATGACAGCTGCGGTGAGATGGAACAATTCATTCACTGAATTTATTAAAATAAAATCCGGAGTGTTACAGGGTGAACCACTATCTCCTTACTTATTCATACTTTTTATTAACGACCTGATTAGTACTTTTGACTGCTCGGATATACCTGGTATTTATCTGCCAAAGCATGGAAATATCCATTTGTTACTATATGCAGATGATATTGTACTGATAGGCGAATCTAAGAACAATTTGCAGTTAAAAATTAATATGATACGAAAATATTTTGAGGAAAATATGCTAACGCTGAACGAAAACAAATCAAAAATAATGGCATTTCGCAATGGTGGGAAGCGCTCAAAATCCGAAAATTGGTATTGGGGACAACAAACACTGAATGTCACGGAAAGATACATGTATCTAGGATATCCACTCACCTCAACAAACTCTTTTAAGCAAGCCGCATTATACTATAAGTGTAAAGCTCTCGCGGCCAGTGGTGCGGTATGGCCTATTCTGACCAGGTCGAAGATGAACTCTCTTAAATCCTCTATGAAACTTCTTGACACGATGGTTTTATCAACCCTGCTATACGCGGCACCTGTTTGGGCAAATGAGCATACATCAATTGTTGATCAAATCCAGGACTCATTTATGCGAAGATATCTAAATCTACCAAGATGCACCCCAGGATACATGCTCAGGATAGAATTGGGAAGAGTGTCACTCAGCGTTACAGTCTTGAAACTTACCTTAAAGTTTTGGTTGAGAATGCTGGGAATGGGTGAAACTAGACTGCCGCTGCTCTGCTTGTCACAGCTGTGGGAAATCTCAAACGCAACGAAAAAATATATAGGTTTCACGGGAAGTATAGTTAATATTTTAAACAACACCGGATTTCAATTGCTGAATTGCTGCCCTGACTCTCGAACATTACAAAGAGAAATTCCCTACATAATCAGGACTGCAATAGGCCAGTCTCTGCAAAAGGATCACACAAGAATAATAAATTCAAGACTTTACCCCCACCATAAAAACATCTGCTCAACTCCGTTACCGGAACACTATCTGTCCAGCGATTTCCCGCTCCGGGTCAAGCGGTGTATTGCCGGACTGAGAATCCTCTCGGTGCTCTTTGCTGATGATCACCCCAGAATATTTAAAACAGATGGATGGACATGCGAGATTTGCGGGACAAGAATGGAGCCGGGGCTACATCACCAATTACTCTCATGTATGGGGCTGAAAGACGAACGAGAAGTGCTCCTCAGTGAAATAGGCCTTGAGGGACTCTCTATGGAGCTCCTGTTGAATGAGGTGGTGAGAAACAGAGCTGGAGCTTTTGCGTTGTTCAAATTCTGGAAGACGGCTGAAGAGAAGAGGAGGCTATATACATAATCTAATTGATGTAAATAATTATATGCAAATAATCTATGTCAGGATTAGAATGACGAATCCTGTATGGGACTTTGATTCCAGTAAAAGGCTTGTTGCTGCTGTTGAATATAGTCACAGTGTAGAAAATACTATACTATACCTACTACATATAGGTTTCTCTCTGTATTCTTAGTTCTCTTCTCTTCAATTACTCTGTAAACTGGCGAATCCTTTATAGGACGAGAGGTCCTCAATAAAGGCTTTTTGTTGTTGTTGTTGTATATTTAGACATTTTTCATTTGGATTTAGACACTTTCATTTTTATTTAGACATTTTCAATTTTTTTCAGACATTTTTCATTTTAATTCAGACACATGGACCTTTCTATGTATTCCTTATTTAGGAGCATTTTGAAACACCTAAAAATATTGAATATAGTTTTTATTATAAGAAAGCAGGGCTTGAAATGAAAATAGCGATGTTTGACATCATTTTTAAATAAGGTGAATTATTAATAAACAATTCCGCATCTTCTTTTGTTGTATATATATTAATCAATTGTTACCACAGAGTGTGTGTAAGCTCACAGGAAAATAGGCGTAACCGAAAAGAAAAAAGTTCCTTTGTTTAATATTAGTTTCCCTTTTATATTTTGTTCTCTCTTTTGTAAATCAATAAATATAATGTTTAATTAATAATATTCATGGAATCATTTTCATTAATAATTCTAAGCAAAGTCAACAATTGGTAGCAGAGCGTGGTTGTTTGATATAAAGCTCAAAAGCGAAAATATTTAATCGAAGATTAAGCAAGACGTTTATTCTGATCGGTAAACTGAAGCACTTCTGAGAAGATAAAAGGTATTTATATAGATTAAGTTAAATTATATCTATATATTGCATGTTTAAAAGCTACCCAATATTTAGTTAAATTTAAAACATATAATTGTATTTAAATTATATTGGTTTGTTAAAATTAGATCAAAAGGCGAAAATGTCTAATTCAATTTTTTTATCCCAAACGAAAATTTAACCATTAACAAGAACAAATTATCAAAATTGGGCGTTGAAAATCGGCGCAGTTCTGAAAGGAAGAAAATTATTTAAATTTGCAATTTCCGATCCAGAACCTGATATGGAAGACAAAAGTTCATGGGAGATTTGTAGTGATAAAAATGATGAAGCATTTGGGATAATCATCACTACGTTGACAAATGAACAAGCTGGAATGTTCATAGGAGAAACAAATGCTAAGAAAGTATGGGACTCACTGAGAAAACATACACTGGCAATTTGGAAGTTGAAATTATTGATATAGGCTTAGAATAAAGAACATTAGAATGAAATATAATGGAACTGTAGATGAATATATAATAAGGGCAAAAAATATTGTAGCGAGAAGTTCATCATTAGGGCATCAATTTCCCTCAAGAGAACTTTCATTCCATATTGTCAGAGGCATACATCCAAAGTATGAGAATATTGCTATTGTCTTACGATCTAAGAGAGAGGCAACACTTGAAGAGATTCAACAAACTCTTAGAGAAGAGGAGTCAAGAAGAAATATTAGATTGAATCAATCGGTTGAGAATGGGCATGAACAAGCATACAGAATTAAAGACAGAAAAGTTAAACAACTTCAACCAAAAAGATGTTTTGTTTGTGATAAAAAGGGACATCTAGCAAATGATTGCTGGTTTCGAGATAAACAGAAACAAGAATATCAAAATAAATAGCCTCCTGGTTATAGAAATCACAAATACAGTAGGGAACATTCAAATAACCAAGTGAATACTATGAAAAGTGGAATTAATGAGCAAGCATTTGAAACATATGTAATAGAATTTGAAGATTCACCAGATATGAGAAATGATAAGCAAATATGGTGTATAGTTTCAGGATGCACCGCACATTTAACCCCAAAGCTAACATTGATGGAAAATGTTACAGAGTACAAAAGGGAAATCAACCTAGATGAGAAGGGCAAAACTACCCAAGCCATAGCCAAAGGAGATATGAGACTTACTACATGCACAAGTGAAGGCCAAGAAAATATTCGCATCAAAGATATCTTACATGTACCAAGTTTAAGGAATAATTTCTTGTCAATATACGAATTAGTCAACAAAGGAAATTCAGTTATTTTCAATAAGGATGAAGCAAAAATATATAATGAAGGGAATGATTTAGTTGCTGAGGCATATATTAAAGATAGAATGTTTATGATAGAAACAAAACTAAGAAATGTACCAAGAGCAAAAAAAAAAAGAAAATGTATTGGTTATAAATACATATTTATCAAATAAAAAATAGCAATATAAGTTTATGGCATAAAAGATTAAACCATTTAAATGAAAAATATATGAAAAATTATTCAAGGACATATTGTGAGAGGATTGGATCTAAAATTTGAAAGGTTACCAGAGTGCGAAGTATGCATAATGGGAATACTGGTTCAGAAGCCATATAATATTATTGAAAATTATACAGTTAAGCCCCTGCAGTTGATTCATATGAATTTATGTGACCAATGCCATGTCAATCCTTAGGAGGATCTAAGTATTTTCTTGTTATAGTAGATGATTACAGTAGAAGAATCTTTGTATATTTCCTGAGGTCAAAAGATGAGACCTTTGAAATATTTGAAGAATTCAAAGCAAGAGCCGAAAACGAATTAAGTCTTAGAAAAAAAGATGTAAGAACTGACGATGGAACTGAATTTTGTAACTCTAGATTTGAAGGACTTTTTAAGAGAAGTGGGATTCATCACCAACTTACCACCACATACTCACCACAAAGTATTGGAGTCGCAGAGAGAGTGGATAGGACTCTTATAGATACACCGAGAACCTTACTAATTGACTCAAAATTACCGATGAAGTTTTGGGCAAAGACAATTTCTACAGCTGTATATATTAAAGAGTGTACCCCCACAGGTCTATCAAGCACCATACACCTATACAGAGATGGAATGGTAGGAAACCATCGGTCAAACACATTCGAATATTTGGATGTTTGACACATTGGCTTGAGAGCGAACCAAGAAAAAACAAGTTTTCACCAAAGGGTAGAAAGGGAATATTTATTGGTTATTCCATTTAAAGAAAAGCCTACAGAATATATGATATAATGTCAAAGAGAATCCATGAAGTCAGATCAGTAAAATTTAGTGAAGAGAGGAATTGTTATGCTAATGATATTCAGGAAGCTACTAATTGTGATAATTTGACCTATAAAGAAAATTGTGAAGAAATAGTTGCTGAAGACTTTCTTATATTGGAAGAAGACAATCCTCTCACAGAGAATGAAATGAAGTCTCAGGAGGATACTTCAGCAAAACCAGGTGGTGACACTGAAAATGACTCATCACAAACTGAACCTATAGAGGAAATGCATAAAAGGAGGAAGAAAGAAAGGGGAAACAAAGAGCATCTTAGAAGAATGGCACAAAGCAAGATTTAAAGAATAAGAAAAGAAATTGATTGATGAAGGAGTTCAACGCTCACAAAGAATAAAGGATAGGAATGATGCAAACTTAATTATGGAAATAGATTATTATATCCCGGAGAACTTTAAAGAAGCAATGGATAGTGGAGAAAGAAATGAATGGGTCAAAGCAATGGAAGAAGATCTCAGTGATATAGAGAAACATAAAGTATGGACACTAGTACCAAGGGAAAATGGTATGAAAGTCGTCAATAGTAAATGGGTCTACAGTACGAAGAAAACATCAAATGACGGCATATATAAAAGAAAGGCCAGACTGGTTGCTGATGGATGCAATCAAAGCTATGGTGTGGACTACTGTATAAGGAATCTTTTTCACCTGTACTCAAAAAGAAAGCTTGCGAACAATAGTAGCTCTTGCAACACAACATAATTTAATCATAAAGACTTATGATGTGAAGACAGCTTATCTCTATGGTGAGATAGAAGAGACAGTATACATTAGACAACCAGATGGTTTTATGCAAAAAGGAGAATAAAATAAAGTGTGTAAATTGGAAAAAAGTCTGTATGGTGTACCACAATCAGGAAAATGTTGGAACAAAAAAAAAAGTTCAATGAAATTTTATACTAGTTGGGAATGATTAGAACCAAATGTGATCCATGCGTCCATAAACTCCAGAGAGGAGAAGTGTATGCAATACTGGGTTAATACACTGCGTGACATTGAAAATGGAACACCAAGAAATAGTGGCCAGAAAGTGATGAAACTCGGCAGACAGAGAGAGACAGGGACGAACAATAAGTGATCTTTATTTCAAAATGATAGTCATAATACAGAGCGAGAACGGCGTCGGCTTAGTAGCAAGTAGGACCACCGCGGACGGCGATGCACGCAGCAACACGTCTAGGTAGAGAGTCAATCAGAGTACGGATGGCGTCCTGAGGGGTGGCTCTCCATTCCCTCTCAACCATTTGCCACAGTTCGTCTTCTGAACGCGGCTGTGGCAAGGCATGCAAACGGCGTCCAATGATGTCCCAGACGTGCTCGATTGGTGAGAGATCAGGAGAGTACGGTGGCCAGGGAAGCATCTGTACATCTTGCAGAGCTTGTTGGCTAATGCGAGCAGTGTGCGGTCGGGCGTTATCCTGCTGATAAAGGGCATTGGGTACCCCCTGAAGGTAGGGGAGTGTCACCGGTCGCAGCACATCATCAACGTATCGTTGGGCCGTCATAGTGCCCTGAATACGAAGTAAAGGTGACCTGGAATCATGCGCGATTGCGCCCCAAACCTTGATTCCACGTAGTCGCACGGTGGGGCGTTCCACAATTGCTGCCGGATTGGACCTTTCTCCACGTCGACGCCACACGCGTACACGGCGACTTTCACTGGACAAGCATAAACGCGACTCATCTGAGAACACGACCCTGTGCCATTCCGTCATCCACGTCGATCTAGCCCGGCACCATTCCAAACGTTGGCGCCTATTCGGTGGGGTCAATGGCAGTCTTCTTAGCGGACGGCATGAGTGCAAGCCATTAGCAACCAATCGACGGGAAATGGTTCTGGTCGAGGTGGTATGATCTAGGGTGTCTTGCACATGTTGCAGGATGGCGGTACAAGTGGCTTGTGTGGCCGCCACTGCTTGTCGAAGGATACGCCGATCCACACGTGCTGACGTCACTCTGGTTGCACCGACATTCCTATAAATTGCCACATTTCCTTGTTCCAACCATCTTCTCCACAGTCGGTGCACCGTGGACGCACCAAGGTGTGTATCAGCTGCGATTTGACGTATGGACCAACCTGCCCTTTTCAGTCCGATCACCATGCCCCTCGTAAAAGCGTCTGTCTGCTTGAACTGCCTCCGTTTACGATGACCTGGCATTCTCTGTTATTACACGTGTCTTTTGACACAGGAACAAAATTTCTACAATGATTTTCCTTGAAGAAATAACGACACGAATACTGTGCTTTCTGCAAGTTCCTTTCCTTATATCTTACTCCATGTGCGCACGAGAGCTGCGCATTTTACATCATTTGCATAACTCGGTTAGGCGCGTCTACCCTGAAATTTGCATAATTTTCTGGCCACTATTTCTTGGTGTTCCATTTTCAATGTCACGCAGTGTATGTAGATGATATCATATCACTGCGGGAACTAGTAAAAAATTAATGATAACCTAGTCTCAGAAATAGAAAAATATGTTACTCTAACAGAAAAAAAAGATATAGAACCATTTATTGGAATTGAAATAAAAAGGGCAGAAGATGGATTTTATCTACCTCAGACTCAATATATTGATAAAATTATTCACAGATTCGAACTGGAAGAATGCAACAGTGTGCAGACAGCTGGAGATCAAAATCAAAATTTAGATGAGTATTTGGACTCTAAGCCAGTAGACAAAACTGTATACCAGGAAATGATTGGATCACTTATGTACCTTTCTACGGGTACTCGACCGGACATATCCTTCAACGTCAGCAATTTATCTCAAAATAGTAATGATCCAAGAGAAATACACTTAACTGGAGTTAAAAGGATCTATAGATATCTTAAGGGAACAAGTAATAAAATGTTGGCATATAAGTCAATAGACAACAATATCACAATAAGTACTGATGCGCGCTGGTGCACAACCCGAGGCGCAAAATCCTATTCAAGCTATACAGTCAACCTTTGCAACAACTTAATAAACTGGAGAAGTAGAAGCCAAATTTAGTAGCCTTGTCTACATGTGAAGAAGGACTTATTTCAATATGTTAAGGAATATCAAAAGTATTATGGTTAAAGGGATTACTAGAAGAATTTTGTGAAAATGTAACTTTCCCAATTACCTTGAATAGTGACAGCCAGGCTGCAATAAACTGGATACAAGAAATTCAAGATGGAATCAAGCTGGCATACACTAAAAGTGAAGATATGTAGGCGGATATACTAAAGAGTCTCCCTAAGGACAAACTACGGTAATGTGCAGATAGCCTTAAACTTGCTGAATAGGGCTTAGACACAGGGGAGCGAGTGTTGTATATATATTAATTAATTGTTACCACAGAGTGTGTGTAAACTCACAGGAAAATAGGCGCTAACCGAAAAGAAAAAAGTTCCTTTGTTTAACATTAGATTCCCTTTTATATTTTTTCTCTCTCTTGTAAATCAATAAATATAATGTTTAATTAATAATATTCTTGATATCAGTTCCAATAAAAATTCTAAGCAAAGTCAACATCTTTTATTTTTTGCTTAGTTTCATCTGAATTTATGTGATCAACTCAATAGATTATTTTTCAGAGTTATTATTGCATTGATTATTTTTGTTTGCGATATTTTAGATTTAAAATATTTTTCTGTCTAAATCTTCCTTTCTTCATTAATTTTAATTGGTATTCTTTTTATAATTTTGCTTAGCAGGAATATAATTGATGTTCAATAACTTAGAAGCTCTTGCATAGTTTCGTTTTGTAAGCATACCAACTTGATTAAAGTTTCCTGTTTTTCTTTTGATATTTCTTGATATGAGCCTCTATTCATTTTGAAATTAGTAGAAATAAGACGATAATATTTTAATATTATATATTTAGTTTGGTCATAGTTGTGTTTAAAAGTATCTTAAATAAATATTCTAATATATAAAAGTCAATGTATGTTGTCTGTTTTGCGATAAACTCAAAAACTACTGAACCAATTTGTACCAAATTTTGCATGTCGCTTTTTATAAACCTGAGGAAAATTTTCGGCTACATTTTGATTAGTATTTTTGGCTATTTATTTTCATTTGAAGAACTTTTTTACGGGTAGTAAATACGAGGCGAAGTAAGAACACCAGGCCAATTGAGCGACCAATGAGCGTTCTGCTTTTTTTTTTTTTTTTCAAGTTGCTTGCGTACTTTTTTGAAATATATTTTTATATGAATATTAATTTTTTTACAAAAGTATTGAGTATTGAGAGAGAGATTTATATTGCCAACTAAGTTACTGTGAGTGCACACAATGCAATTTTGAAAAACTTAACAAAATTAGCGTTACTGTATGTAAATAATTATGTTGTAAGTAATAAATTCGTATTTTTTATTAATTTTTGTTCTGGCCTTTGTTTTTTTATCTCTTCAAAAAAAATCATTTAAAATGCAGTCGCAGTCATTAGCAAACACATATTTGCCTAATTTCCACTTGCTCTTTTATTTTTTACAGAAAATATTTACTTGCCAGTATTGTGGATTAATTTTTTTATAAACCTATTTTTTTCTTATTCTTAATGAGACGATAGGCATCGCAGTCAAGATCCATCGCAGTCACTCACTCAACTTGAGGGATTGGGTGGAAAAGCTGCCAATTATTTAAATTAATTTGATTTTAAAACAACTGGATTGCAAAAAATAATTAAATCAAATACCTAACACTAATATAATACAATTTTTGCCATCACACACACTTTTTGCCTGTGGTTTATGTGTTTCTTCTGTATTGCTATTATATGGCACATCTACTATTTATTATTGATGTACTTTCAGTATGAAGGACATTGCACTCGAGAGAATTCTCCGGCTACTGGTCATTCATCTAGTATATAATAAAATAAAAAAGTTTTTATATTTAATTTATTTATTTGAAAGAGGAAAAATAAAAATCAGGTAAAAGTTTCTTTTAATTTTGAATTTGCAAGATTTCGAGCAAATATACTGCTCTTCAACGGGCTAATACTCTTTGTACAATCTCTTAATAATCTTTATACAAAAATAATTGAAAAACTTTTGTTATCGGCATGTGCTCTCGCGGGCGTGCTTCAGACAGCTCACAGCTAAAGTAATAGATATTATACTGAGATGAAATCCTTTCCTTTATATCTATAAAAAAGAAATCCAAAATCGATGTTTGTTATCGCGTTGCACGAAATCTACAGATTCAATCATTATGAAATTTCGCATGTAGGTAGCTGAAGATTTCGTTTAAAATATAGGCTATTCAAAAAACTTATAAAAGGTTGATGTGCTTTTTTTAAAATCTAAAACCAAAAAGCGTTAGTTCCAGCCTTTTATTGCTTGGCGCCGCCCTGGTCGCAACGATAAATGAATTTGATTGGTTAATAATTTTACACGTGGATTGTTAGTTTGTTAACACGATTAATGTTTTTAAAAGGTAAGATTATCCAATCGCCGTGAAACTTTAGGAATTTATTTACTATACTACTGGGAAGGTTTCTGGGTTGAATTTGATTTGAAATAAATATTCGTCGCAATTTTATTTGCAAATTTTCTACTTTCACTCGCAAGCAACGCCTCTCGCGGTATCTTGGGAAATTACATTTATAAATTATAAAAATACTAAAATGTATTCCAAGTATAATAAATTTAATATTTAATTTGAGGATTTAGTAATATAATATTCCGATGAAGTTGTAAAAAAACTTGGGATTTCAATATTAATAAATATTTAAAGAAAATATCCTATTTAAAATTTAATACCTGTTTTAAAATAAATTATGTGTTTCAAAATATATTTAAACGCATATAACAATATCTATATACGTTTATAAATCTATATATAGGTGGATTGGATGTTTTCAAGAACCGTTTTAACAAATGTTCGTTAGGCAAACTTTTACTCAGGTAAAAACCGGGCGAAGCCGGGTATATTCCCTAAATACAGTTATTTACAAATGTTCGTCTGTGGCAAGATACTATTCCTTCAACTTCAAATTACCAAGTGGACCAATTAATATTGATTTTACTTAACTTATCGAGTATTTTTAAAGGGACCCGGAAAAAATTTCAAATTATCGAGAGTATAGACAAGTATAGATTCAGTAAGGATTGGATGTTTGCTAGAATCGTTTTAACAAATTTTCGTTAGGCAAACTTTTACTCAGGTAAAAACAGGCGAAACCGGGAACAAATATATATGTTTGTTGGCTATGCACGCCCTCAATATGTAACTAATCTCGCTAAAATTTGAACAGGACAGAGAGTTAAATCTGGAAGAGTTTTTTGTCGCACTTTAAACCAAGAAAAATTATAATTAACCAAGTACTGAGCAACAATATTTTTTCAGTCAGAAATGATGATTACAATATTGCTGTATCATGCTTGATTGACCTGAACAAAATTCTTTATGAGAATATTAACTTAAGCTGACCACGGGCGAAGCCAGATAATAATTTTTAGTAGGCTGGAACAAAATTCTACCAGCGAAACATTCACTCGAGCAGAAGACACACGAAGCCAGGTCATCTCTATATATAAAATATCGTTTCTAGGTCTTTTGGCTAAGATCATGTAGTATATATCTAGATATTTTTATTTATATATATATTTTTTAAAATTCTATTCAGTAGAGAGAGTGGATATGTTTGCTCAAAAAATATATTTTATATATTATATTAATATACTAGCGGTTGTACCCGGCTTCACCGGGGTTTTACCCTAGTGAAAGTTTACCTAACGAACATTTGTTAAAACAATTCTAGAAAACATCCAATCCCTTCTGAATCTATACATGGCAAGATAACTTTATGTTTGATTATCTGCTTCACCTAGCTGTACCCGTTCAAACGTTGCTGTCTTTGAACAAAAAGGCAGTTTTAATACCTAAATAATAATTTATTAATGATCAAATGTATACAATACATCAGAAGTCAAAACGCCATCTGGTGGAACAAAAATCAACTGAACATTGTAAAGATAGAGGCTGCCTGGCCGGCATTCATATTTCTTGAAATAAAAGACACTTCGGCCAGTGAATCTTTTTATTGTCTCGACGTTTCGACAAAAATCTTTTGTCCTCGTCAGGAGCGAACAAAAATTAAAACATTAGGCAAAGCGTTAGAAATTATTCTAAGGCTGCAAGGGCGTTCTCACGCGATATTCGAAATTTTGTACACATCTAAAGCACGAGTCAAAAACAAATATTTAACTCACAAAAGACTATGATCTTTTAAATAAATTATTTAAATATTTATAATGAGAAATTATAAAACAAAAATATATATAAAAAATCAAATAATATTTACAAAGATTTTACAATAGTATAAATAAATCTTTTTCTATTATGTACAATTTATACCTACCATTTTAACTAACCTTTAAATTTAAAAACGAATTGTACTGTTGCGGAATATCTTCAAATATATTTATAGATCTTTTCCCCATTTCCCGTGATACCCATCCCTCTAAAAATAATCTTTCTTTTTTGAATTTTATATTCCTATGAAATATCTCAATATCATTCCAATCTGGCCTATGTCCTGAATATAATGCATGTTCCCCAATTTTGCTTAACGCCCTTCTCCCCATTAAACCCTGTTGGTGTTCTTTAATCCTGATATCTAAATTACGGCCGGTTTCTCCTACATAAATTTTGTCACATTCTGTGCATTTAATCCCATAAATCACATTATCTGGTTTTGTTATGTTAATTCTATCTTTCATTATGTTATTTCTAGTTAAAAATTCCCTTTTTGTCCCCGTGCTATACCAAATATTATATTTAAATTTTCTTAAGATTCTAGATATTTCGTTATCGACATCACTGATATATGGAATTATTATATTATTGTAATCGTCTTTATTCCTATTTAAATTTGGCCTATCTATTTCATATTTTCTTATCCATTTTTTTACAAACAAATGGATAAGAAAATATGAAATAGATAGGCCAAATTTAAATAGGAATAAAGACGATTACAATAATATAATAATTCCATATATCAGTGATGTCGATAACGAAATATCTAGAATCTTAAGAAAATTTAAATATAATATTTGGTATAGCACGGGGACAAAAAGGGAATTTTTAACTAGAAATAACATAATGAAAGATAGAATTAACATAACAAAACCAGATAATGTGATTTATGGGATTAAATGCACAGAATGTGACAAAATTTATGTAGGAGAAACCGGCCGTAATTTAGATATCAGGATTAAAGAACACCAACAGGGTTTAATGGGGAGAAGGGCGTTAAGCAAAATTGGGGAACATGCATTATATTCAGGACATAGGCCAGATTGGAATGATATTGAGATATTTCATAGGAATATAAAATTCAAAAAAGAAAGATTATTTTTAGAGGGATGGGTATCACGGGAAATGGGGAAAAGATCTATAAATATATTTGAAGATATTCCGCAACAGTACAATTCGTTTTTAAATTTAAAGGTTAGTTAAAATGGTAGGTATAAATTGTACATAATAGAAAAAGATTTATTTATACTATTGTAAAATCTTTGTAAATATTATTTGATTTTTTATATATATTTTTGTTTTATAATTTCTCATTATAAATATTTAAATAATTTATTTAAAAGATCATAGTCTTTTGTGAGTTAAATATTTGTTTTTGACTCGTGCTTTAGATGTGTACAAAATTTCGAATATCGCGTGAGAACGCCCTTGCAGCCTTAGAATAATTTCTAACGCTTTGCCTAATGTTTTAATTTTTGTTCGCTCCTGACGAGGACAAAAGATTTTTGTCGAAACGTCGAGACAATAAAAAGATTCACTGGCCGAAGTGTCTTTTATTTCAAGAAACTAAACATTGATTTAGCCTGTTTCCTGATATTTTGCCAACCCAATCTATATATATAAAATTGAATGTCTGTGTGTGTGTCCTCTATGGATTCAAAAACCATACATCCAATCGCCGTGAAAATTTGGGATATTATTAGGCATATCCCTGGAAAGGTTTACGAAAAATAATTTCTTGAATATCTTTAATATCCTTAGAGTTATTTGCAGATTTGTAGCTTTAACTCGCAAGCAGCGCCACCTTGCGACGGAGATAGGCTTAGGTCTGCCCCCCACCCCGCCCCCCGTCCGGCCGGTCAGTCCAAGTTTCCACCGACCAATCAGAGGGATCAAGAGCCCCCACCCCCGTCCGGCCGCCGGCCAATCAGAGGGATCAAGAGGTCCTGGCGCGCGGGGGGCGGGTGACCTTCGGGAACTACGTCCATCTTCCATAAACGACCATGATTTTATTCAACTTATCGAGTATTTTTCAAGGGACCGGGAAAATATGTTCACTAGATAAAACGATGATTTTGTAATGTAGAAAATTAGGAAAGACAAAATTCAGGATGACACGGCACACAGGGACCGGGAAAAAATAATCACTTTATCGAGAGATTCATGACCATGATTTTATTCAACTTATCGAGTATTTTTCAAGGGACCGGGAAAATATGTTCACTAGATAAAACGATGATTTTGTAATGTAGAAAATTATGAAAGACAAAATTCAGGATGACACGGCACACAGAGACCGGGAAAAAATGTTCACTTTATCGAGAGATTCAAATTTACGAGTTTCAAATTATCAAAATATATCTTTTTTTTTTATAAGTTTATAGAGAATTGTTTTAACAAATGTTCGTTAGACAAACCTTTACTCGGGTAAAACCTCGGGCGAAGCCGGGTACGTCCGCTAGTCTATATATATAAAATTGAATGTCTGTGTGTGTGTCCTCTATGGATTCAAAAACCATACATCCAATCGCCGTGAAAATTTAGGATATTATTAGGCATATCCCCGGAAAGGTTTACGAAAAATAATTTCTTGATAATCTTTAATATCCTTAGAGTTATTTGCAGATTTGTAGCTTTAACTCGCAAGCAGCGCCACCTTGCGACGGAGATAGGCTTAGGTCTGCCCCCCACCCCGCCCCCCGCCAGGCCGGTCAGTCCAAGTTCCCACCGACCAATCAGAGGGATCAAGAGCCCCCCACCCCCGTCCGGCCGCCGGCCAACAGAGGGATCAAGAGGTCCTGGCGCGCGGGGGGCGGGTGACCTCCGGGAACTACGTCCATCTTCCATAAACGACCATGATTTTATTCAACTTATCGAGTATTTTTCAAGGGACCGGGAAAATATGTAGATAAAACGATGATTTTGTAATGTAGAAAATTAGGAAAGACAAAATTCAGGATGACACGGCACACAGGGACCGGGAAAAAATAATCACTTTATCGAGAGATTCACGACCATGATTTTATTCAACTTATCGAGTATTTTTCAAGGGACCGGGAAAATATGTTCACTAGATAAAACGATGATTTTGTAATGTAGAAAATTATGAAAGACAAAATTCAGGATGACACGGCACACAGGAACCGGGAAAAAATGTTCACTTTATCGAGAGATTCAAATTTACGAGTTTCAAATTATCAAAATATATCTTTTTTTTTTAATAAGTTTATAGAGAATTGTTTTAACAAATGTTCGTTAGACAAACCTTTACTCGGGTAAAACCTCGGGCGAAGCCGGGTACATCCGCTAGTTTCTTGATAAATCAAGAAAAGCTATCCACGAACGCGTTTCGCGCTGTTGGCGCTCGTCAGCGTGGAGTTGGCTGTACCACTTCGACCAAAAAGATTTTTGGTCTCGGAGGCTTATTGAAAATAAATATATTTACAAATTCTCTTTTAACAATAAATATATATATGAAGAGTCGTGTATGAAATTATTTTTCTTGAGAAAAAAAAGGATACTTTTTATATACCCGATTAAAACAGGGGGCCTGTGTCGATAATTGTATCAGAGGGAAAACTGAATCCACGCAGCTTCTAATATGAACTAAATTTCAAAGTATTTTTTAAAGCGGCGAAATTTTTCTCGGGGAAGATAATCGTAATACCAGTTTTAATGAATTTGTAACAAGGGAAAAAATATGAACATATACATCGCGCCATCAAACATTCTAAAATGCTAATTCCATAAATCTTATTTGATTTATAGATAAACTAGCGGATGTACCCGGCTTCGCCCGGGTTTTACCCGAGTAAAGGTTTGTCTAACGAACATTTGTTGAAACAATTCTCTATAAACTCATTTTGAAGAAATAATAGATATATTTTGATAATTTGAAATTCGTAAATTTGAATCTCTCGATAAAGTGAACATTTTTTCACTGTCCCTTGAAAAATACTCGATAAGTTGAATATAATCAATATTAGTAAATTAAATTTTATTGCCATCTATCGTTAAAATTTTACACAAATTTACTAATATATATTTGTTATGAAAACATATTTTGCGGAAGAGCTTTGCTCGATGCAATACCTTGAAATTATATATATGTGCCTCTACAGACCTATAAGCTTATGTCCATAGTTCCTTAAACACCCCCAAGCTGCCTTCCATAGAAAATGCAGGGTATATAACAAAACCAGTCCAATACAATAGTAGAGCGGTCTAGAGATTAATTTGGCGAAACCGCTGAGAGGGTTCACTACTGATGAGCCAAGCCCTCTCATTCAATAACTCATATCATTGCAGTAAGGTCTGTAGAGATAATATTTGATGATATTTAAAAGAAACGCATTGCCAGTAAATTTATTTGTGTAAAATAATCAATATTAATTATCATTATTCTTTTCTCAAATAAATTGCCGTGTCATCCTGAATTTTGTCTTTCCTAATTTTCTACATTACAAAATCATCATTTTATCTATTCTCCCAATATATATGTCGTAGATAAATGATAAAACTAACTTTGACTTGTGCGCAATTAATAGGTAGAAAATCTTACTTTTGATAAATAATCTTTAAGATAATAAACTTATAAAAAAAATAATATATATATTTTGATAATTTGAAACTCGTAAATTTGAATATCTCGATAAAGCGAACATTTTTCCCAGTCCCTTGAAAAATACTCGATAAGTTGAATAAAAGCAATATTAATTGGTTCCCTCGGTAATTGAAAGTTATTGGAATAGTATCTTGCCTTGGAATTGTATCATTATTCTTGTCTCAAATAAATTGCCGTGTCATCCTGAATTTTGTCTTTCCTAATTTTCTACATTACAAAATCATCATTTTATCTATTCTCCCAATATATATGTTGTAGATAAATGATAAAACTAACTTTGACTTGTGCGCAATTAATAGGTAGAAAATCTTACTTTTGATAAATAATCTTTAAGATAATAAACTTATAAAAAAAAATAAAAGATATATTTTGATAATTTGAAACTCGTAAATTTGAATATCTCGATAAAGTGAACATTTTTCCCGGTCCCTTGAAAATATTTCGATAAGTTGAATTAAATCAATATTAATTATCATTATTCTTGTCTCAAATAAATTGCTGTCTCATCCTGAATTTTGTATTTCCTAATTTTCTACATTACAAAATCATCATTTTATCTATTCTCCCAATACAGTGGTACCTCGACATACGAGCGCCCCAACATACGAGTTTTTCGAGATACGAGCCGACGAGCAAGTGATTTTTTGCTTTGAGTTACGAGCGAAATTCGAGATACGAGTTCGGTTCGGTAGTGTTGAAGATATTAATCTGTGATTTTAAATGTTTCTTTTTGACCAGTACTTTTGTTTTGTTTTTGCTTTTCCTAAAATGTTTCTTTCTTCTTCTTCATTATTATTTGTTCTATATGCAAAGCTTTGTTTTTTGAGACTTGAATAAACAAATTCAAGTTTATTATATTTTTGTGTGCTTTTAAAGTTAAAACACAACAGGTAGTAACACGCAGTCGCGCCATTACGATCAGTTAGCAGCGTGCTTCCGCTGTGATAAGTTGTGTTTTGTGTTCGCGTTTTGTGTTGCGTTTACATTTACAGTTTTAGTTCATTTATTTTTATAACCATGGATCGGAAGAAAGTTTGTTTGGACATGTTTTTTTCTAAAAGGCCTACAGGTGAAAGCGATAAAAGTGTAGCGAAAAAGGCAAAGACCAGTGAGGATATCTAATTTATTTCTTTACATTCTCTTTTTTTGTTTTTGTGCAATAAATATTTGATATTTATAAATACGTTTTTATTATTTAAAATCACGTAAGAAAAATAACTGGGGTGACAATTTGGAGGTTGGAACGGATTAATGGTAGTTCAATTGTTTTGTATGGGGAAATTTGCTTCGAGATACGAGTAATTCAAGATACGAGCAAGGTTGCGGAACGAATTAAACTCGTATGTCGAGGTACCACTGTATATATGTTGTAGATAAATGATAAAACTAACTTTGACTTGTGCGCAATTAATAGGTAGAAAATCTTACTTTTGATAAATAATCTTTAAGAAAATAAACTTAGTGATAATAAAACTTATAGATAAAAAAAACTTGTTATCATCGTCGCAATGGGGGCGCTGCTTGCGAGTTAAATCTACAAATCTGCAAATAACTCTAAGGATATTCAAGATATTCAAGAAATTATTTTTCAAAAACCTTCCCGGGAATATACCTAATAATATCCCAAAATTTCACGGCGATTGGATGTATGGTGTTTGAATCTATAGAGTACAAACATGTTCGGAATATTATTATCAATAATATTCGTTAGGTAAACTTCCACTCGGAATAAAACCCGGGCGAAGCTGGGTACACATCCGCTAGTATGTAAATATATACACACAAATAATTATTAATATTTATATAATTAGTCAGGTATATTGTTATTTCGGGTTGGGAGATCAATTTTTCTATTGATGCTATTTATTTTTGATGATACCAGTGCTTCCAGGAATAATCGTTGTTGCTTGCTTTTTATGTTCTGGTAATGGGCTATTGCTTGTTTGAGATTAAATGTGTTATAACACGAATAAAATTATAAAGGATAAATAAAGAAACTTATCCTTTATAATTTTATTCGTGTTATAATATATTGAAAGGATTACTCGTCTTAAAGATTAAATGTGTGCCCAGTGGTGCAGGTGTGTTGATAAATTAAGGATCTATTGTCTTTGTATCTTATGTTTTCTCGTGTTCTGTTAGCCGGTCTCTATTGTCCTACTAGTTTCTCCTACATATGTGGCATTGCATTGGTTACATTTAACTGAATATATTGTACATTATAAAGGACTGCGGCGTATGATTATAAAGCAACACTTAAAGTGTCACCGCATAAGTTTCTTTTTTTGTGAAAAATCAATATTTATTTCAAAGAGAAATATCTACTATTTCTAACTTTTTTGGATGACGTATGAAAAGGTTGAATATATGAAGAGTAATGGTCTATATATGATTGGATGACGTATGAAAGGGTGAAAATATGAAGAGTAATGGCGAACGGAAAAATAAAAGTGTCCAGGGGCGGGAATCGAACCCACAACCTTCCGCTTACCGGGCAGATGTCATGTCCAATAGGCAAATACGTCCAGGGTAGCCTAGTGGACATGGCATCTGCCCGGGAAGCGGAAGGTTGTGGGTTCGATTCCCGCCCCTGGACACTTTTATTTTTCCGTTCGCCATTACTCTTCATATTTTCACCCTTTCATACGTCATCCAATCATATATAGACCATTACTCTTCATATATTCAACCTTTTCATACGTCATCCAAAAAAGTTAGAAATAGTAGATATTTCTCTTTGAAATAAATATTGATTTTTCACAAAAAAGAAAATTATGCGGTGAAACTTTAAGTGTTGCTTTAGAATATATTGTATTTGATTTAGATAGGGGTTGAGTATAATATTTTTGGTAATTGGGTTTCTCAGCAAAGGCCCAAGAAAAAGCCAATACTGCAATAGCTTAGAAGTTAAATATGGTATAGTCACTTATTTTAGCACCCATGCCAATCTCGGTTCTTTGCTGAGAAACCCAATTACCAAAAATATTATACCCAATCCCCTATCTAAATCAAATGCAATATATTCTGTTTTAAATGTAACCAATGCAATTCCACGTATGTAGGAGAAACGAGTAGGACAAATAGAGACCCGTACAGAACACGAGAGAAACATAAGATATAAAGACAATAGATCCTTAATTTATCAACACACCTGCACCACTGGACACACATTCAATCTCAAACAAACAATAGCCCATTACCTCTGAAAATAAAAGCAAGCAACAACGATTATTCCTGGAAGCACTGGTATCATCAGAAATAAATATCATCAATAGAAAAATTAACCTCCCAACCCAATATAACAATATCCCTGACTGTAGGGTAATTTCTAGCCTGATGATATTGTTGGGAATCTCTTATGGTTCAGACAATGAAGCAACAAATAACAAGTTTACTTACAGCTGAGGTGGTTTTAAATAATTATGCGATTTTACCTTTTATATGAAAGTATTTTAAATTTATTATTTTCAAAGAGAGAGAGAAAAGAACATTTAACAATTTACATTACAATTACTAATTTTGTAAACAAAACACTCCTTTGTTCTCGTTTTTATATTGCAGTGTTGTCAGTCTAAAAATATTTCTAGATCATTGATTTACTATTCTTTTTTTCCAACATTCCCTCTTAAATCAGTGATCTTATCACATTCAACAGTTTCTTCACTTGACGTATGTTTTAAATGGTTGTCATAAGAAGGGATTTGAATTTGTCAAACTTTGGTCTGGCTAGAGGTTTTGTTAGGATGTCTGCAATTTGGTGTTCTGTTGGACAATATATCAGGTTAAACTTTTGAGCTTGATGTTTCACAAAATGATATTTGACATCAATATGTTTAGTTTTAGTGGTGAATTGGCCTGATTTTATAATTTTTATAGTGCTTTGGTTATCAACATGGAGATTTATATCAAAATTATCTGGAATTAATTCTTCTAATAGGGATCTTAGGTATGACACTTCTTTGCATGCATCTGCTGCAGCAATGAACTCTGCTTCAGTGCTGGAAAGGGCAATTACAGGTTGCTTTCTGGAGCACCTACTTATGGGACCTCCACATAAGTAAACTACATATCCTGTGGTACTTTTTCTAGTTTTAATACCTCCAGCAAAGTCAGAATCACAATACACATTTAATTCAAATGGCATCTCTCCATCATATGATATGCCTAAATTGGTGGTGTGATTTAAATATCTTAGGGTACTTTTGATGTTTATAATATCTTGAGCTGTTGGATCATGCATTGACCTGCTTTCAAAATTTGTGACAAAGGTCATGTCTGGTCTAGTTTTGTTTGTCAAATATAAAAGGCTTCCAATTGCATGTCTGTAGGGAAATTTGTTATCATTTGATATTTCTAAGTTTTTGTCTAATTCTTTTACTACATCTGTAATGGGAGTGGGTACTGGTTTTGAGTTTTGCATATTATATCTTTCAAGAACTGATTTTGCATAATTTTCTTGTGAAAGTAAAATTTTAGTTTTTTTCTCAAAACACAAATTTGTTCCCAAAAAGGTTCTTGGATCATTGTTTATTTTAACTTCAAACTCTTGGGATAGTTTTTCTAAAATATTATTTAATTCTTCTTCATTATCTCCCATTAAGATACCATCATCTACATATATTGCAAGGTACATATTTTCTTTGTTGTTTTTAAAAAAGACTGATTTTAGTTGTATGAAATCTTGGGATTTGAGAAAGGTTTTTAATCTTTCATTCCATTTTAATGGGGCTTGCTTTAAACCATACAATGTCTTTCTTAACCTACATATATTCCCTTTATAACCTTCTGGCAATTGAACATATATTTCTTCATCCAAAAACCCATATAGAAAAGCTGTTTTTATGTCAAATGTTTTAAAAACAAACCTTTTCTTAGCCATTAGAGCAAAGTATATCCTTAAGGAGACAGTGCTTATAACTGGACTGAATGTCTCATCATAATCAATGCCTGCTTCTTGTTCAAAGCCTCTTACAACTAGTCTTGCTTTGTAGCGGCCATCTTCTTTCACTTTAAAGAGCCATTTAGAGGTCAGAATCTTCTTGTTTGACGCTTCATTTTCTTTTACTATTTCCCAAACTTCATTTTTGGCAAGAGACTATTTTTCTTCTTATATTGCCTTTTTCCATTTTTCTTGATTTGGACCAGATATAGCTTCCGAGTAAGTTAGAAGAGCTGATTCTGTTGTTCCGTCCCGTTCTAAATAGAAGTCTTCATATCTTGATGGTGTTTGTAAACAACTTCTTGGTCTAAGATTATATTTTGAAGTACTTGGTTTTGTAGGGATATCTTCTTTGTATTCAGAGACTTCTGGTAGACTTGGTTCTTCATTTAATTCTAGTTGATCTTCAGATTCTTCTTCTGGTTCGACAATAGACACAAAACAAAACAAAACACAAAACCAATATACAACAGAAATATACCATAAACCAAACTCCACTCCAGATTATATACACTTTTCCTCTTATTGCCCCCTCAGTCACAAGATCAACACTGTAAAAACCCTCTCAAAACGAATATATACACATTGTTCCACCCAACTCTCAAAAGATACAGAAACCCAATTTTTGATCAATAAACTCACTTCTAGTGGTTATCCGAAAAACTTTATATTAAGACATTTCCATAATCCCTCTCTTATAAGAAATAACCATGTTTATAAATCAATATGTATATTTCCCTATTCCCATAGTAGTACCAATATAGCCAGAATTTTAAGCAAACACGGTATAAGAACATATTATGAAAGCAACCCGAGTATAGCAACCATAATAAGAAACCCCATTACAAGAAACAGTATTCCTATAACAAAACTATACAATAGCAAAGCCGTATATTCCATACCATGCAACCAATGTAATAATGTATATGTAGGTGAAACAGGTAGACATATAAAAGACAGAATAGACGAACATAGGAGAAATATTAAAAACAAAGACCCCAAATCTCTAATAGTACAACATATCAGAAACACAGATCACGATTTCAACCTAGCAAACCCTAATATTCATTATACAAACATAAATAGTAAATACAAAAGATTAATACTGGAAGCACTGATTTCAACAAAATATAATAGCATAAATAGACACATAGATATTCCAGAGACATATGATAGGCTGGTCCAAAAACTAAAATAGAATTATCCGATTTCTCTTAACCACACCACTTAACAATTTTGCATATAATAATATGAACCAATTGTCTAATTTACATAGCAATAATTTTTCTTAAATAATAAAATATAAAACTTCATAAATAATCCTAAATATGCAAAAAATAGCTTATATATATGTATAGATAAATATATGGCATATACTGGATATAAATTGTTAATCGGCTAGTATTTCTAGGGGCAACACGCCTCTCTTTATCAGGGCTTTTCTTTGATTTGAACTAAATCGCGCGGGCATGTGATCCACTCACGCTATGCAAGACCAAAGCGAGAAACCATTTAAATAAAATATATAGAACTGTAAATACATGATTAATTGATATTGTAACTATTATTCCTGTAGAAGGGCAGCTTGCGCCCGAAAGCTCGAATTAATTTTCCAAATAAAGAAACTCATCCTTTTTGAATCTATTCATTATTATATTTTTTCTTCTTTACTTATACATCCTTTATCTAAAAAGATTACATCTCTAGCTGTAAAGATTTGTTTGCTTTGTTCATCCCTAAGGCGATAACCATTTGGCGCATAACCTATAAAGGTATATTTTTAACTTCTGTCTTCCAATTTCTTTATGTGTTTTAGGGTTTTGACATAAGCTTCACAACCAAAAAGTTGTAAGTTTGACAAATTTGGTCTTTTGTTGAACCAAAGTTCTGTAGGGGTTTTCTCTAATTCTTGAGTAGGGCTTCGGTTCAGCAAATAGGCTGAAACCCTTACAGCTTCTCCCCACATGTATTTCTCTACACCAGAATCAATCAAAAGAGCTCTAGTTTTCTCCATCAGGGTTCTATTTAATCTTTCGGCTTTGCCGTTTAGCTGAGGTGAGTAAGGTATGGTGAGATCCATAATGATTCGTTTAGCTTTGCACCAGGATTTTATATCTTCATTTACATATTATCCGCCATTGTCACATCTTATTTTTGAAACTTTTAGATTCATTTGGTTTTCTGCTTCTGTAATAAATTCTTTTAGATATCCTTTTACTTCATATTTATTTTGTAACAAATACACATGACAAAAATGTGTGTAGTCATCAATAAATGTTAGAAAATAGTGTTTGTTGTCATGGGTAGTGGGATCTAAAGGTCCACATACATCTGTATGGATTATTTCTAAAGGCCTTTTTGATTTTGTTCTAATGAAATTGAATGGCTTTCTTACCTGTTTAGTTTTATGCATGTTTCACAAATTTCATCTTGACTTATTTTTTCTATGTTTATTCCATTAACCATAGATTTTAAATGTTTTAAGCTTGAAAATCTTATGTGACCCATTTTTCTGTGTCATTTGAGCATTTCTTCATTTTGGGTAGCTGTTAGGTGAGATTCTTCAATTTCGGGATTTTCGGTTTCTATATTTATTGCATAGAGTCCATTTTCCAGTTTTTCTCCTTTTAAAACTTTTATTCCATTTTTTACGACAAATACCTTTTCATCTTCAAAGACGACTTTGCCTTTATTTCTGGTAATGGCACTTACAGATAGTAAATTATTTGTCAAATTTGGTACAAACATCACCTCCTTGAGATCACATTTCTTCCCTTGAATTTTTTCGACTGATTTTGCTATTAGAGTTTCTTCCTTTTTTGCTATTGATATTTATGAGTTGCAATCTACTTCATCTAGTAAAACTTTTTACTATTTATCATATGGCTAGTTGAGCCACTGTCTACAATGAATTCTAGCAATTCCTCATTTTTACATTTTAAAGTCTCTCCTGCAAAAAAGGAAAATTTTTCTTCATTTTTGTGTCTGAAAAAGCAATCCTTTTCTTTATGGTTTGTCTTTTTACAAATTCGGCAAGGAATATTTTCCTGGAATTTATTTTGAGATTTCTTTAAGAAGCATTGGTCTTGAGTATGATTTGTTTTTTTTTTTTACAGATGGTACACCATTTTTTATTTAGTCTACAGTATTTTGCTAAGTGCCCGCTCTTTTTGCAGTTAAAGCACTGCTTTACTTTAGTAGCACTCATGGCTATTCCCTCTTCAGGCTTTACCTTTTGTTTAGTTTCTTCAAGTGATAGTCTTGATATTAAGATTGTTAACGTTTTTTTCACTTTTTGGTGTCGAGTCCCATGCTGTGCTGAAGTAATTAAAGTAGTCTGGCAGAATGCTCAATATTTTAGAAATTACAAAGCTTTCCTCAATTTCTTATTTTACATTATTTAGTTTGAATACTAAATTTTGCATTCTGCTTATATTTGTTGCCATATCTGTATTTTTGTCAAATTTGAATCCATGAAATTCTTGTAGTAATTTGCATTTTAATTGCTCATCTTCTCTTTGATAAATGGCTACTAGTTTTTCATACATTTCTTTTGAAGTTTTGCAATTTATAATATGTGTTAAAACATTATTTTCAATGGTTAACATTATGTATTTTTGTGCTTTGGCATCTTTTAGGCTCCATTTATCTTTTCCAGTTTCATCTTTCAAGTCTTCAAACAACGATTTTCCATTTACAATATCTAGAAGGCCATTTGCTTTGAAAATAATTGTTATCCGAAAATTCCATAAATCAGAATTTTCAGGATTTTTAAGTCTCACAATATTTGCGATATCTTCTCTGACAGCCATTTTTGTTTTTATTTATATTGTATCCTATATTTTATATAGATTTTACAGCGATTCAAAAACCACGGACCTCTGCTACCATGTTGGGAATCTCTTATGGTTCAGACAATGAAGCAACAAATAACAAGTTTACTTACAGCTGAAGTGGTTTTAAAGAATTAGGCGATTTTACCTTTTATGAAAGTATTTTAAATTTATTAGTTTCAAAGAGAGAGAGAAAAGAACATTTAACAATTCACATTACAATTACTAATTTTTGTAAAGCAAAACAAAACACTTCTTTGTTCTCGTTTTTATATTACAGTGTTGTCAGTCTAAAAATATTTCAAGATCATTGATTTACTATTCTTCTTTTTTTTCCAACAGATATATAATCTACTTTTGGCTTCAAACGATGTATATCTAATTCTGATGCACTTCAAAAAAAAATTCTAATAATATTAAAAAATATCGAAGAAAATGGCAAAAAACACACAATGGCAAACACACAAAAACACAAACCCAACATAAGATTAATAGAATTATAAACGCTTAAAAATCTGTAGTTATAAAAGTTCCAAACCAAACTGACAATAAAATACTACTGGATGAATTAAACAAATCAGAAGATTTGAAATTGATCAATAAAATTTACATACCGTAAGAGATCCAACTATAGTAGTCAAAAAGTATCCAAAAATACAGATACGCGAACTTCGTTCAAACCATATGCAAAAGGAGTTCTGATCTAGAAAATTTTAAAATGAAATAAAAGTTCTACACACAATGAGATCTAACTCTCCATATCACAATATAGTATTAAGAATAACCCCTAAAGTTTACCAAATTTAATAAAGGGTAATAATGTAGCATTTGACTTTTAGTCCAAAGTTTTTATAAACTCAGCATATGAGAATCTAAAAAAAAGGAGGCATCTTGGGGCTAACTCAACTATCACATTTACACTTTGAGTTCCTGTTGTAAGGTTACCACTTATGAACATAGAAACATCAAGATATGCATGTATAAATATATTTATATTTATTTATATAATAAGTATCCTAGAATAAAGAAATGGGCTACTCAAATTACTAACCATATTTAAAATTTCTACATACTTATACATATATATCTTGATGTTTATTTATATGTATGGGGTTTTATTTTACCCAGCCTTTTTAATCAAGTTCATCTGAAGGCAATTAGTGTTAGAGTCAACTCGCTACGTTCGGGTCAATTTAAGATATACATATGCAAAAGAATATAGCGCACATAAAATTCACACATTGTTTGTTTCCTAGATGGATTCATCTAAAGAAAACCCATTAAATGAATAAAACCCTGGAGATTTATTTCCATAAATTTAGACAATTTGTCGTTAGATGGATAAAACCAAAGAACCTCTGATGCTAACCAGTATATTTAATAATTTGTTTATATGTAGACATGTGTATTTGTTTTAGTAAAAAAAAAATTACTACAGACACACATTAATATATATATATAATATGTGTGGGGTTTTATTTTACCCTGCCTTTTTAATCAACTGTCCATCTGAAGGCAATTAGTAATAGAGGAAGAAATTTTGCTAAGTTGCGAAAATTTAAAAAAAAAAGATCAAAATATCCTACATAAGCAAATTTCTGCTTCTATTTTTATCGGTATATATTGTTACATCAATTTTAATGCGCCTTACATTTATTTAAAATATTCTATCATATTTAATATATATTTAAAACAGAATATTTAGATTATCATCATTCCTTTTTATAGTTTCACTCCTTTTGTAATATTTATGGTACATATATCTTTATTGCTTATTGGAGCGGGAGAGGACCTAGACGAAGACGGCGGATCGCAACCTACGAGGAAGACAAGAATAAATAAACACAATAACTTTAAAAGGTAATTTATTTTTGTTGGGCTATAAGTTGAAGCTGGACTAGATGATATAATAGTATAAGGAAGTAGTCAATGATCCCACTACATCTGCCGATTGAAGTGGATATATAGAAGCACGCGGAGGCGACGCGAACAACAGGAAAGTATCTTTATTTTTACTAAAAAGGGGGATGGAGGAGGGACTGCCCGCTGGGCAGCTCGGTGATTGGCTGGCCGTGACGTAGTGGTGACGTAGGTCCTCTCAGGCGGAAGTGGGCATATTCAACATGCCTTCATTCCCCCACTTTGGATATGTCGTGTAGTATGCCAGTATCCAGACAATTCATAGCTGCACAAGCATTCTGATGTGCAGTCCTTTTGAGGCCCTTGGTGAAGATGTCGGCCAGGTTGTCGTTGGTAGAGATGTAATTCACATGGATGTCTCCACTGTTGACCTTTTCTCTTATATAATGATACCGTATGTCAATGTGCTTCGACCTATTGTTTTCTATGTTGTTTTTAGAAAACTAGATGGCAGCTATATTATCACAGAATATTGTTATTGGGCGTGAGGCGTTAGTCAGGCATTTCAAATTCTCTAATATTTGTGCTATCCACAATATTTCCTTAGTGATCTGGGCGAGAGCAATGTACTCAGACTCCATTGTAGATAATGACACGCAATTTTGCTTTTTAGATCTCCATGACACTAAACAACCATTAATAGTAACAGCTGACCCGCTAGTTGATCGTCTATCATCTATGCCATTAGCTCAATCTGAGTCGCTAAATGCTAGTATATCATCAGACCCTCTTTTATAGATGAGTGAAACATTCTTAGTAGCTTGAAGATATCTTAGTATATGTTTAGCAGCTTGCCAGTGTCGTTCGCCTGGGTTACTACAGAATTGTGCTAATTTAGTTACGGCAAACGTCATATCAGGTCTCGATGAGTTTGCAAGATATAGCAGAGACCCTATAAGTTCTCTGTAAGGGACGTGTTTTATCTCATCCTTTTCCTTATCAGTTGTTGGACAGTCTTTCTTTGTAATCGGGATGGAGTTATCTAATGGAGTAGAAACGCCCCTACATTCCATCATATTAAATCGTTCGAGGATCGACATGGTGTATTTTCCTTGTGAGAGGATTATTGTGTTTTCATCTGGATAACTTATTTCTACACCTAAGAAATATTTGATGGGTCCTAAGTTCTTGATCTTAAATTTTTCTCTAATCTTTTCCTCAATATTTGTCAGAATGTCCTCGCTTTCCGCGAACAAAGCTAGATCGTCGACATATACGGCGATAACCGCCTTATCTTCAAAAGTGTATAAACAATTACAAGCGGCTAAACGACGAAATCCAATATCTTCAAGAGCTTTATCTAGTGTGCAGTACCATTCGAGACCGGACTGACGTAAACCATATATTGGACGGTTTAGTTTAAGAACTTTGCCCTCACATTTCTCGTCGTTAGATCCATCTGGTGGGCTCATATAGATTTCTTCATTCAGTTCGCCGTACAGATATGCATTGTCGACGTCGAGGTGTCGATTGTACCAATTTTTATTTATCGTCAATGCAAAGATCATTCTGATGACCGAAAAATTTATTACTGGCGAATATGTCTCAAAAAAGTCAACGTTTCGTTTTTGAGAAAAACCTCTCGCAACTAATCGCGCTTTAAATCTTTCAACGTCCCCTTTTGAGTTAGTCTTTATTTTAAATACCCATCTACTGCTAATTGGGCGCTTGCCAAGTGGTAGGTCGGACAACGTCCATGTATTTCTATCCTCAAGACTTCTCAATTCATCCTTCATGGCCCTTCTCCAGTACGGTGCCTCTTTGCTGTTTACGGCTTGTTCGAAAGTTGTGGGTTCGATGATATCTAGGAAATGCAGTTCTGCTTTTGGCTTTCCAGCACGTCCATAAAGGTTTCGTACAATTCTTTTAGGCCTAGTTTGAACAATGTCGTCGTTGTTTACCCCCACTAAATCCTGATCACTCGTATCATCATTACGTTCTCTTTCCGCTTCAGGTTTTAGATCTATATCTCCTTCAAGCTGGTTATCGGGTTCTATCCAAATATGGTTGTATCTTTCAGGTTCATCCTCAACCTTAGTCCAATTCAGTCCTATCTTGGATTCGTCAAATTTGACATGCTTCGTTTGGATTACGTGTTGAGTTTCTGGACACCAAAGACGATAGCCTTTAGTCTGGGAAGAATAACCAACAAGAATGCACCTATTTGCTCGATTGTCCAGTTTCTTTCGCCTTTCTGTGGGGATATGGCTATATGCTAAGCACCCGAAAGCTTTTAAGTGGCGAACACTCGGTTTTCTTGATGACCAAAGTTCATCGGGTACTTTATCTCCTAGGGCGCTATTGTAGCACTTGTTTCTTATATAAGCTGCAGTGTTTACTGCCTCTGCCCAGAATCTCTGAGGGAGTTCGGCGCTATGTAGACAAGATCGGGTTATGTCCAACAACACGCGATTAGCCCTTTCTGCAACGCCGTTCATAGGTGGCGAGTATGTGTTCGTTAGCTCGTGTTTGATGCCAAGTTGCTCTAGCCTAGTTTTAAATTCATGGTTGCAATATTCGAGTCCATTGTCGGATCTTAGCACTTTTAGCTTATGTCCGGTTTCTCTCTCAGCCCTAGCGAGATACGAGTCGAAGTGTTTCAGCACTTCGTTTTTATGTTTAAGGCAAAACAGGGTTATCTTTCTAGAATAATATCATCAATGAATGTTAGAAAATATGCATTTCCTCCAATAGATCTAACAGGCATTGGACCACAAATATCAGTGTGAACTAATTCTAAAGGCCTTTTAGATCTTATATTCCTAATGGGTTTGTGTGGCTCTTTCGTGGACTTTGCTACACAACAATCATCACACAGACTTCGATCCATCGAGGAGATCTCTAACCCCTTAACTAATTCCCCCTTTGCCATTCTCTCAATTGCGTCATTGTTTACATGACAGAACCTCTGATGCCATAGTTCTAATGTTTGTTTTTGTGAACTCTTTTGACTGTTAAACAACTCAGCGTTTGGTAAAATGACTCTACCCTTCATGACATATAATCCATTTTCATCATGTGCTATTGCAACAATTCGGTTCTCCGAATCGAAAACTTGCGCTCTTCTGTTCGCAAAATTAACTATCTTGCCCTTATTTTCCATGCTCGAGACTGACAATAGGTTTCGTCGCACATTAGGGACATACAATACATTACATAGTTTTAGGTCAACGTGGTGCTTACCCACATAGGCCTTGAACTTGATGTCGCCGCATCCTTCCGCTCGTGTAGTCCCGCTCGCTGTTAGGATCGGATCCGACGTTATTCCTTGGAAGTTGGTGAACCACTCCCTTTTGTTACACACGTGGTGAGTCGCGCCGCTGTCGATCACCCAAGAGTTGTCAGGGATGGCGCAGGATAGGGCTGTTAGCATTTCGCTTCCCGCTATCTCGTGAGTGCTACATCTCGGTGGTTGGAAATTTGGAGTTTGAGTTTTAGCCTTTACTCTGCATGATCTCGCGATATGTCCTTCCTTGCCGCACTTGTAGCAGGTGAAATTTTTCTTCTTCTTGTCTTCCTTCCTGGTCGTTGTCCCGAACTGCAAAGCTTCGTTTGTGTTATTCACACGTCGGGCCATCCGTCTCTCGTATTCTGCTAGCAGCACATGTTTTACCTTGCTAGAGGTGAATTCCTTGTCTTCTACATTGCTGAAGGTCATGATGATTCCATCGTATGACTCCGGTAGGCCAGCAAGCATTGAATAGGCGAGGTCTTGATCCTGCATTTCTGCGCCTGCCTCTCTTAAGTGATCCGAACAGATCTTCAGTCTCCCCAAATAGTTCGTCATCGTCTCTTGTTCTTCGAATCTTATGGAGATGAACTGCTTCTTCAGTTGGAGGATTCTTGACCTTGACTTGGGTTCGTATACTTGTTCCAAGGTATCCCATGCTTCTCGTGCAGTGGTACAGTCCATTATATGAATCTGTTGGCTCGGTGAGATCGTCAGTGCTATCATAGCCAACGCCTTTTCTTGCTTCATGTTGAAGATTGTTCTTGAGGCTTCTTCATCGGGTGTTGGCTCCATAACATACTTCCAGAGTTCTCTTTCGATTAGCATCATCTTCGTATTATACTTCCAGCTTCTGTAGTTCTGATCATTGAGTTTTTCGAGGGGCGTGTTGATCATCGTCGAGGTCATCTTGCACGTGGTGTCTCGAATTAACCACGCTCTGCTACCAGATGTTGGGCTATAAGTTGAAGCTGGACTAGATGATATAATAGTATAAGGAAGTAGTCAATTATCCCACTACATCTGCCGATTGAAGTGGATATATAGAAGCACGCGGAGGCGACGCGAACAACAGGAAAGTATCTTTATTTTTACTAAAAAGGGGGAGGGAGGAGGGACTGCCCGCTGGGCAGCTCGGTGATTGGCTGGCCGTGACGTAGGTCCTCTCAGGCGGAAGTGGGCATATTCAACATGCCTTCAATTTTTATTTAATTTTATTTATTTACTTTTAATATGGAAACCCACTCGGGAAACGTGTATAACACCAAGAAGGAAGAAACCAAGGTCGACGACCCTGAAAAGCTTCAACTTGGTGCAACAATTGGTAGAGATGCTGGTTTCGAACCAGTTGCTTTAAACCCCAATATAGAAATTCCGAAATATGGTGGGACAGAAGACCCTCGCCCCATGGATAGAATCCCTCGAAGAGATTGGTTTCCTCTATCAGTGGGCAGACTACATAATTGCCCGTTATGCCGCCATGAACATGACAGGAAGCGCTAAAACCTGGTTGATTTACACAAAGCTAGTTTCACGAGCTGGGAAAATATTAAAATCCGTCTCATTCGGGATTTTTCTCTGGACGCGAATAAAGAAGAACTTAGAATGAAGCTCAACAGAATGCAACACTGGAATGAACCAGCAATCAGGTTCGCGGAAGACATTCTAGTGTTGTGCAACAAGGTTGACCCCGCAATGGAAGACGAAACAAAAATTGAACATGTTATTGGAGGACTGAAAAAAGAGTACTCATTCGCGCTCTACCTGAACCCTCCTAAAACGACCGATGAACTTCTTGTCGTGTGCAAGAAAATGGATTCTTTTGAAAAGAAGTATCGGGAACGTGTGGAGAAATCCAGAAACCTATATAACGGTCCACGCTATTCTAGACCCCAACAACAATCGAGGTACGTGCCGCCGACTGCCGCACGAAACTACCAGACCACTTCCAGGCCCCAAGCCCCTGTTTCCAATAATTACAAGAACGACTCCCCTCCTACTCCCAGACAGTATCGAAACAACTTTCCCCAGCCCTCTACCCCTAGACGTCCTTATAATCCTAACTTTGGGCCGAAACCAAACCTTCAGAGAAACACCTACAATAAAAGCCAAGAAGTGAGCAAAAATAGGACGGAAGATGGAAGACCAATCTACTTTAAGTGTAACAAGCCAGGGCACGTGGCCCGTTATTGTAGGGACAAGTTTATAAGAATCCTAGAAGAGGATCCAACAGATACCCAAGAGAAGGTCGAAGAGAAATTCCAAATGAATTAAATATCAGAGAAATCAGGACCTCGGCTTTATGCTGATGTATGTCATAGCACACAGACAAATATTCCTACCGGGAATAGATATTCCGTGTTGGAAGATTTAAACTAAGCGTCGCGACTGAATCTGTCAATCAAAGCAAGTCGACCATAAACGGAATCAAGAGTTGGACCCTAAATACAAATTAAAATTTAATGTGGACATGATAGGGACTTTTGAAGCTTTGGTTGATACAGGTGCTGACCTCTCAGTGGTCGACCTCAGAACGGCCCTCGATACAGGCCATGGTATAAGTAAACTCGAAAAATTGTGCAGGACCCGATGGTAAAAAATTGGACATGGTAGGAAGTATATTTTTAAATATAAAAATTGATGACGAAACATTATCACACAACTTAGTGATATTGAAAACGCATTTACGGACATTAATTCTTGGAAGAGATTTCCTTAAGAAAATGAACGCGAAAATAGATTGTAAGCAAGAAACTATAAAATACAATTTGACGAATAATCATGACGAAAGCAATTTTGAAATGTTGAAAATAAAGAGTGCCAAGGATTCCATTGTACCGGAATGTTCCATTTAAATTGATCAAGGCATTGGTAGAAACAGAGGATGGGGAATATATTATCGAGGAGAGCAACAAAATGTTTCAAACAACTGGACTTCGTCTAGCAAGAAACTTGATCAATGTTATAAATAGGGAAACACATATCTGGATAACTAATCCGTATCCTCGACCGTTAAAAATAATGAAAAACCAAACATTGGCTTTTGGAAGTAGTCCAGCGAAAATAAATGTGAATCGAGAAAGAGAGGTAGAAGAGAACGAAGAACCTAGATTCCAAATAAACGAAAATATTTCACCAAAGGAACGGAAGGAGTTAAAACAAGTTTTAGAAAGGTATGGAGATCTGTTTTTGTCGAGATTAAGGAGAACCAATTTGGCAAAACATCGGATAGACACAGAAGACGCGAAGCCAATTAAACACAAGCCTTACAGGGTAAGTGCTAAAGAACGAGATATTATAAAAGAGCAAATTGACGAGATGCTTACAGAAAGCATAATTAGGCCATCTTCTAGTCCCTGGTCTTTTCCAGTAATATTGGTCAAGAAGCGAGATGGTAAATACAGATTTTTTGTGGACTACAGAAAACTGAATAATGTGAAAGTAAAAGATGTCTATCCGATTCCTAGAATAGACGAAGTTATGGATACTCTCCGAGGATCTACATACTTCTCAGCAAGAGACCTCAGATCTGGATATTGGCAAGTTGAAGTCGAAGAAAGAGACAAAGATAAAACAGCTTTCACTACAGCGCATGGATTATATGGATTCAACGTGATGCCTTTTGGACTTTGTAACGCGCCTGCTACCTTTGAGAGAAATATGGAGAATATGCTTGGAAATCTGAGATGGCAAATTTGTTTGGGTTATCTGGATGATGTTATCATATATAGCCCGGATTTTCCAACGCACCTCAAAAGACTTGAAGCTGTTTTTAGATGTTTCCGTGAATCTAATTTAAGGTTAAACAACAAAAAATGCCGATTTGCGTTTGAAGAATTGGAGATTCTCGGCTATATAACGAGCAAACATGGTATAAAACCCGCGGAACATAACATCAAAGCTGTCAGAAATTTTCCTCGGCCCAAAAAGGTCAAAGAAGTACAATCCTTTTTGGGAATGTGTTCATATTATAGAAAATTTATCAAAGATTTCTCAAAAATTGCTGACCCTTTGACCAACCTTATAAAAAAAAGTGTATCATTTACCTAGACAGAAAGACAAGAGGAAGCGTTTCAAACCCTAAAAACAGCACTATTAAGTCCACCAATTTTAGCTCACTTCAATCCAAATGCGCCTACTTATGTTCATACTGATGCGTCCAACATCGGCATAGGTGCAACACTTGTCCAAGACATCGGTGGTGAAGAGAAGGTGATCTCATATTTGAGTCGTACCCTAAGTAAAGCGGAGCAAAATTATTCAACAACTGAAAAAGAATGTCTGGCCATTGTCTGGTCAATGTCAAAATTACGGCCCTACCTTTATGGAAGACACTTTAAAATAGTAACAGACCATCACGCCTTATGCTGGCTCAAAAATTTGAAGGATCCAACAGGTCGATTGGCAAGATGGGCATTAAAAATTCAAGAATATGACTTCGATATAATACATAAATCAGGAAAGAAGCATCAGGTCGCCGATGGCTTATCTAGGGGACCCTTACCAGAAACTGATTGGGATGATGATTTTGAAAGGCTATTTTTAAATCAAATAACAGACGAAGAGGATAAGTTTATCGAAAGTGTTAAGAAAAACCTTAATGGAAGCAGGCGATCAATTGCGCAAAACTTTAAAGTAGAAGATGGATGCCTCTTTAAGAAAAACCCGAACCCTGAAGGCAGGGCGTGGTTGCTTGTGGTTCCAGAGAAGAAAAAGAGAGAAGTTATGAAAGAATATCACAATCATATGTCGAATGGCCATCTGGGTGTCGCCAGAACCATGTACCGAATAAAGAGTAAATACTTTTGGCCATCCATGCTGAAGGATGTCTCAGAATTCGTTAAGACGTGTCACCTTTGCCAAAGTAGAAAAGGCTCAAACCAATTACCTTCTGGACTACTACAGCCCATTCCCCCAGCCAACTTTCCTTTCGAAAGAATTGGAATTGACTTTGTTGGTCGATTGCCATCTACGAAAAACAGGAAAAAATGGATAATCGTGCTGACGGACTACTACACTAGATATGCAGAAACAAAAGCAGTCTCGGAAGCAACAGTGAAAGAATTTTCAAAATTTCTAGTAGAGGATATTTTTCTCCGGCACGGAGTCCCACAATAACTTATTAGTGACAGGGGCTCTCAATTTATCAGTAATTTAATGAAAGAGGTGATGAAAATGTGCAAGATTAAACATTGCTTCACACACACAACGAGCTATCATTCCCAGACTAATGGATTGACAGAGCGGTTAAATAGAACATTGATCAATATGCTCAATATGTATGTGAACACTGATCAGAAGAATTGGGACGAAATACTCCCGTTCATCACTCACGCTTACAATACTACAATTCAGGAAACCACAGGATATTCTCCCTTTTTCCTGATGTTTGGAAGAGAACCCACGTCTCTTTTGGACGACAGGAATATCTCGGTGGACATTGACAAGGATGATTATCATGAATACATAAAACATCACTTAGACAAAAGAGACAGAACAAGAAAATTTGTTATTAACAACACAATAAAGACTCAAGAAAGAATGAAAAAGAACTACAAGGGGGGATCAATAAATAAGGTGAATTATCTTATTTCTTAAAAATTAAAAAAGCAAAAATAATTTAAACCACAGAATATTAAAATATAACATAGAGAGACTATTTAAGGTGTTCTGTTCTTTTTTCCCACGCGCGGCGCGAGACTTATAAATAAACTAAAATGGAAGCTCCCTTGAAGGATTGCACCACGCTTGAACAACGTGCAGTTATTCGTTTCTTGAATGCAGAAGGTATTCAAACATCTCAAATATGCCAAAGAATGAAAAATATCTATGGTGAGTCTTGTTTGTCTCAAAAAAACATTTATAAATGGGTTAACGAGTTCAAAAATGGACGAATTACATGTAACAATATTGAGCGACCTGGACGACCAAGTGTTACAGCGACGCCAAGCACGATAAATGCGGTTGAAAACTTAATTTTGGAGGATAGAAAAATATCCAGGCAACGTATGAACAGCGACCTTTATTGTGACATCCTTGTAAATAAGCTAAAGCCCGGTATAAGAAACAAAAGAAGAGGGAAGCTTAGTAAAGGTGTTCTCTTCCTTCATGATAATGCAAGGCCGCATACATCATGTAAAACTGTATCTACAATCGTTAAATCAGGTTTTGAAGTTTTAGAACACACATCCTGCATATAGTCCAGACCTAGCCCCCTTTTATTATTTCCTTTTTGGACTACTAAAGAAGGAGTTAAAGGGAAAGCGATTTGACTCAAATGAAGATGTCCAGAAAGTGATGCAAATTTTTTACAGGCTTCCTAAGAGTGCCTATAAAGAGGGTATTTACAAGTTTCCAGAACGATGGAGACGATGTATAGAAAGCCAAGGTGATTATTTTGAATAAATCAAGTCCTAATTTTTAATATCGTTCTTTTTTTTTATATAAATTATAATTCACCTTATTTATTGATCCCACCTTGTATGACAAGAAACACATGGAAAGAAGCTAAGAACCAGGAGAATTAGTAGCAGTTTGGATACCAATTAGGAAAATAGGAAAGTGTGAGAAACTTTTGAGAAAATATTTTGGTCCATATAGAATATTAAAAAAGATGTCTAGCGTCAATTATCTAATAGAACCGAAAGATAATCCGGGCCAAGACCCTCTGATAGTTCATGTTTCAAGAATCAAGCCTTATTATGAGAGAATGGATGAGGTCATTCACGAGGGCGTGACAACCTCTGGAGAGGGGGAAGTGTTACATCAATTTTAATGCGCCTTACATTTATTCAAAATATTCTATGATATTCAATATTTATTTAAAACAGAATATTTAGATTATCATCATTCCTTTTTATAGTTTCACTCCTTTTGTAATATTTATTGTACATATATCTTTATTGCTTATTGGAGCGGGAGAGGACCTAGACGAAGACTGCGGATCGCAACCTACGAGGAAGACAAGAATAAATAAACACAATAACTTTAAAAGGTAATTTATTTTTATTTAATTTTATTTATTTGCTTTGAATATGGAAACCCGCTCGGGAAACGTGTATAACACCAAAAAGGAAGAAACCAAGGTCGACGACCCTGCAAAGCTGCAACTTGGTGCAACAATATGAATTGATAAGAGGAGATTTTTGCAAAGTCACAAAATTAAAAATAAAGTTCAAGACATATGTTACGTAGGCAAGACTGTGCCTCTCTCTCTCTCTCTCTCTACCATAAAGTTTAAGATGCTATACCTAGGAGTTGCCTAAAAAAAACTTCAAAATCCGAGAGAAAATTTCTTTAAATTTTCTATTCAATAAACGGGCTTGAAGCCCACATGAATTAATTTTAGCGGGATTCCAACTGTCCTCTTCCGCGACCACTCTTCAACTGACTTCACTTTCCTCTCCCAAGGTGACCAAAATCATAACAGAAAAATAAAATAATAATAAATCTTTGTCTGGTCACCCTCTGTGATAGGTAAAAAAATAATAATAATAATCTACCTAGGTCAAATATATATAATTTATATATATATACTGAAATAAAATCTAAAATATTTCTCCATTATACAAATTAATTAGATAATTCATGAGAATTATCTAAATCAATATATTTTAATTTGGAAACGAATAATTAATTTATCAATTGCCATGAATCATAAAACAAATTTGTAAAATGATTTTAAAATTATTTAATAAATAATTCAGATGAATTATTTAGAATCTACTCCTACTATTAAACTAAAAATTGCCTTAGCCAACATAAAATATTTACATAAAAGAACAAATAAGGCATGCATAAGAAAAAAATTGGATGGTGCGACTGACGTCCCTCAGGCCATTAAAGAGGTTCTTCTCAGGCTGTAGGATGAATAAACCACTGGATTTCAGGCCACATGATAAGTCAGCGCATGATGTGCCAGTGGTCTGCAGAATCCTGTCAAGGGTATCCTGCACATCCAACATCCAGCCGAGAACCTTGTTTCCTTAAATTCACACTCATAATGTTTTCATTGTTGGGTCTGAGTCCAAAATGGACCCAACATGACTAATTATCTAAATATTAATAATTATTTGCGTGTATATATATATATATATGTTATATAAAAATATTATTTTATTTTGAATTATTTATTTCATAGATGCAAATACTCTGCTAAATCGACCGCCAGAGGTCACGCTTCCACTATATAAACTGATTGTTGTTGTTCCTGGTAACTTTGACAAGCACGAGGCGAGAGCCTCAAGCTGCCCCATCCTGAAGTCTAGGGCCCTCAAGTTCTAGGCTTCAAGGACCTTCTGCCTCCAATTCCATCTGCCACTTCTACTGGATTCCTGGCCAATTCAATGCTCCTGCCTCACTGCACCTTGGCGCTGTTCCCCTGCTTGCCCAACGTTTCCACTACCCCTGCGACACATCTCCTGCAGCCAGATCCTAGGGTCCCTTGCCACCTGACATCGCGCTTGGGCTCAAAAATCATAACTTTTGGTTAGTAGCCCGTAAAACCATATTTTCTCTCTCTTCCTGGTAACTTTTAAGCGCAAACCCCTCTCAGCTCTCCCAGTTGGTAGCGGCTTCACTGAAGGTCCGCGGGACACATTAAATCACGTATTAGATTACTATTTCGGCCGCGTCCCGCCCGATACCATGTTAGAACACAAAGATTTAAGCAAAGTCATCACATCGTCATCTGATAACGACCCTTTGCTTACAGATAACGAGTTGTTGTTGACAGCGGATAAGGTGAACTTATCTTCTTCTCCTGGTAGTGATGGCATGCCACCTCTTCTTATCGTAAAACTAGTTAAACATTTTCGGACGTTTTTTCTAAGTATTTTCAACAAGTGTTTAACCACTGGCCACTTTCCATCTACATGGAAGCTGGGGGACGTCGTTCTCGTCCCCAAGCGAAGTGGGGAGGACTTTCTCGCATCACACCGTCCAATCACGATGCTGCCTGGTTTGGGCAAGATCCTTGAGGGTCTAATTCTTGCTAGGCTGTCGTGGATGGCCGATAGGATGTGTAAAGCGCCTCCAAACCAGTTCGGATTTAAGCCTTGTAGATCTACTACAGCCGCACTCTTAAATCTAAAATCTACTATAACCCGGACGATTAAAAATAGGAAATCTTGTCTTCTTCTTTCTTTTGATGTTAAAGGCGCTTTTGACAACGTGCTCCACTCCAGTAATTCGAGAGCGTTGCACAAAAGCGTTTGTCCCAGAAACATTTATCACCTGATAAACTCGTTTCTATGTAACCGTGTTGTGAGACTATCTATGAATGGTTGTACTGTGTCGAGACGAATTTCCAAAGGATGTCCCCAGGGTTCAGTTCTCGCCCCATTCCTTTGGAATATTGTCTTTGACGAACTCCTCACGCTGGACTACAGGAATAATGTTTTCCCGCAAGCCTACGCGGATGATCTGGTCGTGGTGGTCTCGGGATGCCGACCTAGTCAACTTCCCGCGGCCCAACACACCATAGATATGATCGCTAGGTGGTTCAGTTTGCATAAACTGGAACTCAGCGTGGGGAAGTGCCAGGCTATGGTTCTCCTCAGACCACACGGGAGACTGCCTGAACCGCGCCGGGATCTGGTTATCCACGGAAGGCCAATCCAATGGTGCGACTCAATTAAGGTGCTGGGAGTGAGATTTGATCAACGTCTATCTTTCCACCAGCACGTAGTTGAAGTCTGCGCCAAGGTCCGCGGCATGTTGCCGCGTTTGACCGCAGCCGCTAATCTCAACTTTGGCTTTGGTTACCGCGCCTTGAGAACTATGTATCTGCAAGTGGTTGTTCCGGCCATTGCCTATGCCTCGGCGGTATGGTTTCCTAATCTTTCTCAACGCTCCTTAAATGTTCTACTGAGTGCTCAAAGGCCTTTCCTAGTGAGAGCTTGTAGAGCTTTCAGATCAACCAGCAACGCTGCTCTTATCTCCCTCTCTAGAGTCCTTCCTCTCGATCTGGAAATCTCGGCTAAAACTGAGCTATACCTTAAAAAGTATGGATTGGTTGACGCTGAAATTCTACTCGAGCCTCCTCCCTTTCCAAATCCTCTCCCCTACCCCCCCTATTACTCCGCTCCCAGTAATATTCCTGCTCTTTTCTTCCACGTGGCATACTATACAGATGGTTCCAAAACCAGAGATGGAGTTGGCGCCGGTGTGTACAGGTTCTCTTGTCTCGATTGTGCACCTGAAATACGTGAATCTCATGTTCTGTCCCCTCATTGTTCTGTCTTTCAGGCGGAAGCCCTTGGATTGGTTGAGGCACTTGAAAACGCAACCACTTTACCAAATCATCTAACCTTAGGATTCTTCCTGGACAACCTCTGAGTCGTGAAGTCAGTTCTGAACTCTGAGACTGGTAATTACCTTATCGACAGAGCTCTGCTACTGATTTCGCGATTGAATTGCAATGGGAACAGATGCACCATACAATGGATCAAGGGCCACAGTGGGAACGTGGGTAATGACATTGCGGACACACTCGCAAAGCGGGGTGCTGAGTCTGCTGACCCAAGCTGTTACAAACTCGCTACTTTGTCGTTTGTAAAATCGGCAATCTACGGCCGGGCGCGTGAAGCATGGGAAAGCAGATTCATCTCTCTAGCTCCTTCTATCCACACCCGCTTTGGCCTTACTCCAATGAGTCTTTTAGACAAAAGGTATGCGTACATCGTCCCTAGCAAGCACATTGTGGTTGGCCTGCTATCGGGACACACGTGGACGGACAGTTTCGCCCACAGGATAGGCGTCATTGACGATCCTTCCTGCCCTTACTGCGACGCTGACAGGGAAGAAACTCTGTCTCACATCGTGCTTGAGTGCAGCAGCCTTGATGCCCTTAGATTCCCCCTTCTTTCCACCTGTACAGAAGAATTAGGGTACACTCCGCGGTCAATCAAAGACTTTATTTTCAACAGGAGCACTTGGCGAGCCTGCCTGGAGTTCCTAAAGGCCTCTGATAGACTTAAGCCACGCGTCCGCGCGAAGGATTCCGATCACCTGAGTGACTCGGACTCCTCACCTCATGGTTAACACCGGTCATTGGCGGCCGCTCGTAGACGTAACTCTGGCATGTGCCGCTGTTTAAGATCGGTTTCGCGACCTGCCCTGCGTATGTGATCGCCCCTGACGCTGTCTCTGTAACCCAAGGACAGAGGGTAAATGGTTTGGCGATTCGACGGCGCGGGCTGCTCGAGAAATCGACTTACGCAGCGACCCATTTGAACGCGCTATGCAATCTATGGTGTAATTTTCTGGTTGGTTGTCTTAGCACTGGTACCCTCACCAGTAATCTTATCTAAAACTTTAATATATTCATTTTTACAAAAAAAAATCTATCTTTTCCCATCAGTTGCTGAATCATTCTCGCTTTATCTAATAAACTAATCTAAACTAATCTAAACTAATCTAAAACTTTAATATATTCATTTTTACAAAAAAAAATCTATCTTTTCCCATCAGTTGCTGAATCATTCTCGCTTTATCTAATAATCTTACTTAAACAACAGCTGTCTTTCTTTTATTTTCCCTGGCCTGGGGAATCTAACCTTTTTGAACAGCCTTGGTTGCGTGCAGCACCTTGATACTTTGACATTGTGCATTGCGGCTTGTCTGCCTACTACACCTTTTGGGCTTAAAAATCATATACTTTATTCATTGCGGTCTGTCTGCTCTCCACGGTCACCCCTGGGCTCAACATCATTGAACCCGTCTCTGCCACCCCCTGAACTCCGCGGATCACCACCCCGCTCCCCCTCCCCCATCCCCAGGCCCCTCCAACTATGCTTTGTATATATTCCGCTTTATGCGTCCATCGGGGCTCAAAAATCATTTAATTTGGTTAGCAGCCCCGTAAAATAAAGATAGTTTCTCTTCCTGGTAACTTTTTGGTTAGTAGCCCGTAAAACCATATTTTCTCTTCCCGGTAACCTTTTAACCGGTTTGCCTTTTTTTTTTTTGGACAATTAGCCCGGAAGCGAAAGCCAGCCAGCCTTCCAGGAACCAAAAAAAAAAAAAATTCCCCCGTCCAGGCATTACTTTTATCAAATTATGTTCTTTTATATATTCCTTTATCACAATTAAAGCAATTACTGATCAAAACCATATTATTATTTTTATTTCAAGATTATTCAGACTGCACCGCCATAGCTTAATCCTCAAGATAACCAAAATTAAGATAATCTCAACAATTCTGAATACAAGCAGAATATCTTTTTTTCTTTATATAAGATATATATATAATGGTTTTATAATATTTTAAGGGAAAGTTATAGAAAATTTCGATGTTGTGAATTGAAAGTATAATGTCAGTATAGCAATCTATTACTGAGAACAATAAGTAGATATTATTTAGGTAACCCGGATTCCTGGAGCATACTAAAGTCAAACAATAAGTAGAATTAAATATAATTTATATGAAAGATAGTTGTAAATTAATGATGATTAAAAACAAATTATAAAATATTATTATTTGGGCATCAAAAAGTTTTAATTTTTTATGTAACAATATAGGGTTATAACAAGTTCACACTTTTACCTTGGCCTTTACGCGTCATTTATTTTAAATTTTTATAAAACTGATGAGGGCCATTAGCCCGAAACCATGGTCTCTAGGTGGACGCTTTTCAGTTTGCCAAAGCTGGTGTTGTGGCTTTGTCACCGACCCGAGGCCGCTAGTTGCGGCGACGGTCAATAGATGGCGCCTGGTTTTATTGGCGCCTGGTTTTATAGTCTATTTTGAAGGGAGAGGCGACCCTTGTCTCTTTAGATCAATTTTCTCCCGGCAAAATTTCCATCTATATATCCTATTTTCAATAAGAAATAAATTTAATAAAAAACATTTTTTTCTAAATAAAAATCATATTTATAGGTTTTTAACTTTTAATTAGACATTTTAAATTTATATTTAGACATTTTCAATTCTAATTTCGACACTTTCATTTTAATTTAGACACATCAACTTTTTATAGGAAAGTTGATGTGTCTAAATTAAAATGAAAAATGTCTAAATATAAATTAGAATTGTCTAAATAAAGGTTAAAAACCTATATATAAAAATCAAAGGATAGCATTTTAATGAAACAACATTCCGATTTATTACTACCTATTTAAATGAATAAAGTAAATAGTTTGCCTTATTTTCCAAATTATTCTTCATTAAACAAATTGTTTGAACTTTAACGCGGAAAAAAAAAACGATTTTTGACCAGAACTTTTTCATCTAAAAAAAATAATTTTAGTTTCTTTTTACGAGAAATAGTTATCTTTATTTACCTGAAATTATAATTTTATATTAAGGCTTTTATTTATAACTGGCAGATAATTTTAAACTAAAAAAAAATTATATATACATAAACTAAAAATATTCAATTTAAATATATATATTTACTTCTAAGTTGTCTAAAAAACTAGATCCTTAAAAATATTTCTGGAGAAAAAATTGTTCTTTTAATATAACTAAAATATCAAAGTTAATATCCCCCAGGTAGTTGGAGTTCTGCGCTCCAGGAACCTGGGTTATAAATATCTCTCAAAGTTAATTAGGAAATAAATACAAAAATAATCGCAAAAGATTTTTTAACCTGGCATTGCGCGCGCCGGGTGAAAATTACCCATGGCAACATTTGAATGGAGAATTAACCAATAAAAAATCGGTTGGCGGAGATGTGGTTTCGTTTAGCTTCCTGACTCATCAATTATTATAAAGTTTTGGTTTCACATTTTGACAGCTCCCACTGAAATTCCATCTATTGTCACTGTCGGGTCCGGCGCGCGCACTCACGTAATTTTTTTGTTGCATTTTTTTAATAACATTTTTTGAAGTGAGATAAATAATTCGAATTAATAATTTAAAAAATAACTATAATAGGTTGATATATTTATCAGCCTATAATTATATATAAAATGGAGGGAAGAAGGTCATATTTATTAGATCAAAAAGAGATTATTGTAGAAGGTGATATTGAAGATCATCTAAATGAACATTTTTATGGAAGTGACACTGGAATATATTCAGATATTGGAATTTTGTGGAATAAGGGAATTATCCCACAAACACATTTTTATATAGGGAGAGCCTCGAAAATCAAATGGTTCAAAAATTTTCCTTCACAAACAGTGAAGCTGAGAACGCCTAATGTCATTACACATTTACTAGGCTTGAAAGGTGAAGAAGCAAAAAATTAAAATACACCTTTAGAAGCTCTTTTGAAGAAAATTCTTGAAGTGTTTGGCCCTTGAACTCATCAAAGAGCAACTAATTCAAAGAAAAATCATTTCTTCACTGCCTAAAAGACTATTAAAATTTCCTTTTTTTACAGATAAGTTAATTTAAATCATAAATGTATACTCTAAATATTTATTTCAATTATTTTTTAGAAGGCACTTCAAGCCATAAAGAAGGTCAGGAACCGCAAGATAAAGCTTCCTACCAGATGTAGTGTGTCCCTCCAGTAAGGACAGGAAGACCTCGACTTTGTGCCATAAATGTGCAAAACCAATTTATAAAGGACATACAATTACAGTTTGTAATGATTTGTCTAAAATATCCTCATGGAATTTTATATATTTAATATTGAAAAGGAGCAATAGTTTCATATTTTATATGCCATTACCAATTTTGAGGATAATTCAAGAATAGTTTTTAAAATGTTTAATCTGTGTAAAAAATATAAATATTTTATTAATAATTGCCTTTTTTTAAAATTAAAATGTTATTACTTTGAAATAGAAAAGGTTTTGTTTTTCCTCAGTTAATATTTATATTCAAAATATGTAATTTTAATATCGGGTAAATTTCACCCAGCGCGCGCAAGTACGTTACATTTTTAGCGCGCGCGCTCGAGGGTTAAATCAATCAAAATTTGTTTTACGTCTTACGCGAACTCTACAGGCCACAAAGATTTTATTTAAATATTAAAATCCCATAACAAGATTAATCGACACCATTCTCTAACATTAAAATATAAAATGAAAACAATTTAATTTCAATTTTTTCTCATGTCTCGTATTTAAAAGAGAGTTTTTAAATAGTTTTTTTGCCCCCTTGTATAATAAATTATTCAAAAATGAATTTCGAACATGTTTCCCTAGAGGAAGCCATACAAAATGGTAATATCCCTTATTTGAAGAATCTACTAGAAAATAAAACTGTTAACTTAAATAAGAAGTTAGATGGAGGAGACACCCCTTTGATAACAGCAGTTAGACATGGACAACTAGACATTGTAAAAATGTTAATTCAGGCAAATGTTGATTTAGAAGATTATGATGATGTTCATATGATGACCCCATTGTCTATAGCAGCTGAGATTGGAAATGTGGATATTTTAGAATGTTTAATTGAATCTGGAGCAAATATAAATTTTGTGAGTATTTTTAACACCACCCCCCTAATTTGGGCTATTGAAAATGGCCATTTGCAAATTGTAAAAAAACTTGTGATTGCTGGGGCAAAGATTGATAAAAATAATTGTCAAGATCATTTTCCATTAATAACAGCTGCCGAACATGGCCAAGTTGATATTGCTCAGTTTCTTATAGAAGAGGGAGCTGATGTTAATGCAACAGCAGGTAGATATAATAGAATAACACCCATAATGATTTCAACTGAAAGGGGTGATTTGAGTATGGTTGAAATCTTGATTAAGGCAAAAGCTAAAGTAAATGAGAAAGATGACAATGGGAATACACCTATTTATGTGGCTGCTTCCAAAAGTCATGTTGAAATAGCGAGATGTCTTATAAAAGAAGGAGCTGATGTTAATGTAACAAGTAAATATGATAGAAAAACACCCATAATGATTTCAACTGAAAGGGGTGATTTGAGTATGGTTGAAATCTTGATTAAGGCAAAAGCTAAAGTAAATGAGAAAGATAACAATGGGAATACACCTATTCATGTGGCTGCTTCCAATGGTCATGTTGAAATAGTAAGGTGTCTTATAAAAGAAGGAGCTGATGTTAATGTAAGAGATAGAAATTATGAGAAAACACCTATAATGATTTCTACTGAAAGAGGTGATTTGAGTATGGTTGAAATTTTGGTCAAGGCCAAAGCTGATGTAAATAATACAGATTGGAATGGCGATACACCTATTCATATGGCTGCTTCCAAAGGTCATGTTGAAATAGCGAGATGTCTTATAAAAGGAGGAGCTGATGTTAATGTGAGAAATGATTATGGGGAAATCCCTATATTTTATTTTATAGAGAGAGGTGACTTGAATATGGTTGAAATCATGATTATGGCAAAAGCTAAAGTGAATGTGAAAGATAACAATGGGAATACACCTATTTATGTGGCTGCTTCCAAAGGTCATGTTGATATAGTCAGATGTCTTATAAAAGAAGGAGCTGATGTTAATGTAACGAGTAAATATGATAGAAAAACGCCTATAATGATTTATAGTGAAAGAGGTAACTTAAGTATGGTTGAAGTCTTGATTAAGGCAAAAGCTGATGTAAATGAGAAAGATAGGTTTGGCAATACACCTATTTATGTGGCTGCTTCCAAAGGTCATGTTGATATAGTCAGATGTCTTATAAAAGAAGGAGCTGATGCGAATACAACAGGTAGATATGATAAAAAAACACCTATAATGAAAATTACTGAAAGAGGTGACATTAGTATGGTTGAAATCTTGATTAAGGCAAAAGCTGATGTAAATATAAGAGATAGGGATGGCAATACACCTATTTATATGGCTGCTTCCAAAGGTCATGTTGATATAGTCAGATGTCTTATAAAAGAAGGAGCTGATGTTAATGCTCAGAATAAAGATGGAGTAACACCCTTAATAAAGTATGCAGAGGTAGGAGGTGACATTAGTATGGTTGAAATCTTGGTTAAGGCTAAAGCTGATGTAAATATAAGAGATAGGGATGGCAATACACCTATTTATGTGGCTGCTTCCAAAAGTCATGTTGAAATAGCCAACTGTCTTATAAAAGAAGGAGCTGATGTTAATGCTCAGAATAAAGATGGAGTAACACCCTTAATGAAGTATGCAGAGGTAGGTGATTTGAATATGATTGAAGTCTTGGTTAATTTAAAAGTTGATATAAATCACAAGAATATAAAAGGCCATACAGCCCTACAAATGGCTATCTCGAATGGCCAAATGGACATAGTCAAATATCTTATAAAGGAGGGAGCTGATGTTAATGCCAAGGATGTAAGTGGACTAACGCCTTTAATGTTATGCGTCACAAACGATAATTTGGAAATGACAAAAATCCTGATTGATGCCAAAGCTGTAATTGGCCAGATAGATGTTGTGGGTCGTACAGCTCTCAATATAGCAGCAGACATGAGAAATGAAAAGATGATTATCTACCTAATTGAAGAAGGAGCTGAAGATAAGGAAGATAAGATCCTCACAAAATTTGTGAAAATGGGAAATTTTAAAATGGTAGAATATTTAATTAGCTCCAGATATGGAGGGAGAACTTGGAAGGACAGCACACCTTTATCTGTGGCAATAGAAAGTAACAGTTTGGATATGGTGAGGTTACTTGTACAAAATGGTATCAGAGTTAATGTATTGGACCAATGGGAAGCTACACCTCTAATAATGGCTTGTAAAAAGGGAAACTTGGAAATTGTAAAATTTTTAATTGATTCAAAAGCTGATATCAATAGAAGGTTAAAGTATGGTAAAATGCCTTTAAGTGAAGCGATTTACAATGATCATGAAGATATAGTCAGATATCTAATAGAGAAAGGTGCCGATGTCACTTGTAAAGATAAATATGGGATTACCTGCTTGATATATTTTATTAAAAGAAATGATTCAGAAATGGTCCAGGAATTGATATGTCGCAGGGTTAATGTAAATCAGAAAGGTAAGGATGGTAACTCTCCATTAAGTGTGGCTGTTATGCAAGGAAATTTAATACTTGTTAAGATGCTCCTAGGAAAAGGAGCAGATATAAACACAATGGATAATAGGTATGGAAACACACCTTTGATCAATGCTATTGAATCGGACTATTACGAGATTTCTGAGTGTTTAATCAATGACAGAGCTGACATTAACAAAAAACATGAAATGGGAGCAGAAGTGAATATTGTAAATAGTTGTGGAAATAGCCCTCAAATAATTGCTGTAAACAGAGGTAATTTGGAGTTGGTAAAATGCGCAACTGAAAAAGTAGCTGATATTGAAATGCCAAATGGAAATAAAAACACCCCTTCAATCATGGCAGTTAAATCTAACCGTGAGGATATTGTCAAGTATCTAATAGATAAGGGGGCAAATGTTAACACCAAGAATCAAAATGGGAATACACCAATGATTATTGCAGCTTCTAAAGATATGCTGGAAATTGTGAAGATGCTAGCAGAGGCAAAAGCTGAACTTAATGCACAAAACAATTGTGGTCACACATCTATGAGTGCAGCCATTAAATCTAAACATGTGGATATTGTAAAGTATCTAATAGATAAGGGAGCATATGTTAACACCAAGGATAAAAATGGGAATACACCAATGATTATTGCAGCTTCTAGAAATATGCTGGATATTGCAAGAATGCTAGGAGAGGCCAAAGCTGATCTTAATGCACAAAACAATTGGGGTGACACAGCTTTGAATACAGCCATTGACTCTAACCATGTGGATATTGTAAAGTATCTAATAGATAAGGGAGCAAATGTTAACACCAAGAATCAAAATGGGAATACACCAATGATTATTGCAGCTTCTAGAAATATGCTGGATATTGCAAGATTGCTAGGAGAGGCCAAAGCTGATCTTAATGCACAAAACAATTGGGGTGACACAGCTTTGAATACAGCCATTGACTCTAACCATGTGGATATTGTAAAGTATCTAATAAATATGGGGGCAGATGTTAGCACCAAGGATAAAAATGGAAATACACCATTGATTATTGCAGTTTCTAAAGATATGCTGGAAATTGCAAGATTGCTAGGAAAGGCAAAAGCTGATCTTAATGCAGAAAACTATAAAGGCCACACTGCCTTGAGCCTTGCTGTTAGATCAGGTCATAGAGATATTGTAAAGTATCTTATAGGTAAAGGAGCAGATGTCAATACTAAGAATAAAGAGGGAAATAGACCTTTAATAACTGCAGTTTTTTATAATGAGCTGGAAATTGTTAAATTGCTAACAGAAGCTAAAGCTGAACTTAATGCAACAAACAATGATGGCGACACAGCTTTGAAGGTGGCATCAATGTCTGGTTGTATAAATATAGTGAAATACTTGGTGGAAGAAGGCGCTGATGTCAATGCTAAGAATAAAATGGGAGAATCACCTTTGATAGAAGCCCTTCTAACAAGATCAACTGGAGAAATTGCCAAGTATCTGATCAAAGTTGATGCTTGTATTGAGGAAGACATAAGAAACAAGGCTTTGGAAGTAGCTATTAATAAAGGATGGAAAGACATTTTGAGTATTTTATTGCAATGTGGATGTCTAATAGATGCCAGTATGAAAGATATTCAACATACCTTGTCAATTTTGTTTAAAAACAAGCGGGAACTACTGAATTTGTTCATTCCATATGTGGTCCTGGACATTCCAAAGCTATCCAGACCAAAAGACCTCAAGACTTTTTCAAAATGGTCTGGTATGTGGGATCAATATGAAAGTGAGGTAGTTAAAATGAAGGGAGTTTACATTGGAGCCAGTTCCATAACTGTACATGACTTCCTGACAGAATACAATGGAGATAAGATACTGGGATATATGTCAAATGAGGACTTCAACTGTCAGCAGACAAAACAACATTACCTGGAGGAATTTCCTTTGTATTACAAGCTCATCCTGGATAAAATTGAGGTAGGAAATCTACGCGGGTCATTGTTGGACAAGATGGAAATAGTGAAGCAGCATTGTGATTTGGAAATATTGCCACCAGAAATTTTGGCTCTAGTTACAAATTGTTTGACCAATTTTGAAATATTGAGATTCATGAAATGTGTGTGTTTGTAATTAATAATATATATATAATGATAATTTATCAGCAACCTTCAATTTATTATTTTTGAATATGATTATAAAATGTTAAAAAAAAACTTTTATTAAAATATATATATATTGCAATGGAGAATATATGAGCTGCATATAAGATAGATTTGACATAAATCTTTTTTTTTTAATATTGTCATCTCTAAGTGAATAATATAATATTATCTTTTTCAGAAATTTTATAAAAAAATCAGTTGATAAATATTTCAACCTGCCAATATTAAAAACAAAATTTTATTTTCTTGGAATATTCCTGCACTTAAAATTCAGTTTAAGACAAGTTTTAAATAGTTATTTAATATGTGTGCAGCATTTCATGTGTTTATTATTAGAAGCATCAATCTTTTGAGAATTTTCATATAAATTATCTTAAAATAACTTTTTAAATTATTCTTTTAGGATAGTCATTATATTTTAGAACTAATTCTGTCTATAAATATATTTTATTTTGCACTTATTCATTTTTGTTAATTATTCCTCACAATACACACTTTGTTCTCCAATTGAACTATTTTATCAAGTTTCCATCTATATCAAATATTATGTGATCATCCTTATAATTACACCCATTCTCTACCCCAAATCTGCAATGTTTTTTTTTTTTTTCAAGCTATGTTACATTCACACATAAAAACTCTCAATTTAATTTCTCAAAATGAAAAATACAATTAAAAAAGATTTGAACATTTCAAAAATAAATCTGTTCTAACATAAATATAAACTAGACTTTTAAAAAATATGTACAATACCCGGGTAGTTGGTGTTCTATGCTCTGGGAACCCGGGTTATAAATATCTCTCACAATATTTGTTCATCTAGAAACAGACCCAATCTGACCTGATTGTTCTGAAGAACAACACACAGATGATCACCTCATCTTGAGTAGTTCAACATCTTGAGACATGCAGACATCTACCCTGCTGACCCATCTCAATCCTACATCTATGAACAGACTCAGCATGCCACTTCCTGGTCAACTGGTTGTGGTCAGCTATCCACTCAGGTAAAAATTCCTAGCACTATTCAGTACTAGTGAGCTGGACACTCTAGGAACCTGGGTTATATCTCTCTCTGAACAACATGGCACTCATACATTAATATGCTACGTGAGAAAGTAAAAAGCTAATTCTCTTTATCATTATTCTTAAAGGCAAAATTTTCAACAATGGAGCTGATCATAATCCCAGAGTTCATATGGCTGCTGGAAGAAGACAATTTTGTGCCTTCATCACCATTTTCAAATAATAAATCAAGAAAATAAAAAAAAAAGATACAAAATTCCAGGAGGCAGATTTTTTTAATGTAAAGAATATATATTTAACTTATAATATGAAATAGATTATTCATCAAATATAATATGAATATGTGAAATACATGAAATTATAATAAATGCTTGATGTGTATGCTTGATAGCTATTTAAAAAATTGTAGTGTTGTTAAAAAAATATTCTTATTCAGGTGGCTCTAACTGTTAAAAGAATTGACTCAAAACCAGAACTGCTAATCACAATGCTGTTGGAATGTTATAACCACACATCCTTCAGCCATCTTAAGGAACTAGAATCTTTGCATCTTAAAGAAGTTGAAGAAAAAAGAAGAGATAACCGAGATGATAAAAAAATGAGAATTTCAGGAACTTCCATGGGAAATATGAAATTGTGTTTTAAACTCCAAAGTCCACAAACTAAGGTGAATATTTGTTAGCTATGTGATCAGTTCTTGTTGTTAATAAGAGCTTGTTATATATATGGACAACAGTTACTTTAACTACCTCAATGTGGCTTTGTCCACAAAAAGTTCCACACTCAACTATTGATACCAACCTATACCAAGGAAAGACATTATCAAGAGCCTTCTGCAACCTCTGGAAAAACCTAGAATTCTTGCCTGCTTGTGTGCCAATTTTATTGTTGTTGTTGTTGTTTCTTATCCCCTTGTGTAAAGATTACACGAATTCCATGAGTTCATGCTCCTCGAGCTTATTGTTGCTGTTACCTATTCCCTTGTGCATGCACAAAGATTTTGCCAATTTTATACCTTCCTATATTATGCCTTTTAAAAATTGAACTACCTTTAATATTATAAAAAATAATTTTTGGTCACTTCAGCTTTGGATGATGAAGTACAAATGGGATTGAAGTTAAGAATCACTTGGTGAACCGACCAAATAAATAGACTTTGGTAAAAGCACTGTTATCATAGGCCTATTTATTTAGATGAGGTCATCTTGTAATTTAGTTTATAATATATAAATGATTTTAATTTGATTTCATTTTATTAATTTCTATAAAATATAGTTAATGTGTGTATAAATATTTGCTGTCAAAATATTTCATTTCTAGTTGCTCTATTTTTACCCTTTAAATATCACTGCCAAAAGCAGTGAGTTCACCCATTCCTTTTATTTTTGTCTATTATGAAGATAATCCAAATTGTGCATCATCAAAAATAAATATGGAAAATAAAAAGAAAATTTAAAAATATTATTCAAAAAGAAATATGAAGATATTTTCAAATAATCCTTTATAGATGTCTGTTTTTGCACTGATATCCTATTCAGGATGTATTCCAGATGGTCTATTTTTAAAAGACATGCATGTCTTTCTTCCCCTCTGTAATGACTTTTAAATAACAAAGAGCTTTTATTGTATTAAAGACATCCACTGCTGCTGCAGGTGTTATCGATTTTGTGTTTAAATCTTTTATAATAACTCAGAAATGGAATATTGAAATAAAATGTTATCATAATCATTGTAGCTACATTTTATAAAGATTCATTTATTTAAAATGAAATTATTTGTAAATTCTGAAATAACTAAAATATTTCAATACTAAAAATTAAAAAGAAAATATTAATAATTAGCGCATGATTTATAAATTCCTGTGTAAAAAAAAAAAAAAAAACACTCATGACATTGCGCAACAGTACTGCAAAGTGAAACTTAAACTAACCAGAAACCAAAAGTGTTCAGGACCCTATCGTCTCCGCCTACCTTGCTGTAATACCTTTTTAGCGGTAATATTGTATGTAAAAGCACATCAACTGTCGAAATTCAAATTTTAAAATGGTTGAACTATCGGAAGTGTCGTATTATCGATAGTGTCGAATTACAGTTTGTTATATGATAGGCCGTAAGTCAGAACTTCAAAACATGGGCGAATTAATGTAGTGTCAAATTGGTGTGGGTTGAATTAAAGGGGTTATACGGTATGATACAGTATAATTCAACACTTCACGATAATTTGTCCATGTTTTGATGTCCCGACCTCCGGCCTATCAAATAACAAATGATAATCTGACCATTTTAAAATTCAAATTTTTATAGTTGTTTATATACAATTTTACCGCTAAAAATATATTGCAGAGGCAAGTAGCCCGCCAAAAAGCGAACTATAGGATCGTGCCTGCACATTTTGGGCTTCTGGTTAGTTTCACTTCATAGTACCTTTGTGAATGTTACGAGAGTTATTGTTTTTTATGCAGGATATTTAGGCATAGTGCGCTTTGAGATTAATAATATTTTTTAATTTTCAACATATATATATAGAGAGAAACATTTTAGTTATTTTAAATTTATAAATATTTTCCTTTTAAATGAACAAATCATTATAATGAAGCCACATTGATTATGAGAATATTCTATTTAAATATTGTTTAACACTTTGGATCCAAAGAATGTGAATTTGTGTCCCCAGTTTCTAATAATAAACATAAATCTCTGGCAGTCAACACAAAGCCATGTCTACCAGGATCTTGTCCCATTCTATCTTTCTTATCTATTTTTTTTTGCATATCCCTTCTTATCTATCAGTGGGTTGGGAATGTCAGCTGACCCAATGTACCTGTAAACCGTCACATGCTACGGCCATTCCAGCAGCCTCTATTGCCTGCCCATCTTTCTTACTTGTTTGTTCATTTTTCCTTGTTCACACACTTTTTTCTATCACTTTCATATCGCTTTTTTTTTTAGATGAAAGCTGTACCTAGTACATTTACCACTCAATAATCTATAATCAAAATTGTGTGCCTTATTATATTTGACCAATATGCATAAATATATGAATGTTATACAGTATAACCTCGTTAATTCGACACACCCCAATTCGACACTCGGCGATAATTCGACCATGTTCCGATGTCCCGACGGCTACGGCGGGCGCCGATCGGATCGCGCCTGCGCACTTTTGGTTTCTGGTTAGTTTAAGTTTCACTTTGCAGTGCCGTTGCGCAATTTCGCGGATGTTATTGTTGTGTTTTTACGCGGGAATTTCGGCATCATGCGCTAACTAATAATAATTTTTATTTTTTTATTTTTAACATTGAAATATTTTAGCTATTTTTAAATTTATAAATAATTTCTTTTTAAATAAATAAATATTTATAAAATGTAGCCACAATGATTATGATAACATTTTATTTCAATATTCCATTTCTGTGTTATTATAAAAGATTTAAACACAAAATCAATACCTGCAGCAGCAGTGGATGACTTTAATACATTAAAATTTATTTATTAAAAAAACATTTTAGAAGAAGAAAGACATGCATGTTTTTTTCAAAATGACCGTTTGGAATACATCCTGAATAGGATTTCAGTGCAAAAACAGACATCTATAAAGGAATTTTTTAAAAGATCTTCATGATAATTTTTAAATAATATTTTAAAATTTTCTTTTTATTTACCATATTTATTTCCTTTCAACTGCTATATTTTTCAATTAGAATAAAATATTATTTAATATATTATATTTAATATTTTAATGTCTGTAGAGTTAATATTTGATTATATTACTGAAAAGAAACACATTGCCAGTAAATTTATTTGTTACAATTATTTTTGTTTCTAAAATATGTATTAATGCTATTTTGTCCCTGATACTAAAAGTTAATCATGAAAATAAAATAAAAACACAATGGTTTCAATTAATATCATTAATTTATATTACAAGGCTATTTTTAAAAAGATATTATTTTAGCGAGTTAGATGATTACCTAATCATCTCACCTTAATTCAACACTTCCTTTAATTCAACCGAAAGCTCTGATCCCTTGGGGTGTTGAATTAAAGAGGTTCGACTGTATTTTATAATAACTATATGAGAAGTAAATGAAAAGATTGCTAGAACAATTTATATCAAGCTCTAATCATTATTAAACAAACATAATTCCTAGTTTAAATTTGGTCTTGAGGACTGTTTTACCCACTTTTTAATATATATTTTTCAATGAGAAATCATATTTTTTATAATTGAATTTGTTTGAAATATATATGCTTATGTATGTATATATGCTATTAGATATATATTCCTTATGTGAACTTTTTAATTCCTTATATAAAATAATATTGTTTTTTTTTTAACATAATTTTATATTTATATATTCTAACCTATATATTTACTCTCCCCCTATAATATTTGTGTTATATTAAAAGTTCTGGTTATTCTCTGGGTTCATGTTGGGTACCCTCATTTACATTTCATTCAACTAATACATTCTCAGAGATGCAAGGAGACATCTGAGGCTCTTCATTGGACGCAACAACAGCACATTTCCACTATAATATACTTTATGTTGTCTTCCGGCCTACAGCCTTGCAACACTTCTCCAGCTTAAACTTCTTTTTATTAAATCTGATTGATTTCAAACCTCCTCTTGTAGGAAGTTATCAAAACCTCCCCTGTATTGATGAGGGCCATAGTCTGAAACAATTGTTACACAGCTTAGCTTTTTTATGAATTTTCCAGAACTGGTTATGTGGATCATTTTTTATAACCACATTACATTTGTACTGGGTGATAAACAAAATGTATTGATTTAACACATTTTCAAAGGGAGGGGTGTTTCTCCACTATAAAACATAAGAGATAAACATGAGAAACAGAGAGTTGGTTTTGAAAATTGAGATAACCAGATGAGGAGACTGAATCCACCACAACTTGGCCTTCCAGTCTGCACATTAATATTGCACTCAGTATTTGACTGCTAGTAAAGTATAAGATAATAAGACCAAATAAAGAAACACTGTTACCGAAATGTCATACACTATTTATATATTTAGATTTGGATTTATTGCCGTCTCTCTATACTATGCAAAAAGCCAACACATACAGGAATGTCTTGGAACTATAGTTCACAGTACCATTTCAGCCAAAAAGAAGGATTGGTCAAAGCTCTTATATATATAGGACTTTTATACTCGTTGGTGATACAGTTAAACGATAGAGAGAAATTAACAACCTCAAAAAAAAAAAACCTAATCAATGAAGATTTTCCTATTAAATTTATAGATTGAATAATAGAAGACATGAATAATAATTAATAAATAAAAATACATTAAAAAAAGCTTTTATTCAAATGCACTAAAAATAAAATATTGTATCTTCTGTCATTGAGCAATTAGATGTATCTGAGTGAAAATAAAAGCGGTGGGGGACGATCATCATAAATTTCGACCCTAATGTGATTTAATATGTTACAGCTGATTAGCGATTTTTATAAGTGTTTGCTATATTTTTACCTCTTCTCTAAATATGATCGTCCCCCGCCGCTTTTGTTTTCACTCAGATACATCTAATTGCTTAATGACAGAAGATAAAATATTTTATTTTTTCCTTTTTAGTGCATTTAAATAAAAGCTTTTTCTAAAAATGTGTATTTTTATTTATTAACTATTTAGTTAGTTTTCAGTCATTAATTTACAAAACTTAGAATCAAAAGTTCACTGGGGATTAGGCCTTAAATATACTGACAGAAGCCTGCTCGCGGCGGATTGGTCAATTCTTTGTAAGGGGCGTAACATAAGACAAAAAGAAATATAGAAATTTGTTAATTCCTGGACATTCTGACCACCCAGAAGTCTGAAAATTTGTCAACTTGCATTTCATCAGGTTCTGAAAAGTGTACCAAATTTCAGATTTCTACTTACTCTAAAGTATATTAAAAATCAATTGCAAGATTTGTGGACAGAGAGACAGAAAAGCATGTTAAATAAAAGCTTTTAAAAATACGAAATAATACTTTGATTCAGAATCTAAAGTGCAAAAATCAGGAAGCCAAATTTATAACATTGCCATTTATAAAATAAAGGTTTGCAAGAAATTTCACCAATATATTAAAAAAGTATGAAAAAAAAATTGCATGGAAATTATGTATTACTATTTCACAATACATAAACAAGCACAAGAACACCCAATTACCAAAAAAAGCAGGTTTGATCTATGAAGTAAAGTGTGATTAAAGTTATGTGGGACAGACATCCAAAACTTGAAAAAAAAAGGATAGAAAACTATAAATATGCTCTGAAGTCGGATAAAATTGAAAATTCTGCACTTGTAGAACATAGAAGGGTCACAAGACATAATAATGTCAATTTAGAAAATACAAGGATACTAGATTATGAAAAAATTACTATATGACACAATTTAAAGAAGCCTTTTTTATTAAAAAGACATGTGCTTTAATTAATAGCATGGAAGAAAGAGGAAATATCAATTACTAGCGGATGTACCCGGCTTCGCCCGGGTTTTACCTGAGTAAAGGTTTGTCTAACAAACATTTGTTAAAACAATTCTCTATAAACTTATTAAAAAAAAAAAAGATATATTTTGATAATTTGAAACTCGTAAATTTGAATCTCTTGATAAAAAAAAATCCTCTTCTAATTCTAAGAATAATATTTTAGGTTGTCTTAAAAAATCTTTTTATTTCTTATATGCCATCTTGTTTGCACACTTGATTACAGTACTATTTAAGAACATGCTGTGATATTTTTTCTCATTTATTCTTTTGTCAGATGATGGTAACAATGCTGTTACCGAAAAGTCACACACAATTAATATATTTGGATTAGGTCATATTATCTTGTATCTTTAATCTTTTAGAGTTTAGGGAAAGGAGATCATACCTTCAGTGTAAACCTGAAGTATGGAAATTATTCAAATAGCAAGCTATTTTGCATATTTTGTTTGTTCCGGATATTTGCCACAAAATGTGAGGTATCCAGTGGAAATCCTAACAATTCATAGAGGTAAGTCTGTAGGGATGATATCAGTGATATTTTGACCACAGGATATATAGAAAGGTTTGAAAAAAAATGGATGAATCAATAAATTTTAAAAAGACAAAGGTCGCCTCTCCCATCAAAATAGACGTCAAAGCTAGACACCATGCAAACTAGTGGCCTCAAGTTGGTGACAAAGCCACAAAACCAGCTTTGGCAAACTTTGAAGCATTCACCTTGTCAGCCTAGGGCGGACTTTTATCTCGCTTTTCCATTGATATTTTAGCCATAGATTTGGCCCAGCAACTTGGCCAGCTGAACCCCTTTTTGGCAGATTGTCTAAATTCCATTTGATCCCTTGTGGATCTCACTGAGGAGGGCCATTAGTACAAAACCATGGTCCCCAGGTGGACGCTTTTCTGTTTGCCAAAGCTGGTGTTGTGTCTTTGTCACCGACCTGAGACCACTAGTTTGCGGCATCGGTCAATAGATGTGTCTAGCTTTGATGTCTATTTTGACAGGAGAGACGACCTTTGTCTTTTTAGGTCAATATCCTACCAGCAAAATGTATTAATTTAACACATTTTCAAAGGGAGGGGTGCTTGGTACATTCTCCACTATAAAACATAAGAGATAAACATGAGAAACTGAGAGTTGGTTTTGAAAATTGAGATAACCAGATGAGGAGAATGAATCCACAACTGGGCTTTACATTTTGCACATTAATATTGCACTCAGCATTTGACTTCTAGTAAAGCATAATAAAATAAAACCAAATAAATAGTGTGTGACATTTCGGTAACAACACTGTTACCGAAATGTCATACACTGTTTTAATGTCCAGTCATACAGAGAGCCAAACAACAACTGACTCACCCGTGCAGCCGAGGTCACGCTCCGCTGCGTCACGTGGGGAAACATAGGTAGATGTTTTCTTACATCTTCTCAGCACATCCCCCTTTTTAAGACTTGAAATATATATATACATTACAAACTTTAAATGCATAATATAATTAATAATGAAGGCGATCCACAGGTTTAACAATTCGTCCACTCCGGGTTCTTATCTGGCCGTCTTCTGAGTCGTTAGAGGGATAATCCACAACTGGGGTCTTTTCATTTTCAACCAGTTCCTCCCCCGAAAAGGTCGTTCGGAGTTTACGTCCCATGAGAAGCTCAGCAGGGCTGTAACCGTTCTCCAAAGGGGTCGATCGATACTCCAGGAGTCCAAGCGATGGGTCTTGCTTTTTCTTGAGGATCAACTTAGCAATTTTCACACCTGCTTCTGCCATCCCATTGCTCTGCGGGAATCGAGGACTTGAAGTGACATGTGTGAATCCGTACTGCCTTGCGAAATTTGCAAATTCACGAGCAGCTCCAAATTGCGTCCCATTATCGCTTACAACAGTTTCTGGTACTCCATGTCGGGCAAATATGGATTTGCAACTACGCACCACCACACTGGCTGTGAGCCGATCCAGCTGAATCATTTCAGGAAAGCAAGAATAATAGTCAATGACGACTAGATACCACTTATTCTCGAACTTGAACAAATCCATTCCAATCTTCTGCCACGGTCGTGAAGGAAAGTTCGTTGGTATCAAAGGTTCATGTTTTGAGACGGCTTCCTGGATACAGACACTGCACTTTCTGACCGTTTCCGCGATCTCTTCCGAAATTCCAGGCCACCATACCGTCTCACGTGCTCGAAGTCTTGTTTTTGTAATCCCGAAGTGCCCAGCGTGCAACTTATCTAGGATCTCCAGTTTCATACTTGCTGGAATAACAAGACGACAGCCACGCATCAGTAGTCCATTTTGAACGCCGAGTTCATCCTTGACATGCCAATAAGAGAGCAGAGCCTGTGACATCTTCTTCTTATCTGGCCAGCCATGCTCAAGGTAGTTGACTACTGCTTTCAGGGTCGTATCTTCTTGTTGAGCTTCAAAAATCTTCGTCAACATCTCGTCTTTGTCGGTTATACTCGAGAGAACTGCATTTATATGCGCTGAGGTTGGCCGTTCGTCTTCACCTCCCTCGGTTGTAAGAAGTGGTTGTCTGGATAATGCATCGGCGTCGAGCAGCTCCTTTCCAGGGATATGCACTATTTCGAATCCAAACCTCATCATACGCATTCGGAAACGTTGCAGTCTTGGGGTCAGCGAACTCAATTCTTTCGTCGAAAATAGAGGAATGAGAGGCTTATGGTCGGTCTCAATTCGGAAACGCTTTCCAAGCAGGAAATCTTGAAAACGTTCGCAAGCCCATGTAATTGCGAGAGCCTCTTTCTCGATCTGAGCATATCGTTTTTCGGTAGGTGTCATAGTTCTAGAAGAATAAGCAACAGGTCGCCAGATTCCATTCTTACCTTCTTGGACATCGTGATCTTGTTTTGGCTGACTTCTCCTTCTTCCTCGAAGGCTGCTGTTGTTGTTTCGGTGATTGCTTCTTCGAGTTGAACTTCACCTGATTGACCTTTTGGCTTGTTGAGGGATGCTGCAGGTCGACTTGCTGCTGTCGAACGGCTTCCTGCTGTCGAACCATTTTCACCGCCTTTTCCAAAGTCAGTTCGCTGTCCAACTGCATTCTTTCAGACAAAGCTTTGTCCCTCACTCCAACCACAATTCGGTCACGGATCAACTGCTCATGAAGACCCTCAAATTCGCAACTATCAGCCAATTTGTACAATGAAGTGATGAATTCGTCCACTGGCTCCCGATCCTCTTGGATTCTTGAATTAAATTTCGCACGTTCGTAGATAATATTCTTTCTGACACAGAAGTGGCTGTCGAACGCCTTGAGGACGGAATCAATTTTCGTTGCCTCTTCCTCCTTTTCGAACTTGAAGGTCCTGAATATATCATCCGCGCGGTCGCCCATCAAGTACATGAACAAATCGATCTTGTCTGCCTCCTCTTTCTTCTTCATTCCACTGACCACGAGGTATCGTTCGAATCTCTTCCTCCATTTGGGCCATTCGTTGGGAGTCGAGAAGTCGAAAGTTTCTGGAGGTTGAATCTGAGCCATGTTGAATTATCTTCCAAGGTACGCAAAAATCGATATTTTGCAATATACGGGTTCGTATTTTATCCAGTTATCGCTGCCACCATGTTTTAATGTCCAGTCATACAGAGAGCCAAACAACAACTGACTCACCCGTGCAGCCGAGGTCACGCTCCGCTGCGTCACGTGGGGAAACATAGGTAGATGTTTTCTTACATCTTCTCAGCACATACACTATTTATTTATTTAGATTTGGACTAATTACCATGTATTTATTAACCAAGTTTTACCTAACATTACTGCTAGTAAAATATACTTGTTGTGTCTAGCATGATCACATATATCAATGAGGCAGGGATTTAAGGCTCAGTGGGTTTATCTTAGTGGGCCACGGTCACTTAGGCCTGGTTCAATGGCAGGTTTGCAACCTGGTCCAGGAAGTTATTGGGTCTTGGGTTCTGTGGGGCCGGCTGTAGGGAGTGTTGCACATGGCTTCTTTTCAGGCAATCCCAGTATTTGTTCCCCATCAGGAAACAGGTGAAGTATCTGGGTATCCAGTCTGGCAGCATAAATCTCCTTGCCTTCTCAGCTGGTGTCACGGCCCGTGGGTTTGTCTTTGCTCAAAGTCCTCCGCTGCCCTTGTTGCTGTTTCCATAGGAGTGGTTGCTGATGTTGTACTTTCCCGCTTCCGCCCTCTGTCCAGTTTGCTTGCCCCGTTAAGGAACTTTGCTGCTTTGAAGAATTCAGCCTCCTCCTGTTGCCACTCCACGTGGCCGCCAGTAGTAAGCAGTCTTTGACGCCAACGCCCACAGTGCCTCACTGGTTGATTTAAAGGTTGAAAATTCACCTCCATTATGTGGGCCATTACAAGATGGGTTAGGTGCTTCCAATTATTGGCCACCTCAATTTTTCATGTTGCCATCCAACGGTTCTTTCCTAGCCCTCGTATCTTTCTTGGGAAAGATGACCTTCAGGGCTCCCAAATTCCTCCAGGGTCACCAACTCAGGTATCCTGCATTTGGCAAACTCTTTCACTTCAACTGGGAGTCTTCGAATAAGGAATTCAGCCCACATCTTCGGACTTTGCTGTTAACCATGTTCTTGTACTGTCCAGGAAGTCATTCCAGTCTCATTCCTCTGGGTTGAAATGTGGTGCTACTATATTTCTGTTGTTTACATTTGAGACTTGAGCCGACACTGCACTCCACCATTTGATGGCCTATGCGATGGCAGGTGAGTTTTCACAATTGTGGATCATTTCAGCAAATACGCGTTAGCGATTCCTGTTAAGGACACTAAGGTGGAAACCACTTGTAATGCACTCAGGGGATACTTGTACATTTTCAGCACTTGACTCTGCCACATTCAGAGACTTACCCGACTATATGGGATAAAACACGTAATGGCATCTTTAGCACATCCACAAACTAACAGACTATGCGAGAAACTTAATAGGATAATTCAAATGGTATCAAATCGTATTCGCAGATTAGGATGCAGAATGGACAAAGTAGGTGAAATCAGCAACATTAACCAATTCATCAGCCCAATCATCAATGAAAGTTACACCTCATAGAAGGGTCTTCGACAGAGAACCAAGGACGTCACTAAATGTAAGTTTGCCAACAGTGGACGAACCGATAAAAACATTCAACAAATAAATAACAGAACACATACTGGAAAACAAACGATTGAAGTACATGGCCAGTAAGAAATACAAAGACCGGACTATGATGAACAAATGTCACTTTGATATAAAAAAGCTGGAACATTTTTGTAGGTTTGAAGTTGGGGACTTAGTGCTGTTAGAATCTTCATGAAGGAAACCGGGCAAAATGGGAAAATTTTCTTACAAAGTACGTGGGAGCATACAAGATCACTGACCTGGATGAAAGAAACCACATACAGGTTACGACCATTGGATAAACACAATGTAAACAATAAGCGCACAGGTGTCCAGACTACAGGAATATGTGGAGAGAGTTAACTCTAGGGACTCTGGGTAGCCAGATGATGTATTTATTTTGATTATTATTCATTTTATTGATATCACAGACAATACACCACAGAGGTGGCTAATAGGGTGCCCTCTCTTGGAGTATTTTCTTTTTTTTTTTGCTTATCCCTAGTACACGTGGTACAGGCCATGATAATCATGGTGGGTAGTTAGCGACTGCTTTTACTGTAAGTGCACCACATGTCTACACATGTGAAAAGCAGTTCGACTTTGCACTTACTAATGCCAGAGCCCTGTTTGGTTACTTGCACTCGCTGGTGGGGTTGGACTTTTGCAAGAATCGGGGGCCATTGGAGCATTTTTTTTTTCTTTAAACAGAAAAAAGTGTCCAATGCGGGAATCGAACCCGGGTCCTAGTGGTCGAAAACCAAACAGTTTAACCAGCCTTCCACCGACCCCCGGAGTATTTTCTACTATAGAGAGGTGTCATCTAGAGGAGGTTCTACTGTATAAACATTTTCCAACGAGAGCAAATATCTTGTTCATCATCTCTATCAAATAGTTTGCATATGTTTTTATACATAGATCTAAAATCATAACAACTCAGGATACTTCATGACCATATGAATTACAAAATGTTATGATAAAATCATCTAAATTTAATTCAACACCTAACTTCAACCAAAATCTCTAATCACTTTGGGGTGATGAATTGAAGAGGTTAAACTGTATATATTAGACACATGCTAATCTAAGGTTGACAATGATCACACTCAGCTGCAGGTTCAAGAGATGTCTTTATTACTTTTCATCCATGTTTACATATATTTCATTAACATTCTATATATTAGACACATGCTAATCAAGGTTGACAATGATTACACTCAGCTGCAGGTTCAAGAGATGTCTTTATTACTTTTCATCCATGTTTACATATATTTCATTAACATTCTATATATTAGACACATGCTAATCAAGGTTGACAATGATCACACTCAGCTTCAGGTTCAAGAGATGTCTTTATTACATTTTTATCCATATTTACATATATTTCATTAACATTCTATATATTAGACACATGCTAATCAAGGTTGACAATGATTACACTCAGCTGCAGGTTCAAGAGATGTCTTTATTACTTTTCATCCATGTTTACATATATTTCATTAACATTCTATATATTAGACACATGCTAATCAAGGTTGACAATGATTACACTCAGCTGCAGGTTCAAGAGATGTCTTTATTACTTTTCATCCATGTTTACAAATATTTCATTAACATTCTATATATTAGACACATGCTAATCAAGGTAGACAATGATCACACTCAGCTGCAGGTTCAAGAGATGTCTTTATTACATTTTTATCCATATTTACATATATTTCATTAACATTCTATATATTAGACACATGCTAATCAAGGTTGACAATGATTACACTCAGCTGCAGGTTCAAGAGATGTCTTTATTACATTTTTATCCATATTTACAAATATTTCATTAACATTTTATATATTAGACACATGCTAATCAAGGTTGACAACGATCATACTCAGCTGCAGGTTCAAGAGATGTCTTTATTACATTTTTATCCATATTTACATATATTCCATCAACATTCTATATATTAGACACATGCTAATCAAGGTTGACAATGATTACACTCAGCTGCAGGTTCAAGAGATGTCTTTTTATTACATTTTTATCCATATTTACATATATTCCATCAACATTCTATATATTAGACACATGCTAATCAAGGTTATCAGTAAAGGTTTAAACTACTCAAGATACTCCACATTTCTATATCAGCTCAATGTCCAGAGCACCATTTGGTTATTTGCAATCAGGATGTGTCAAAGTAGTAAATTCTACATCAGAGTTAGGTGAAAAATCAAATATTTTCTTTATAAAATATATTTAATACACACAGATATAGGTATGATAAACAGGTGTAATCAGAGGTTGGTGGTGCACCAATAGCCAGCAAGTTCTAAATCTTGCTGATAGAATGGCTCACTTGGCTAAGTATTGCATAGGCACTTGGGATTGTCTCTATATCAGCTTCTAATCTTCCATTAAACCCTTTCATTACAGCTAAAAGAAAATAAGACCTCTTCTTCTTCTTTCTCATCTCCACTCAAACAATAATATCAATCAAATAAGACCTAATCTTTTTTTTTGCTTATCCCTAGTACACGTGGTACAGGCCATGATAATCATGGTGGGTAGTTAGCGACTGCTTTTTACTGTAAGCGCACCACATGTCTACACATGTGAAAGCAGTTAGACTTTGCACTTACAAATGTGCCAGAGCCCCGTTTGGTTACTTGCACTCGCTGGTGGGGTTGGACTTTTGCAAGAATCGGGGGGCCATTGGAGCATTTTTTTTTTTAAACAGAAAAAAGTGTCCAATGCGGGGATCGAACCCGGGTCGTAGTGGTCGTAAACCAAACGGTTTAACCAGCCTTCCACCGACCCCCCAGACCTAATCTAAATAAATTAATAGTTTGTGACATTTCGGTGACAGCATTGTTACCGAAATGTCACACACTATTATTTGGATTAGGTCTTATTTTCTTGTAGCTGGAATCTATAATCCAAATTGTGCTTTATCACCTTCCATTACAGTTTTCTATCAGATGGCAAACCTACGTTCAAAAAAATCTTTTGCATAAAGATTTATATGTAGATCAGGTGATACATCAGGACATCATAAATATTTGATTCCTTTGATTAATTCTTGTATCATAATGAGAAATGGCAAAATATAATGGAAGCAGAAAATAACCATGTCATACTATGATCATCTAGCCACATGGACTGATCCATAAACTCTTCTTTTTTACCAATTGTTAGCCCATTATCTTTTCTTCTCTTGATAGACTCAGAAGAAACAACCATTATGCTTCTCCTCTCTTCTTCTTTCTTATCTCCACTCAATCATATTAGGGTACTGGGTGAAGTAGAATGAGTCTGCCTTTGTCATTAAGACTGGGAGCACTACTCAGTGGCAGGCCGACTTAGCTCTAAAAGAAATGGCCGCCCCTGACACGAGGAACAGACGCCATGTGCAGCCGCTTCTAACATGGAGTACAAACGCTGCTCATCCTGTATCCCTGGATTAGGAGCCCTTACAGGGTACTATCAGCCGGGCCAGCTGAGCCCAGGTTTTTTAGTGAGCTTGTTACTGCTCCCCCTCCTCCTTTTTTATCCGGGCTTGGGACCGGCAAAGGCGGAGTTACCATTAAGCTAAAATGTTAGAATAGACTAGTGTGTTATTAAAAATTTAATATTAATATATATCACAATTAGGTAATAATTACCCACCTAAGCACAGTTGGTACAGTGGAATGAACCCAGGAGGAGCTCTGAACATCAGAAATAGACAGCACCAAACAACACTAACAAAAACACGCCATCTCAAGCCATTGAAGATAGAAAATAATAACAAAATCTATCCCACTTGCCCAAATTTGCAGGTCCAGAACACATTTTGGCTTGCATTAGATGTACTAAACAGGACCTTTGGGAGAGGCCGCTGCTTATCATAAAACAGCTCTAGGAGCAGAAACTCATGGAATTTGGGTAATCTTTACACAAGGGGATAAAAAACAACAACAACAGGTAATAATTAGCAAGTAAATAATTCTATATATATATATACAGTATAACCTCGTTAATTCGACACACCCCAATTCGACACTCGGCGATAATTCGACCATGTTCCGATGTCCCGACCTCCGGCCTATCAAATAACAAACCGTAATTCGACAGTATCGATAATACGACAGTTCCGATAGTTCGACCATTTTAAAATTCGAATTTCGACAGTTGAATGTTATTTTACATGCAACTTTACCGCTAAACGGTATTACGGCGGCGACGATCGGCGGGCGCCGATACGATCGCGCCTGCACACTTTTGGTTTCTGGTTAGTTTAAGTTTCACTTTGCAGTACCGTTGCGCAATTTCGCGGATGTTATTGTTGTTGTTTTTTTTTTACACAGGAATTTCTGCATCATGCGCTAACTAATAATAATTATTATTTTTTTATTTTTAACATTGAAATATTTTAGCTATTTTTAAATTTATAAATAATTTCTTTTTAAATAAATAAATCTTTATAAAATGATCCAACAATGATTATGATAACATTTTATTTCAATATTCCATTTCTGTGTTATTATAAAAGATTTAAACACAAAATCAATAACACCTGCAGCAGCAGTGGATGCCTTTAATACATTAAAATTTATTTATTAAAAGACATTTCAGAGGAAGAAAGGCATGCATGTTTTTTCAAAATGCCATCTGGAATACATCCTGAATAGGATTTCAGTGCAAAAACAGATATCTATAAAGGAATTTTTTAAAAGATCTTCATGATTATTTTAAAATAATATTTTAAAATTTTCTTTTTATTTACCATATTTATTTCCTTTCAACTGCTATATTTTTCAATTAGAATAAAATATTATTTAATATATTATATTTAATATTTTAATGTCTGTAGAGTTAATATTTGATTATATTACTGAAAAGAAACACATTGCCAATAAATTAATTTGTTACAATTATTTATGTTTCTAAAATATATATTAATGCCATTTTGTCACTGATGCTAAAAGTTAATCATGAAAATAATATAAAAACACACAATGGTTTCAATTAATATCATTAATTTATATTACAAAGCTATTTAAAAAAAAATATTATTTTAGCGAGTTAGATGATTACCTAATCATCTCACCTTAATTCAACACTTCCTTTAATTCAACCGAAAGCTCTGATCCCTTGGGGTGTTGAATTAAAGAGGTTCGACTGTATATATAAAAATGAAATGCGAAATCGATGTTTGTTATCGCATCACGCAAAATCTACTGACTCAATCATTATGGAATTTCGCATGTAGGTAGCTGAAGATTTCGTTTAACATATAGGCTATTCAAAAAACTAAAAAAGTTAATGTGCTTTTTTTAAAAAATAAAAAAACAAAAAGCGTTAGTTCCAGTCTTTTACCGCTAGGGCGCAGCACTGGTCGCGACGATAAATGAATTTGATTTTTTTAAAGCATCGGTGGTTCAGTGGTAGAATGCTCGCCTGCCACGCGGGCGGCCAGGGTTCGATTCCCGGCCGATGCATTTTTTTTTTAACAATTTTTAAAACTCATTTATATTATATATCTTCTATATAAATGGAAATTTCATAAGTGGTGTTCGCTAAAAACTTTCGTTACAATGCATCAATTTCGACCAAATTTTCAACATTTATGTAAAACGAGATGGAGCAGGTTTTGCTTAACATCAAAATATTTTTCCTAACTTTAAAATGCAAAAAAATTCAACAGAGTTAATTTTATTTATATATAAATACAAAAAAAAATTCAGCAATTCATTCAACTCAATCTAAAAAAATATTCAAAACAAGCAATTTTAAGATAACACCATATGTAAAACAGTCGGCCAAGAAAACAACAACGATATTACATCTTTCTCACATATTCACACACAATCTTGATTAATAATTAAAACTAATCTTTAGCATTGTTTATTATACTTCATAATATATAATATTCGTTAGGCAAACTTTCACTCGGATAAAACCCGGGCGAAGCCGGGTACACATCCGCTAGTATATATATATACAACAGTGCGCAGGAGGAAGGTATTGATATACCAAAAGATAACCAATATGCATTTACGCAATTATTTATCATCCCTGTGAGAAAAGTTATGATAAAGCCACAACAACTGTTTTGGCAGATTCAGACAACAACCTGTAACCATAGTTTCAAGCTATGACCCTCATCACTACACTTCCATAACTCCTCACATAGAATGTAACCATAGTTTCAAGCTATGACCCTCATCACTACACTTCCATAACTCCTCACATAGAATGTAATCATAGTTTCAAGCTATGACCCTCATCACTACACTTCCATAACTCCTCACATAGAATGTAACCATAGTTTCAAGCTATGACCCTCATCACTACACTTCCATAACTCCTCACATAGAATGTAACCATAGTTTCAAGCTATGACCCTCATCACTACACTTCCATAACTCTTCTCATAGAATGTAACCATAGTTTCAAGCTATGACCCTCATCACTACACTTCCATAACTCCTCACATAGAATGTAACCATAGTTTCAAGCTATGACCCTCATCACTACACTTCCATAACTCCTCACATAGAATGTAACCATAGTTTCAAGCTATGGCCCTAATCACTACACTTCCATAACTCCTCACATAGAATGTAACCATAGTTTCAAGCTATGACCCTCATCACTACACTTCCATAACTCCTCACATAGAATGTAACCATAGTTTCAAGCTATGACCCTCATCACTACACTTCCATAACTCCTCACATAGAATATAACCATAGTTTCAAGCTATGGCCCTAATCACTACACTTCCATAACTCCTCACATAGAATGTAACCATAGTTTCAAGCTATGGCCCTAATCACTACACTTCCATAACTCCTCACATAGAATGTAACCATAGTTTCAAGCTATGACCCTCATCACTACACTTCCATAACTCCTCACATAGAATGTAACCATAGTTTCAAGCTATGACCCTCATCACTACACTTCCATAACTCTTCTCATAGAATGTAACCATAGTTTCAAGCTATGACCCTCATCACTACACTTCCATAACTCCTCACATAGAATGTAACCATAGTTTCAAGCTATGACCCTCATCACTACACTTCCATAACTCCTCACATAGAATGTAATCATAGTTTCAAGCTATGACCCTCATCACTACACTTCCATAACTCCTCACATAGAATGTAACCATAGTTTCAAGCTATGACCCTCATCACTACACTTCCATAACTCCTCACATAGAATGTAACCATAGTTTCAAGCTATGGCCCTAATCACTACACTTCCATAACTCCTCACATAGAATGTAACCATAGTTTCAAGCTATGACCCTCATCACTACACTTCCATAACTCCTCACATAGAATGTAACCATAGTTTCAAGCTATGACCCTCATCACTACACTTCCATAACTCCTCTCATAGAATGTAACCATAGTTTCAAGCTATGACCCTCATCACTACACTTCCATAACTCCTCTCATAGAATGTAACCATAGTTTCAAGCTATGACCCTCATCACTACACTTCCATAACTCCTCACATAGAATGTAATCATAGTTTCAAGCTATGGCCCTCATCACTACACTTCCATAACTCCTCTCATAGAATGTAACCATAGTTTCAAGCTATGACCCTCATCACTACACTTCCATAACTCCTCACATAGAATGTAACCATAGTTTCAAGCTATGGCCCTCATCACTACACTTCCATAACTCCTCACATAGAATGTAACCATAGTTTCAAGCTATGACCCTCATCACTACACTTCCATAACTCCTCACATAGAATGTAACCATAGTTTCAAGCTATGACCCTCATCACTACACTTCCATAACTCCTCACATAGAATGTAACCATAGTTTCAAGCTATGGCCCTCATCACTACACTTCCATAACTCCTCACATAGAATGTAACCATAGTTTCAAGCTATGACCCTCATCACTACACTTCCATAACTCCTCACATAGAATGTAACCATAGTTTCAAGCTATGACCCTCATCACTACACTTCCATAACTCCTCACATAGAATGTAACCATAGTTTCAAGCTATGACCCTCATCACTACACTTCCATAACTCCTCACATAGAATGTAACCATAGTTTCAAGCTATGGCCCTCATCACTACACTTCCATAACTCCTCACATAGAATGTAACCATAGTTTCAAGCTATGACCCTCATCACTACACTTCCATAACTCCTCACATAGAATGTAACCATAGTTTCAAGCTATGACCCTCATCACTACACTTCCATAACTCCTCACATAGAATGTAACCATAGTTTCAAGCTATGGCCCTCATCACTACACTTCCATAACTCCTCACATAGAATGTAACCATAGTTTCAAGCTATGACCCTCATCACTACACTTCCATAACTCCTCACATAGAATGTAACCATAGTTTCAAGCTATGACCCTCATCACTACACTTCCATAACTCCTCACATAGAATGTAACCATAGTTTCAAGCTATGACCCTCATCACTACACTTCCATAACTCCTCACATAGAATGTAACCATAGTTTCAAGCTATGACCCTCATCACTACACTTCCATAACTCCTCACATAGAATGTAACCATAGTTTCAAGCTATGACCCTCATCACTACACTTCCATAACTCTTCTCATAGAATGTAATCATGGTATCCAGGTTGGCTTTTGTCTGAATTTACCAGAGAACTGGTGTTGTGGGTCATTCTTTATCACAAACTTTTAAGTTTTTCACAGGGGTGATATACAAAATGTATTGTTCAATTTAAAGGGAGAGGTGCCTATTTTGGCACATATATATATTTAACTGTTGAAAATATCTTTATTAAATAGACACTAAAGTGCAAAATGTGATTTTTTTACTTAGTCTAAGAAAGAAATGTCAGGAGATATTTGGTTGAGGGAAGACCTGTCGGGCATTGATGTTGATCCGAGTGGTGGAAAGGTACTCCAATAGTTTGGCAGATTCCTCACTGGTGTCCCAAGGTGTCTCTTCAATCTTTATTATTTTTGGAACTGCGTGGTAGGCACTCCGGCTCTCTCCTGCCATCACCACCACATCTCCGCTACGCAGGAACATGGCAGTTGGCCGTACACTCTTGCTTGAACTCCCTATCAGGAATATTGCACTTTGCCCAAAGCTGAATGAGAATATTGGAGCCTCTAAATCATATTCTGAGTAATCTACATGGCCACTGATGGTAGAGGGTAGGTCATAGTAGTTCACTATTGCAGCTTGCGGGTTGAAAGATGGATACTTTATTATGCTTGCTATATGGTGTATCATTTCAGAAAGTTCTTTTGGGAATGAAGATTTTACATTTTTATCATATTCTTTTGTATCCCAATTATGATGATAGCCAAAAGTTGTCCATCTTAGTTTCTTAATTAGTTTTGTAGAATCGTTCTGATGATACTCCCAAATATCTGCGATATTGTTTGAATCCAGATAGGAATCAATATTAGTTAGGTTTGGCCTTTTTGGATAGTCTTGAATACATTTTTTTACCCATTTTGTTTGACCTTGTGGTGTAAATATATTTGGTATAACAATTAATCCTTTGTTTGATTCACAGGAATAAAATTTCCATTCATAATGACATTTCAATCCAAATCTTTCACATAAAGCACATAATGTTTCATTAGAATTGAAATACCTTATTTCTTGAATATTTGCATATTTATTGGGAATAGAAAAATCCAAAATTTCTTCTTGTAAATATTCATTATGTTTTGATTTTAGACGTTTAAAAGTTGGTTTGAAATTGTCGTCCTCCATAGTTATTTATAGTCCAAATTTATAATTTGAAATCACATTTCCGAAAAATAGCCATGTTTATAAACAAGCAAATGTTGCTAAATCAATTTATTTTTTATTTAAAAAAAAGTGACATTTTGAAAAGGCACTTTACGCTTTTAAATTTTTGTTTTTGTAAAACAGAATGACCTAAAAACTTTTTTAAATGGTAGAAGAAATTAAAATATGTAAAAAAAAAAATGATGGAAATTAAGTAACTTGCAGGTAAATGTGCGTGTGTTTTGCCAAAAGGTAAATAATTGAAGACTCACAAATGAGGCGTTCAATTAAAGTTGTGTAATAGTTTTAGAAAAATAAAATCGTTCATATCAAATGTTGTGCTATAATTCAGTAAAATTTGTAGTTAAAAGAAAGGGTGATTAATTTTTTTTTTTAAATGTGTAAATAGAAACTTATATTTTGTCAATTGGTAAAGTTGTAATTAAGTTGAATGAAAAAGTATAAAAGTGTTTATAGAATAGATTGGAAATTGATAGTTGGCCACATTGCGAGATAAGAATAAGATAAAAATGAAATTAAGATTGGTGGGATTGAAATTGCTAAATACAATTAGTGATAAATAATTCTGTTACAAGAAGAAAGAGAAAATAGAGGTAACCCGGGCTCCTGGAGCGTAAATCGCCAACTACCAGCTGTTACAAGCTGCCTCCCACTTTAAACTTCAGGCCTTTTCAAAACAACCTTTAAAAGAGTTTTAAAACAATATTAGAGAAATGCATTTTCAAATTAAGACTTCGTTTCAGATATCCTAGAATTTCTCCATCGCAAGGGTGTGGGTAATGTAAAATAAAAATACGCGTTAAATAAGGAGGCGCGGGCAAGATAGGATATATTTTGAATATTTCCATTTTTATTCCAACTTATAGCTACATTAGAAAAGTTCACAGATTATTGAAATTCCTCAAAATTAATAAATATTTTCCACATCTCAAAAAGTCAACAAGGTATTAAAACAAATTTTGACACGAAAATAGGTATTTTTTGGGCCAACCGACGCTGACAACACTGGCCAGCTGACCCCCGCGCATGCGCGAGCAAGAACAAAGAATTAGCCCTAAAAGAAATTCCGGTAAACAAGGCTGCTTTTCGACTTAACGTTTGGTTTTGACGGGCCAGAAAAGAACTATCCCTTCATAAATTTTAATAATTGCTTTTTGAATAACATTTGTATTGATATTAATTTGTGTGATTTTTTAAATAAATATTTCTTTCAATAAGTATTAATTCTTCATCACTGTTTACTAACTTAGGCCTCGTCTTCCAACGTTGTGACACTTCTACTGATCCCTGCAACAAAGGTATTGATTTACCAATTTATAATTTTCAAATCAGTTTCCAGCATTACTGTAACGCTAGGAACGTTTAGTTCAGGTTAAGCCATCGGGACCTTGTATTGTCTTTCTTTTTTTTTTCAAATCTAAGAGACAAAGACAACAAATTTATTTGAACAAAATAAAAATTATCAATATGTATCTTATTTATTGGAAAAAGCGAGCTCTCGAATAATAACCTTTTCTACTGGGTTATCAAAGTCAAGTGGAGAAAAGTTTGGAATGATGATGGTTTGAAAAAAAAAGTTCATCTGCAAACGAGCAGATGTTCCAAAACTTTAAAAGCCTTTTATAAAAGCTATCCTATGTATTTAGATTTTCGAAATAATATTTTATAATTAGAAATTGGGGTTATATGTACATATAAATGACATTTTTTGAATATTAATTAAAATATACAAGTATCAGAGTCATCAATCAATTCTGTCACCGTTTGCTTTTGTGAATGGAATAAATATCCAAATATGGTCATTTCTTATAACCATCGGTAGTTCAGTGGTAGTGTTCGTGTTCGTTTAAAAAACAAAAAAAGGGTGATCGATTGAAAGGAAAAACAATAGGGGAAATAAATGCACATAAAACACAGTATAACAAAAGGTTTTTATTTAAAAATTAAAACAAAAAGGGCTAAAAACTATTATATACTTATATGTAAAGAATCAAGCATAAAAAACAAGATAAAAAAGGTTAAGCAAAAAAAGTAAAGTAAAATTAAAGTAGTCTTAGGGAAGGGAGATAAAAAATAAGTGTCAGGGGGAATGTCCAGCGTTGTGTTCACACAGTACCTCGGGTGCAGCACCGTCGCTGGCTTAGCTTGGTTCCACTTTGTCGCGGCTCGTGCGATGTCCAAAGCGTCCTTTCCGTCCACGAGACTCTGCTTGTGGGATACTCCAAGACGTCCTTTCCGTCCACAAGACGCTGCTTGTGGGATACTCCAAGACGTTCTTTCCGTCCACAAGACGCTGCTTGTAGGATACTTCTCGGACGTCTTTCCGTCCACAAGACGCTGCTTGTGGGATACTCCTCAGGCGCGTCTGCCCCGCCTGGTCCGCTGCTTCTAACTAACTAAGCGAGAAAAAAGAAGACGCCACATGGCGGGCTGTCCCGGGCCTGCAGAACAACCAAACAAAATTCCAGACATCCACTTCACTTTTGCCTCCCCGGGCCATCTGGTGACCTTTGCCCTCGGTCGGTTCCAGCTGGGAGTTTCCCCGACCATGTCGATATCTTGCTCTTCCTTCATTCTATGTACAAAGTAAAAGAACGGTAAAATAGTTTTAACATTCTCCCACATAATTTTGCTCCGAAAGAAGCCAAAATTAAGTATAAGACAAAAGAGCATATATATACCCAATACACACAAGAGTAGATATGCCTATTACATTACATAAAATACACATAAAAGAATACACATATTACACCTTTTTTTTTTTTTTTTTTTTTCCATACAGGTACTTTCACTAGTCCTTCGAGTCATACCTTGCAGGCTTTCTAATTACCCTACCATATCTACTTCTAGAGTCCCTGGATTCAGTATTGGGCCTATTTCCTAAAAATGCTTCAGATTGGGGTTCGGTATTTGAATTGTCCTTTTGAATCGTCTCAACATTCAAGGATATTTCAAGAGGGTGTAAGCGTTGTAGAGCCCTGATCAAGGTTCCTGTGGATGTTTTAACATGGGCCACTCTCACTATTCCATCTTTTCCTGGTATGAGATTTACTATTCGCCCTTTAGGCCAAAACATTCTTTTGAGATTTTCTTGCCCGATCAGTACAACGTCTCCTACTTTCAACTGTCTTCTATCAATATTTTCGGATTTCTGAATCAGCGCGCCTAAATATTCCTTTAAGAATCTCTGCTTCAATTCTCTCTTCAGTTGACCTAACTCTCTGTATCTAGTGTGCAACATTTCTGGCTTTAAATTTTCAAATTCAGGAAAGCTAGACTCTGGACCATTTTGTAAAAACTCATTAGGAGTTAACGGTTTTGGATCATTGTCGTCTTCAGAGACATAAGTGAGGGGTCGATTATTAATGATAGATTCGATTTCACAAAGGGCAGTCTGCAGTTGTACATATTTCAGCTTCCTGTGACCTAGCATCTTTATCAACATTTCCTTTATTGTCCTAACCATTCTTTCCCAAAATCCTCCCCACCAAGGAGCAGAAGGAGGGATAAAAATCCATTGTATCCTTTTAATTGAGGATTCCCTTTCAATTCTAGTCCAATCCAATCTTTTGAATATTCTATTAAGTTTTGCGAAATTGGTGCCATTGTCGCTATATATTTTCTCGGGGCGCCCTCTCCGACAAATAAACCTATGGAGGGCCATCATGAAGACTCCTGTCTCTAAACTCTTCACCAACTCCAGATGAATAGCGCGATAGACGGCGCAAGTAAAGGCGGCTACCCACACTTTCCCACCTTCTTTCAAATGAAGAGGGCCTAATAAATCAACTCCTGTAATTTGGAAGGGTTTGCCCAGTCCAATTCTGTTTTCTGGCAAAGCTGCCATTGGTCTTTGCAGAGACTTTTCTTTAAGTCTCTTGCAAGCAATGCACTTACTGATAATTTTCTTTATCGTTTTCCTTCCCCTGATTATCCAAAATTTCTCTCTCAGCTTTGATAAAATGAATTGCACGCCTACATGTCCATTCTTCAGGTGCACTTCCCATATAAGTTGCTCTACGAAGGGATGGTCGCCTGGTAGAATGATAGGAGTTTTAAATTCTTCTGGGACCTGTCCATGTAAAAGTTTGCTTTCTACACACCAAAGTCCGTCAGTGTTTTTTAATATTTTAAAACTCTTGGTTGCATTCGATTTCTCTATGGAGACTTTCTCCTGAATCATTCGGATAAGCTTTTTTTCTGCCAAGTCTAATTCTGAAACTTTCAAAGGTCCTGTTTCAGTTGACTGTTTTTTTTAAGTTTCCCTAAAAATCTTAAAACATAGGACATTACCCTGATGTTGAGAGAGTAATTAGACCTCCTTGTCAGTATCCAGTCTTTATAATCGATGTTCAAATTAATGTTGGTTTTCATAATATTTTCTTCAACCTTTATTTCTTTTGGATTTATCGAGAACTCTGAATTGGGCCAGAATTCTTTAGGTTTTTTCAACCATTCGGGGCCCTCCCACCATCTGCTTTGCACAAACTGGTTTGGAGGGCAACCTCGAGACAGAAGATCGGCCGGGTTCAACTGACTAGGAACGAACTTCCAATCGCTCAAATTGGTAGTGGCCTGTATTTCTCTGACTCGGTTTCTCACGAAAACTCTCCACTCAATTTCTCTCTTTATCCAACTTAGCGCGGTAGTAGAGTCAGACCAAAGAGTTGTTTCACATTTTCTCTTCAAGGCAGCTTGGATTGCATTGGCTAGTCTAGCTCCTAGTACCATGGCCATTAATTCCAAGCGAGGGATCGTAATACTCTTCATAGGAGCTAATCTGACTTTGCTCCAAATCAAAGTTAGAGTATTTTCTCGTCCCGTTTCGCTCCTTAAATAGGCTACAGCTCCATAGCCTATTTGACTAGCGTCACAAAAGATATGAACTTCTGTAGGGAAAATGAGATCATTCCACATATATCTCGGTATCTTTATTAACTCTATTAATTTTATTTGATCCAACCAGGTTCGAAATTCCTGGGCCATACTTTCGGGTAGAGGTGTATCCCAACCTAGTTTCAGTCCCCATGATCGCTGCAGTAACAACTTTGGTGGCAAGAATACTGGAGCGCAAAATCCAAGTGGATCAAATATCCGCTGAACCATGGACAGTACCAGCCTTTTCGTTAATTTGGGTTGAATACTCAAATTGTCAGGGAGTTCGCATTTTAATGAATCTTCCATTTTATTCCAAACAACACCCAATATTTCTGTACAAGTCCCCTTTTCAGGGTTTTCCTCCAGAGAATATTACCACTCTCGTAAGTCCATTTTAGCCCTGTCCATAATTTCAATTGCGGCCTTTTGAAATTCCTGCACTTCCTGCTTTGTTTCCAGCGAGGTAATACAATTGTCCATGTAGAAGGATTGAGCTAAAATCTTTGCCCATTGAACAAGTGGGCCTCTTATTGATTGAAGATGGTATTCTATTACGGCGTTCAGCACAAAAGGACTACAGTTTAAGCCAAATACAAGTCTCTTATGCATGTAAGCTATTAGTTCTCTATCGCTCTCCTTTTCCCACCAAAGGAATCTAAGGTAGTTCCGTTCAGATTCTTCAATCGCCACCATCTGGAATGCTTTTCTTATATCTGCCGTGACTCCAAATTTATTTTCCCGAAATCTTATCATCATTTCAGGGATTCTTTCCAATAAATTCGGTCCCTTTTCTAAACATTGATTCAAAGATAGTCCATTATGACCTAGACAAGAAGCATCGAAAACCGGACGTATGGGCGTCGTTTTAGATTCCATCTTGTACACAGGGCGGTGAGGTAAATAGTAGCCTCTTCTCTCGAGAGGATTTTCCTCGACTCTTTCAATGAGTCCTTCAGTCAGCCAGTCTCTAAAGATCTGACTATATTCGGTCAACTTATTCTGTGAGGTCATTTTCTTAGTGCTTATATCTAACCTTTTTATCGCTATGTCAAGATTGCTGGGGATTGACTCCTTTTCTACCTTCCAAGGTAGACCTACAGAATATCTCTCATCACTCTGTCTTTGAATTTTTGTTATAAACTTTTCTTTTATTTCCTGGTATCTGGTCTCTTTGGAGCAAGTTTCAACAGGATCCCTGATGCCTAATACTTCTAGATCCCACAAATCCTTTAAATCGCATCGCGTTGTTAGCAGATTCAAAGTCTGCTGCACATTGTCATTGCTATCAATAATTGGCGAATTGCCCATTAGTGTCCAACCTAATTTCGTTTCCACCGCCGTTAAATCTGCTTCAACTTGAACTATTTTTCCTGTCAAAATCATACCTAGATAGTTAGCGCCAATCAATATGTCAATCTCTTGTCCTTTAAAATTGTCCTGAGACAATATTATGCCCTTAATCTTCAATTTTTCTAACCAGTCTCCTTTTGGCAAAGGTGGTATGGCGTCGCAAATTTTACGTTGATCCAGCGCCTCAATATGGATCACATCTCTTTTATTACCTAAATTCTCTAATTCTAACATAAATTTACCGTGCTTTTCTTCACCAATCTTATTACCTCCAAAAAGACTTTTAGCTATGGTTATTTCGCCTTTTCTCTCTAGTCCTATACTCCAGACTAACGACTGTTTGATATACGAAAACTGACTTCCACTGTCGAGGAGAATTCTAACCCTTCTAGAGGCATTTGGGCCTCTTAACAGTGCTACCGTTGTCATCAGCAAGACCTGACCGGTGCAGGCTTGACTAGAAAGCGATGCAATGGGTTCAGGTGCAATTTCCTTTAGATTTTCTCTTCCTGGTTTCGTTAACCGGTTAGAAGAATTTCCTTCACATAAAACTTCCAAGTGGTTTCTCCCACAGTTTTTGCACTCCAATTGTTCTCGGCACTGACTCTGTAAGTGTCCCTTTCTTAAGCATTTGAAACATAGATGGCCACTACGTATTTTATCATTTCTCTCTCCCGGAGACATTTTCATTATGGAGCGGCATTGATGACTCGCATGATTTGTTCTTTCACAAAAGAAGCATTTTATATTAGTTCGCCCTCCGAACAGACTAGACACAGTGGCGGGTCTGAAATTGCTCCTTGTTCTGGTCCCATCATTGTAAGACCTTTTATAGGGTTCCTCCTGCTTAAAGCCTTTTTCCACAAATTTCAGCCGTTGAGCACTCCTTACTTCGGCTTTTAGAAAGTCCAATAATAACCTTAGCCTTTCTTGAGCTCCTCCAACCCCTTTATCTGACTCTTCCCGTTTTGCTAACTCCATACCATAACCCGAAGAAGGATGCCTGTGCCATATTTTCAAAATATCCGAAGGTAATGAAGACTCGACAAGAGGGTATAAAAAAATACCCGACAACTGGGGATCAATGCCCAATGTCTCTAACGACCGGAGGTGACTGCTCAGTTCGTCGTACAGACTGCTTAAATTTCTATTTTCTTTCTTTACATTAGATATAACCGAATTCAATAGACGTCTGACATATAGTTCTGTCAGTATATTCGGGTCACCGAATCGCTCCTGTAGGGCTTGTACTGCCAAAACATAGTTGGCGCCTGTAACGGGATAGCTTGCTACAACACGATAGGCTTCTGAAATTGGTACAATTGCTTGACGCAAATATAAAAACCGGTCGCTATCGGATAAATTCTTATTTTCGTGAATTTTCGAAAACTGCGCCCACCAAGGCAACCAACCTTCCAGAGAGCCATCATAGCTTTTTAGGGCTAACTCTGGTAATTTCACATTTATTACAGTGTCCTCGCTAGCAATCGGGATTGTTTCTTCTTTATCGGGATTCTGTAGTACACTGACTTTCTGTTGAATATCAAACTTTTCCTCTTCATATTTATCGCATTCTTGCCATTCCCTATCAATACTTTCCTCTGTAATCCCTTCTTTCACTACCAATAAAGCCTGATATTTTTCGTTTAGATCTACAAGTTTCGTGTAATAAGACTCTAGTCTATTAAACTTAGAATAAATATCATTCCTATCAATTTGAGACTTTTCAAATTCTCCATTTATTTCATTAATAATTCTAGTGAAAGTACCTCTTATGGCTTTTCTGCGCTTTTTAATTGCATCCATTTCCTCCATATTTCCTTTAAATCGATCACGTCCGGCTCACCAAAATGTTTGTGTTCGTTTAAAAAACAAAAAAAGGGTGATCGATTGAAAGGAAAAACAATGGGGGAAATAAATGCACATAAAACACAGTATAACAAAAGGTTTTTATTTAAAAATTAAAACAAAAAGGGCTAAAAACTATTATATACTTATATGTAAAGAATCAAGCATAAAAAACAAAAAAAAGGTTAAGCAAAAAAAGTAAAGTAAAATTAAAGTAGTCTTAGGGAAGGGAGATAAAAAATAAGTGTCAGGGGGAATGTCCAGCGTTGTGTTCACACAGTACCTCGGGTGCAGCACCGTCGCTGGCTTAGCTTGGTTCCACTTTGTCGCGGCTCGTGCGATGTCCAAAGCGTCCTTTCCGTGTCCTTTCCGTCCACGAGACTCTGCTTGTGGGATACTCCAAGACGTCCTTTCCGTCCACAAGACGCTGCTTGTAGGATACTTCTCGGACGTCTTTCCGTCCACAAGACGCTGCTTGTGGGATACTCCTCAGGCGCGTCTGCCCCGCCTGGTCCGCTGCTTCTAACTAACTAAGCGAGAAAAAAGAAGACGCCACATGGCGGGCTGTCCCGGGCCTGCAGAACAACCAAACAAAATTCCAGACATCCACTTGACTTTTGCCTCCCCGGGCCATCTGGTGACCTTTGCCCTCGGTCGGTTCCAGCTGGGAGTTTCCCCGACCATGTCGATATCTTGCTCGTCCTTCATTCTATGTACAAAGTAAAAGAACGGTAAAATAGTTTTAACAGGTAGAATGCTCGCCTGCCACGCGGGCGGCCCAGGTTCGATTCCGGATGCATTTTTTTTTCCAATTTTTAAAACTCATTTATATTATTATCCCTATATACTTAGTCTAGCCATAAATATTGTTACAAAACCAAACCAGTGATAAAAAATTTAATTTGACTGTGTGAAGTATTCAAAATACAGTAGTTTTTATTTGAATATCTTGTGCACACGTGTTTAGAAAAATAAATCTGAATATATTTGTTTTTTGATAATGGATTGGGGTGTTAAAGAAAACCATATAGCTGTAATAGCCTTACACAAGGTAGGCCAAAGTCCTTCATCCATTTTTAAACTTTTCAAAATTTGAATATCACGCGTCAATTTGTTTGTCGAACCATTGAAAGGTTCAACAAGGCTGGCACTATTAATGATCTTGAAAGATCTGGTCAACCGCGCATGCAACGAAGGCAAGCAGATATAAAAGCCATTCGCGAAAGAATTCGTCGAAATCCATGCCGCAAACAAAAGATCTTAGCAAAGCAGAAGAATTTAGTTCCAAGAACCATTTCCAGGATAATCAACGAAGACCTTGGACTGAAAGCTTTCAAACGACGCACAGGTCATTTGATAACCCCTGCTCTTAGAGAAGTTAGAAGGGTTAGATAAAAAATGTTGTTGGCGCGGCATGATGGTCAGTGGCATGAGAGAATCCTTTTCACAGACGAGAAAATTTTAACTGTCGAGGAAAAGATTAATCGTCAGATTGATAGGATATATGCTCTTAGCTCTCTAGAAGCTTCTTTGAAAGTCAGAAGACTTGAAAAAAGGCTCCATCCATCTTCTGTCATGGTTTGGTGGGGAGTTAGCTACCAAGGTGTAGCAGATCTCCACTTCTGTGCCAAAGGGGTAAAAACTACAGCTGAAAACTATCAAGAATATATTTTGGAACAAAGAGTAAAGCCTCTAAATACAAAAATGTTTAATGGAACACATTGGATATTTCAACAAGATTCAGCTCCTGCTCACAAAGCTAAGTCAACTCAACAATGGTTGGAGACTAATGTTCCGGAGTTCATAAAGGCCAATGAATGGCCCTCTGGAAGCCCTGATTTAAACCCTCTTGATTACAGTTTGTGGGCATATTTAGAGGAGAAGGTGTGCTCTAAAAGATATCATAATTTGGCTCAATTGAAATCAGCATTGGTGAGAACAATGAAAGAAATACCCTTAGAAAAGGTGCGTACCACCGTAGATCAGTGGCCCGAACGTTTGAGATCCTGTGTCAAAAATAAGGGAGGACATTTTGAATGATTGTATATATTTAAAATCTATGTCCTATTGGCTAATAAAATATGTATTTATATTCCATTAGTTTTTGTTCTTAATCATTTAATTTATAAAATTATTTGTAACAGAATTTATGGCTATACTGTGTATATAAAAGTCAGCGTATGTATGTATGTTTGTCAACTATACACGTCCACAATACGTAACTAATCTGACTGAAATTTTAATAGTATATAAAATAGAATCTGGAAAAACTCAGTGAAAATTTCAGGTCTCTATCCCGAATATCCGTCGTGTTATTTGCAAATTTGCTCTTTCGCTCGCGCCTCTAGCGGTGAAAATGGGGGGTAATACCAGCTGACCTAATGTACATGTAAAGTTTGGGGCGGGACGTTTCACACGACTCCAATTTATAATTGTAACGAATAGTATTTGAATAAAAAAAATTAATCGGGTAAAACCCGGGCGTGCTAGTTACTATATAAGAAGTGGCGATGACTTGTATGTTTTTGGAGAATCTATTTGCTGTTATGTAAAGTGGCTGAAACAGGAATAACCATCCAAATTATTGTTGAGTCAAATTTTCCACAAAAAAAGACCCAACAATGATGTAAACATTTACATCATATATATACACAGTGTCTCGCCGAAAGTGTTTGGTGTCCAGATGGAGACCCCACCACGGTGGCCGACGATGCCCTAAAGGATCGAGGCAGGGGAGGACACCCGATCGGAGATAACGCTGGTGGTACCGTGACCGAGATACCGGTCGACCCTCCACAAAAGAACAACAACGAGGCGGATTGGAGAATGAAGACACCAGAAGCCGGAGAAGATGCCCAGCGAGAGATGGCACCTATGCCTTTAAAGTCCAGAAAGGTGGAGATGACACGAATCCTGCCCAAGGATCCTGGAGCCCATTGCAGAGAGGTCCAGCGAAGGATCTACACCAGAAGCCGGAGAAGATGCCCAGCGAGATATGGCACCTATGCCTTTAAAGTCCAGAAAGATGGAGATGACACGGGTCCTGCCCGAGGATCCTGAAGCCCATCGCAGAGAGGTCCAGAGGAGGATATGCCAACCTTATAAATATGTAAATAGATTCGCCAATCACCTTTTTATATGCAATGAAACGTCCAACATCATATTGCCTTTAGGGAAATTTCAAGTCCATTCTTTATTCTAAAATGAATAAAATCAATTAAATACATGCCCAGATCAATTTTATTATTATCTCAAGCTCTCTTTTAAAGAGAAGAAGTTTAATTTCGAATTTCTTAAAGAAGAAATTACTTTAAATTTAAAATAAATAAATTTATATTTTATTATCCATATTTGATCAATTTTATTATTATCTCAAGCTCTCTTTTAAAGAGAAGAAGTTTAATTTCGAATTTCTTAAAGAAGAAATTACTTTAAATTTAAAATAAATAAATTTATATTTTATTATCCCTATTTGATCAATTTTATTATTATCTCAAACTTTTTAATAAGAATAAGTCTAATTTCGAATTTCTTAAAGTAGAAATTACTTTAAATTTAAAGATAAAGTTTTATATTTTATTATCCTTATTTTTATCAATTTTTTTTTATTACCTCCAACTTTTCTTTAAAAAAAAAAGGAAGTTTAATTTCAAATTCCTTAAAGGAGAAATTATTTTAGATTTCTCAAAGGATTAAGCATCTATATTTATTATTTCGAAATTTTTCTTTTAAAAATAATAATAATATTTTATTTTTTTTATTATATTCTAAGAATATTAATTTTTTTTTACTCTGTAGGAAGATGAGGACTCACCTCGCGGGATTGTTTTGAGGATAACGGTCAGTTTTTGAACGGGCGGGGCGGCGTACAAGGGTGACCTATCCAAGGGGGAAGGCTGGTGTCCAGGAGATACGGTATGTTAGCATCTTTCCCATTAATTTAGAGCATGTTCAATATGTCAGAGGGATAAAATTTAGCTTATTTTTTTTATATGGAAGAAGAATTCATATTTTATCTTTTGCGTGAGTCTTAGTGTTTAGCAAAAATCTGCCGAGGCAGTAGTTACATGTTTCTAATAGAATAAAATCCATTCTTGCTCAAATCCTTAAACAAAATTTTTTACCCATGTAAAACTGCCTATAAAAAGAAACTTGTAAGACGCACAGTGATAACAATAAAACTTTTGAGTTATTATTTCAAACATGTGTCTGTGATACTTTTACCCCGGAAACAATATATATTACGTATTAAACATGGATCTTTTGTGTTCGTTATATTCTATTACATGTGTATCTGTGTTTTAGCCCAAGTTGGTAAACAATTTAAAGGTTACTTCTATTACTGAGCTAGTCAGGTTCGAGACAGGGATGTCCTTAAATAGGACATGAAAAATGTCCCTACATTTTGGCGCCCACGCGAGGCGAGTTACTGTTGAAAATTGCAAAGCAACTTTGCGAGAAGTAAACCCTACGACCTGAGATAAAAATCCATGACTCTGCCATTTATTACGTTAGGTTTAAATAAAAAACGTTGTAAGCTAAAATTTTTATTACGTTAGGTTTAAATAAAAAAACGTTGTAAGCAAAAATTTTTATTACGTTAGGTTTAAATAAAAAAAATGTTGTAAACAAAAAAATTTTATTACGTTTGGTTTAAATAAAAACGTTGTAAGCTAAAATTTTCATTACGTTAGGTTTAAATAAAAAAAACGTAAGCTAAAATTTTAATTACGTTAGGTTTAAATAAAAAACGTTGTAAGCAAAAATTTTTATTACGTTAGGTTTAAATAAAAAACGTTGTAAACAAAAAAATTTTATTACGTTAGGTTTAAATAAAAAACGTTGAAAGCTAAAATTTTATTACGTTAGGTTTAAATAAAAAAAGGACGTTGTAAGCTAAAATTTTTTTATTGCGTTAGGCTTAAATAGAAATTCATAAAGAAATTTAGTGTTTGATATGCCCATTTTAGTGTAATTTTTTTTCTCCATGTTTTAAAGCAGACCTTGCTTAATATCCAGAAAATGCGTTACAATAGCGTACGACCGTTGTAAAATTTTTAATTTTTTATTATTTCTCTATGTATTCATGATAACCGTTGTCTATTCGCGTGTATCATTTTTCGTTCTTTTATTTAAAAAAATGTTTGTTGCCTAAAGTTTGGTTCACTTTAGTGTATTTTATGTTTTAGAGCGAACTGTGCAATATCCAAAATATACGCGTGTTATTTTGTACCTTTTATTCAAAGTTGTCCTTCATCCACTTTAAAAATACAATTTAGTCCACTTTAGGGTATTTTTCATGCTTCAGAGCGAACTTTGCAATATACCCAAAATATACGCGTGTGTAATTTTATACCTTTTATTCAAAGTTGTCCTTCATTCACTTTAAAAATACAATTTAGTCCACTTTAGTATACTTTTCATGCTTCAGAGCGAACTCTACAATATCCAATTTTTTTTTGTGTGTATTTGGTGAACGTCTTATTAGTGAAAAGAGTCACGCTTTGGTCTACCTTTTTTTCCCCCCTTCTTTGAATATTGTTTTGGATGGTTCTTAAAACATTGGGACGCGAACTTAGGCCTAAAAGGAACAATGCTTTCTCAGAAACCTGAGAATTTCCCACGAGTTCCAAATTTGGAGTCCTTAGGGACACATGTGTTCCCCCCTCCTGCTAACACGTGTGCATGGGGGGTGGAGAAAAGAGGTATTTTTGGGGAGGACATGTGTAAAACACATGTGTTGACAATAGCTGGGAAGGAAGAAACAACGAGGAGTTCAGTCGTCTCCCAGCATCAGATTGAAAAGGTCGGTTCTTGCTACCTCTTCCCACCATTGTGGGAAGGGCTTCCCCTCTTGAATATTCCATCTTCTTTTAGTTTTTTGACCATTATCTTTTAATTTGTTAGATTAATACGACTTATTTTTTAAGGTTTAATAATCTTATTTTTTAAAATTATTTTTATCCAACAAAATGATTCCACTTGATAAGTCTGAAGATATTTTGAATTTTTGTTAATGCGATTGTACGCTTAGTTCTCTCTTATCTTTTACGATATTGAGCGTTATCAATATAAATATAAAGATTTGAAGCCTTTTATTTTCTTATCTAATTTAGAAGAAAATTGTGCATATGTCAAGCGATTTATTTAATTTTTTATATGTTTCCATATACCTTTTAATTTTTACTAAGTGATTCCATACTGATTTTCTTTCTTTGTTTGATAGTACGATTGTTTATTTTCTTATTTTTATTTATCCTGAGAATGTTTAGGTTTTATTAAATTGGACACAATTTCACCAGCCATTATTAAGCATAAATTCCTCTTTTGTAATAGTTCAATTGTTTATTTATTATTTTTTTTTTGTTTTGTCCTTATACAAGCGTAATGTTCAGACTTAAATATCCGCTCCGATTTTTCAATTGTAGACGCACTTAGTCATGCTTTCACATAAGCTCTTTCGTAGTTCCTTTTATGTCATTAGTATTTTTATAAGTAACAGTCAATATAAATTCCCGATAATGTACACGAAATAAAGCAGTATTTTGATTTTTTTTAATTTTTGCCAACTTTATATGAATGTGCATTTTCCTTTTAAGATTTAACCCCGATACTTTAGAAAAGCGTGTAGTTTGCTTACTTCTTTAAGTCGTTGAATTTCACCATCCTTTTTTTTTTCAGATATAGTATAATTTACAATATTTGCGTGGCGATACAATCACGATAAAAATTCAAAATGGCGGCCGATGGACGCGCACAACACCCGACTTTTCAGTTCGTGTTACATCCAACTTTATGGCTAGTAATTATATTTATTTAGTCTTATTTACCACAAACCTAATCATTAAAGTGATAAAGCAGTATAAATTTATTTTTATATTTTACCAGTGTTTTAAAGTTTATGCATTAATTTTTTACTTGGCCCCCTTTACAATTAGACTAGCATATTTCGATTTTATATTGTACGGATATGATATGCATAGGGACGGCGCCATACTTAGTATATCATTTTAGTTTTAAACGCTAGAATGTTTCATAAATAACAATTTGTATGAAGTTATTGAATATTATGCAAATGATCCACATGTCATCTTTAAGACAATTCTTTTATTTTTTTATTAACACAAATCGTGATTCCTTCCATCTAGTTATCGCAAACATTTACTTATCGCGCTTTAAATTATTATGAAAAAAAAAACGACATGTTTTTTTCTCTAAGATTTTCTTGTTGATTCAAAGGGCGTATACCCCCAGGACAAAAGGTTTAATTTCATCGCCTCCATCTTAAAATATTTAGATTATAAAGAAACTGGTCGACTGAATTAATAATATTTACTGTGTGGGCCTTATCCCCCTGGTACTTGTAAGCAAATTCCGTCTAATATTAATTATATATCTAGTTTATAGTGTCCCCCGATAGTGTACCACGATAACCCGAGTTGTTTTCCTAGTTAATATAATCCTTCGAGTGTAGAATTCCGACACCTTTCCACATTTTTTTTTTGGTACAACCTACGATATAGGCATTTGTGTGGTGGTACAGTCACGATAAGTTCAACATGTCATAATTAAGATTTACCTTTTCCTTATTATGAAATTTCCAACTATTCTGTCCACTTCCTTGAAGCACCTTTCCTAGAATGAGGACGAATAAGACATCATTGTCTGCATCTAATTACAATGGATAACCGCCAGCAGAGGATCTGCTCAGATACGAATTTAAGCCCGTATATATTTAGCATTTTTCTTTCTTTATTAACGGAAAGGGGGGTTGCTTTGTCAGGGTAAATGTAAGAGAATGTATGTCAACAAAAGTCATGGTATTCTGGTGGTATGGGTTTGAGCATCTCTTTTCAATTAAGACCCACTTCTCTTAGAGAAAACGAGAGAGATATCCCAATAGTGTTGATTCAATATATAAAATGTCAGACTTCTTATAATTATCGTGTTTTGTAGAGGCAAGCTCCGATTACGCTCACGAATCAGATATGTGGCTCCTTTCAATGATAATAGTGTTTAGATATAGTTTTTTTTCTTTCGTAAAAGATCTGGACAGTCTAGATCCTGGAGTTAGAGTGGAAATCTAGATAAGGTGGCTTAGTCCGCTCAACGCAGATAACTCCAGTGATTAATTAAGACAATTCGAAATAACAGGGTGTTTAAAAAGGCAGAACTTTAAGGAATTAGTCACGTCAAAGACAATGTTTGCGCGGAGGTATTACAACGATCCAGCTAATAACAGTTGAATAAATAAAGTAAATGGATATCATAGTGAATAATAATGCCAGTGGGAGCAGATACCACTGTAGTATATGTAAGTTTTTTTTTTTCTGGCACCATACGTGAGTTTAACAGGAAACTGACGCCTTAAAGTGGCTTTCTCATTGGGACTGATTGGAGTTGCTACTGACTAGGAGAAGTGTAGTGTGTCAGGCCAGTGTATCAGGAAGAAATTGAGAAAACAAGTTGAACTGATAAAATTAACTACGACACAAGATTAAGGTCCCTACTTGGTTCCAATTAATTTCAATTACCGCGATGAGACGGTGTTATAAGTCGGGGGAAAGTTGATTTGGTCGCTTATGGGATGGCCTCCTGGACGTGACAAAGATCACCATTGATATCTTATTGAATGCCGGACGGGATTCGCGTGTAACAGCCAATAAACCAAGTTTCACCCTAAAGTACCTGGGTGGCAATGAGAGAGACAGCATAGTCTATATTCAACGATATACACTGGTCAAATGTACGATTCCGCCCACATCAATGTTTTGACAACCACTTCATTCTGAAAGGAGCAACGAGTTCTAACCCTAATGTTAAGGTCCTTTGGAGCGGCATCTCCTGTTGCATAAAGTAAAAGACGCAAGACAACGAATTTACCTAGATCATCTGTTATCAGATATACGCTTATGACCTACTAGAAGGGCTTCATTCATCAGCATGAACATGTCTTAGATGAACGACTTAATTCTATAAGCTACTACCCTGTGAGTTAAGAGTTGTCAACAATGTTAAGACCTAACTTCGAGACGAGAGGAATTGCATAGTCTGATTCAACCACAGCACAATATTTACAAGATCACACCAAAGTCATAGTTAGCACCTAGAAACTTCAATTCTGTGAAAGGCTTGCATAATTTCTTGAAGGGAATATTGTTCAGCAAAGAGTAGGACAGCCGATTTTTGTACATATATATCTCTGCTTTTCCATGATAAAGTTGCCCTATCTCGCATGGAGAAAGACAATCCTAAAGAAAGGTGACTTGTCAAATTCCCAGCAACTACAGTAATGTTTACCGACCGGTCTAGACAGGATCTCTAAGACAGCCGAGATAAGCTTATCTCCTGAAAGGGGGGTGACCAGGGGGAGACAGGATTAGGAGGAAATTTCATGCTCGTAAATAGGAGGGTAGGTCGTCAGCCTTGATAAGAAGTGACAAGGGAGGAGCGGATTCCTAGAAAGGACTCCCGAGATATCAAAGTAGACTAGAGTAATAGTTGGGATTGGCTCCCGATGACGGGTTTCGGGGAAACACCAGAGGGATATAAAGGAGTTAAATGGTTGAAAGAAAGATATATTAGAAAGGTATCGAAGCATGTCGAGAATCGACAAAGGGGGGGATTGTAGAAAGGTGATATAGAAAGGAAGCTGAATGGCGTAGAAGCACTCCCGCGATGTCAATCAGGATAGAGTAATAATTGGGATTGGTTCCCGATGACGGGTTTCGGGGAATCACCAGAGGGATGAAAAGGGTGAAAGGGGCGGAAATCGATGGACTTTCCAACTAGACCAAGACTTTGATTATGAACATCTGTGGTGGGAATGTCTTTCAAATTTGAATACTGTCTGAAATATTCCAGGAGTTTAAGATAAAATTTGTTTCCAGAAATTTATTTCATCCCACCCCTAGGACGGATGGGGCTTGAAAGCGCTGAGGTCGATTTCTATTCCGTTTTCTTTTTTTTTTTAGCGAGTAGACCTATAGAACAGAATTGAGGGCTGAAACTCTTATTGTGACTATCTAATCAATGCATACACTACATACACCCTACATATACATACACTACACGTCACAATAAGTGTTTTGGTTATCATTTCTCACCCATGTCCTCACTTTAAGGGGTAATATGCTTCTTGGTATAAGCATTTCTGTTGCCGTCAAAGTTTCTACTGCCCTCTAAAAGCTTACGAGCAGGGTCCTTTAGGAGTGGCATAGATATTTTTTTTTTCGGGAGAATTATATTTTTGGGTGGTTTCCTTTGGATCACTCAGATCTTTATATCTAGAATTTTATTTACTCAACAATGAGGCAACAATAGAGATGTGATGCATTTTGTACGCGAAAGGAGGGGAGAAGGGTCTTAGTCATCCCAGTTATCATCACCCCGCGGCGGCAGCGGTAGACAAGGTGCCACAATAAATGTTTCGGTTATCATTTCTCACCCGTGTCCTCACGTTAAGGGGGTAAACGCTCCTTGGTATAAGCATTTCTGTTGCCGTCAAAGTTTCTAATGCCCTCTAAAAGCTTACGAGCAGGGTCCTTTAGGAGTGGCATAGATATTTTTTTTTCGGGAGAATTATATTTTTGGGTGGTTTCCTTTGGATCACTCAGATCTTTATATCTAGAATTTTATTTACTCAACAATGGGGCAACAATAGAGATGTGATGCATTTTGTACGCGAAAGGAGGGGAGAAGGGTCTTAGTCATCCCAGTTATCATCACCCCGCGGCGGCAGCGGTAGACAAGGTGCCACAATAAATGTTTCGGTTATCATTTCTCACCCGCGTCCTCACGTTAAGGGGGTAAACGCTCCTTGGTATAAGCATTTCTGTTGCCGTCATGGTTTCTACTGCCCTCTAAAAGCTTACGAACAGGGTCCTTTAGGAGTGGCATAGATATATATATTTTTTTTTTTCGGGAGAATTATATTTTTGGGTGGTTTCCTTTGGATCACTCAGATCTTTATATCTAGAATTTTATTTACTCAACAATGGGGCAACAATAGAGATGTGATGCATTTTGTACGCGAAGGGAGGGGAGAAGGGTCTTAGTCATCCCAGTTATCATCACCCCGCGGCGGCAGCGGTAGACAAGGTGCCACAATAAATGTTTCGGTTATCATTTCTCACCCGTGTCCTCACGTTAAGGGGGTAAACGCTCCTTGGTATAAGCATTTCTGTTGCCGTCAAGGTTTCTAATGCCCTCTAAAAGCTTACGAACAGGGTCCTTTAGGAGTGGCATAGATTTTTTTTTTCGGGAGAATTATATTTTTTGGGTGGTTTCCTTTGAATCACTCAGATCTTTATATCTAGAATTTTATTTACTCAACAATGGGGCAACAATAGAGATGTGATGCATTTTGTACGCGAAAGGAGGGGAGAAGGGTCTCAGTCATCCCAGTTATCATCACCCCATGGCGGCAGCGGTAGACAAGTCGCCCTACCAGCCCGTAATGATAGACCGATAGAGGATTTATTGCTAGTAGATAAGGATTGACCTGTAGTAACGGGGTAGAGGGATAATAGCTTATTAATGTGGACATTTCTGTTACCATCGAAGATGGGAAAAGGATCGAAATTTTATTATGATTATTTAATCAATACATACATTACATATGCCCTACATATACATACACTACACGTCATAATAAATGTTTCGGTCACCATTTCTCACCCACGTCCGCACGATACTGTTTAACAGTGAGCTCCCCCATCTCCCGCACTGGTGGAGATAGATTTTCCTTTTTACGTCCCTATTCACGACAATCATATTGTAGCACATTGCCGTGAATACTTAGTGGCCCCACAAGGTATTCTATGTTTCGATTACCATTTTCGTCCACGTCCGCACAATACTGTTAACAGTGGGCTCCCCCATCTCCCGCACTGGTGGAGAAGGATTTCTTCCTTTGAAGGTCCCTAATCGCGTTGTAGTCCATTGTTTTGACTACCTAGTGACCTCACATGGTAATCTATGTTTTTATTGCCATTTCTCACCCACGTCCGCACGATACTGTTTGACAGTGAGCTTCTCCATCTCCCGCACTGGGGGAGATAGATTTTCCTTTTTACGTCCCTATTCACGACAATCATATTGTAGCACATTGCCGTGAATACTTAGTGGCCTCACATGGTATTCTATGTTTCGATTACCATTTTTCGTCCACGTCCGCACGATACTGTTTGACAGTGAGCCCCTCCATCTCCCGCACTGGTGGAGATAGATTTTCCTTTTTACGTCCCTTTTCACGACAATCATATTGTAGCACATTGCCGTGAATACTTAGTGGCCTCACATGGTATTCTATGTTTCGATTACCATTTCGTCCACGCCCGCACAATACTGTTTGACAGTGAGCTCCCCCATCTCCCGCACTGGTGGAGATAGATTTTCCTTTTTACGTCCATATTCACGACAATCATATTGTAGCACATTGCCGTGAATACTTAGTGGCCCCACAAGGTATTCTATGTTTCGATTACCATTTTCGTCCACGTCCGCACGATACTGTTAACAGTGAGCTCCCCCATCTCCCGCACTGGTGGAGAAGGATTTCTTCCTTTGAAGGTCCCTAATCGCGTTGTAGTCCATTGTTTTGACTACCTAGTGACCTCACATGGTAATCTATGTTTCGATTGCCATTTCTCACCCACGTTCGCACGATACTGTTTGACAGTGAGCTTTTCCATCTCCCGCACTGGTGGAGATAGATTTTCCTTTTTACGTCCCTATTCACGACAATCATATTGTAGCACATTGCCGTGAATACTTAGTGGCCTCACATGGTATTCTATGTTTCGATTACCATTTTTCGTCCACGTCCGCACGATACTGTTTGACAGTGAGCTTCTCCATCTCCCGCGCTGGTGGAGATAGATTTTCCTTTTTACGTCCCTATTCACGACAATCATATTGTAGCACATTGCCGTGAATACTTAGTAACCTCACATGGCAATCTATGTTTCGATTACCATTTTTCGTCCGCGTCTCTGCGATTCTGTATGAATGTGAACCCCTCTATCCACTGGACTTATGGAGGCGGATAAATTTTTTTTTAGGTCCCTGAGCTCAGCAATCATGTTGTAGTCCATTGTTGTGACTACATGGCAGCAACACGTCGTAGTATAACCTGTCTTGACTGCCGAAACCCGACATGGCGTTATCCGCTACAGTTAACGGATCAAGCTTACTATGTAAAATTATGGAACTTTACCTGAAACGCGAGCTTCCCATTGTTTTAGGAACGTGAATAAGGAAAGTTTCTTCCCTTCCTTCTACTTTGTATTCCCCACTTCGCCCGCCTCTATGGGTCCTGATACTATCGTTGCAGTCAGGGTGAAAGACTAATACCTGGTTCCCATAGATCCAACTGAGGACCATGCCTGCCGAAAAGGAGAACGCCACAGCTAGCCAAGCCCAGCTGCCCTCCATGCTGTACAACCTGGAGAAGTTTGAAGGGAAGGGCATAGTCCCCTTTACAAAGTTCATTAAGGACTTTGAGCTCGTCTACGACCTAAGGGCCCTGGACGACGCCAGAAAAAGAATCCTCCTAGATAACCACCTCCGAGGGGCTGCAAGGGAGTTTGCCTTCCAGTCTCAACAAATCCGCCTTGGATACGAAGAACTGAAGGAGAGTCTCGAAAGACGATTCCGAAAGAGGGTCTCCACAAGGGAGATGAGGAGCCAGTTCTTCTCCTGTAGACAGGGAGCCGGGGAGAAAGTCCGGGACTTCGCCGCACGGGTGAGCGACCTTGCAGCAGGAGCGGAGTCGGATGGCCTGAAGATAGGCATCTCGGAGGTTGCGGAGGTCTTCATCGACGGACTCTGCCCCAGCCTATGGGAAAAGGCTCACCTATACCAAGGCGAACCCTGGGAGACCCTAGTTACCAAGCTACAGTGGCTGGAACAAAGGGAGGAGGACTCCAGGGAGGCGCAACGCTCCAGCACCGACAGGAACGGCCAGAGGCTGGGCGACATGGGCAACAAGTTGGCCGAGCTAGAGAGGAAAATGAAGACACTAGAGACGGAAAATATGACCCTTAGGAGACAAAGGGGAAGTGTCAATAGTGCAAGTAACGAGGGGAGAAGGTGGCCAACACACCCTACAGGAAGAAGAGAATACGAAGGTGACAACACAGAGGATAGTAGAAGGGGAGCCCCCTTCAGGAACTGGCAGGGGAGGCCGGCAAAACAGCCATTCAAGCAACAACGGGATCCACCTCGACAAGAAAGGAGGGACCCCAACGGTGGAAGGGAGGAGAACCCTGGAGCGGTCTACAAGAAGCAGGATGTAAGGAGACCACCCCCCAAGTGCTATAGGTGCGGCGAGCCAGGACACCTCATCTGGGACTGCCAGCAGACACAAAGAAAAAACTAGGTCCGGCTTGCCTCAAGGCGGGGGGGGGGGGGGGGGGGGTTTGCGGCCAGTCTACCTGCCATAAATGTATATATATTAAATAAGGAGAGGTCTCTGAGCGAGAGGTCCCTAAAATTTATCATAGACTCGGGCTCAGAGGCCAACATTGTAAATATCGATAATTTAAAAATATGCACTGAGGGACTAAACAAACCAACTTACCTTAAGGGTATAACAGGCAAATCTTTAAGGTCATTAGGGAGTGAGGTGTTAGAGATAGGGGCGATGGTGAATGGTAAGCCCATTAGGGAGGTAAGAACGACCTTTGAGTATTGCCACATGGGGGAAATAGGACTTGATGGCATACTCGGATTACCAGGTTTCCGAGCTCTAAAACTACACCTCAGCTATGACGGGAGTATTAGATCCGATTACGAAAGGAAGGAAGATCCGACCAAGTCGGCCTTTCTTTCTTCATTGCAAACTATAGAAATGTCTCCTCAACCACCCAGGATACCCCTAAACAAAATCCACACGGGCAAAGATATTTTCAGGGCTTTCAGCCATGTTTCTGTAGGGATATAAGAGATATGGGGAATGGCTCCACCATCACAGCTCCGAAATTGAGGATGCTGACTAGCAAACCAGTATATAGGAGGCAATACCCAATTCCGAACAGATTAGTCTCAAAGGTGAAAACGTTAGTAGACGAACTGGAGGAAGTAGGGATAATAGAAGGGAGTACCTCTCTGTGGAATTTCCCTCTATTCAAGGTTGCCAAAACTGATGGTAGTGTTCGCATCACCATGGATCTACGTATGATCAATGAGGCAACTGAATTCTTCCCGTTCCCGATACCCCGTGTTGAAGACAATCTGCGCGCATTTGCGGGTGCAAAAGTCTTCAGCACATTAGATCTGACTTCTGGATTCTTCCAGATTCACATCCCGGAGAGTGACAGAGATTACTTTACCTTCTCTCTGCCCTGGGGGAGATACCGCTTCACGCGTTTGCCACAAGAAGCTAAAAACTCGGCACAGGTCTTCCAGTGGGCCATGAACTTGGTCCTGGGTGACTTGTTGTTCAAATGCGTTCGCCTGTACATCGATGACGTTATTGTCTACAGCGACTCTCACGAGCAGCATGTAGCGGACCTCGCCGCTGTACTCGAGCGCCTGAGTAAGTTCGGTTTGAAGGCCAAATACGGGAAGAGCTATCTCTTCAGGGACTCGGTAGAGTACCTGGGTCATGTAATTGACCAAAATGGGATCAAACCCATGTGGGATAATGTCGCCGCTCTCAGGGATTTGAAACGACCTCATAACATCAAGGCAGTCAGAAGTCTATTGGGTACAGTTAACTACTACCGACGCTTTATTCCCAACGCAGGTGAGGTCCTGGCTCCACTGAGCAACTTATTAAGGAAGGGACATAGATTTGCTTGGGGTATGGTAGAGCAGTCAGCCTTTGAGACGGTGAAGGGAATATTAACCAGTGAGCCACTACTAATTCACCCAACAATTGGGATACCTTTCATCCTGAACACTGACGCCAGTGGAATAGCGGTAGGCGCTTGCCTCCAACAGGAGGTCAATGGGACAGTGAGGCATATTGCCTATTATAGCAAGCGACTTACAGGTCCTGATATCCGCTATTCTACAATAGAAAAGGAGGCTTATGCAGTAGTGTTGTCCCTACAACACTTTAAACACCTCCTGGCGGGCAGTAGGGTAGAAGTACATACTGACCATAAACCGATTACTTATAATAAGGGGTCTGATTATAAGAACGCTCGACTGTCTAGGTGGGCAGAGATCATCCAAGACTTCAACGTTACATTCATTTATGTCCCGGGGAAGGAAAACACGGTAGCCGACTTTCTTAGTAGGTTCCCGTGCGAGGATGATTCAAACCTATCACAAGATAGGAGGGTGGTGGCCGCGGTGGTAAGAGACCGTCGGCCCCCCCTTATTAAATAGTAATTAGATATGGGAGGGCTTGCTCCAAGAGAAAGGATGGGCCCTAGTAATAAATAGGTTAATGAATTTAAAATCGGGAAGCATAGAAAGATATAATAGCCGAGAGTATAGGCTACAAGACAACTACCTCGTTACAAAGAATGAAAGGGGTACCTGGGTGAAGGTGGTTCCTACAGGTTTTAGGGAAGCAGTGATCAGTTATCATCATGATATCCCTACTGGGGGCCATTTCGGAGTTAAAAAGGTTATGAGAAGGCTAAAGGGTGATTATTACTGGCCTGGCATGAGGACTCAAGTCCGGAAATATATACGCAGATGCGAGAGCTGTCAGCTATCAAATCAAGGCGTAACCAAAGCCGCTAGTGCTCCCCATTTTAGACCCGAAAAACCCTTTGAACATCTAGCTCTCGACTTCATAGGACCATTGGAGACAACCCCAAGAGGTTATTCAAGTATTTTGACTATTGTGGACCTATTTACTAAGTTCCCAATTCTGATTCCTACAAAGGACCAGTGTGCCAATACGGTGGTTAGGGCCTTATTGGAGAGGATAATCACTACCTTTGGAGTACCAAAAACAATACTCTCTGACCGAGGTTCTGCATTCATGAGTTGCGTATTTAAGGGATTTAATGAATGAAAGGAAGAAAAAATTGTTTGCAACAAGTTTCTTTTATTCTTAAATTTGGCGAGCTTTCAGGCGTTAGCCTATCATCAGGCCGACATCGCAAATATATATAAAATAATACAAAATCTAAACTAAATATAGGCGTAGAACTGATCTTAACGGAAATAAACAAATCGTAATAAAATATATCGTATACACCGATACATGCAAATGTGCCGAAAACTTTAAAATAAAATAAAATAAAAAATTTTTTAAAAACAAATTTAAAACTATGAAATTTGTGATGCGCTAAGATTACATAAAAAGGACTAAAATAAGATTTGGAATTTACAATAAGACAAAAAACCGACTATGAATTTATACAACTAATTTAGCTATGGGATATATGAAGGTACTGCTGTGGTAAATCGATCCTTCTGTTAATGCTCTTTTTATCGTTCGAAACCAAGGATTCTAGTATAAGTCTATTATGTTTGGAGAATATGTTTCGGAAGTAACACTTGACCTCCTGTAGGTTGAAATGGTGGCCTGTAGAATCCTCATGTTGATATATAAACGATCTGCTATCTCGGTTCCTTACGTTTCTGATATGCTCCTTAACTCTGGTACCGACAGTTCGGCCGGTTTCCCCCACGTAAGAAGCGGTACATTGTTGGCAAGATAATGAATAAACCGCATTTTGCTGGTCACTCGGTTCTGTCTTCACCTGAGATTTCGTGATTGGATGTCTGACTAATTGGCCGATGGATCGAGAGCCTACAAAAACAGGCCTAATCCCAAATTTCCTCAAAACATCTGCTAGCCTTTGATTAGTAGGGGAATACTGCAAATAGCAATTGGATCGATATACCTGCCGGTTTCGGGGAAGGAACCCTTTATAAGTGTGTTTCATCACAAATGAGGCTGGGAATCCATATCTCTGGAGGTTTCGGATAATGTTGCTCTTTTCAATCTTTCTGAAGCCTGGAAGGGAGCAATGCGTAATAATTCTTTTTGTCAATGTTTTGACTATGGAAATCTTGTGACTTATCGGGCCAAATGAGTTGAAATTGAGGTATGACGGCTCTATTCCTTTCTTATAATAAACGGTCGAATGGTATTTGTGTTCGGTTCTGAGGATGAGTATGTCCAAATACGGCAAGGCGGCCTCTGTCTCTGTCTCCATAGTGAATTTTATCTGGGGGTTATAACTGTTCAGAGTGTCTAAAATCAGGTTTCCTTTGTCCTCTTCAAACTCGCAAAAGATGTCATCAATATAGCGGTGCCATCTTTTTATGCCAAGGTGTTTGAAGGTAGTGATCCACTTGTCTATTTTCAACATGACAAATTTCAAACACCTTGGCATAAAAAGATGGCACCGCTATATTGATGACATCTTTTGCGAGTTTGAAGAGGACAAAGGAAACCTGATTTTAGACACTCTGAACAGTTATAACCCCCAGATAAAATTCACTATGGAGACAGAGACAGAGGCCGCCTTGCCGTATTTGGACATACTCATCCTCAGAACCGAACACAAATACCATTCGACCGTTTATTATAAGAAAGGAATAGAGCCGTCATACCTCAATTTCAACTCATTTGGCCCGATAAGTCACAAGATTTCCATAGTCAAAACATTGACAAAAAGAATTATCACGCATTGCTCCCTTCCAGGCTTCAGAAAGATTGAAAAGAGCAACATTATCCGAAACCTCCAGAGATATGGATTCCCAGCCTCATTTGTGATGAAACACACTTATAAAGGGTTCCTTCCCCGAAACCGGCAGGTATATCGATCCAATTGCTATTTGCAGTATTCCCCTACTAATCAAAGGCTAGCAGATGTTTTGAGGAAATTTGGGATTAGGCCTGTTTTTGTAGGCTCTCGATCCATCGGCCAATTAGTCAGACATCCAATCACGAAATCTCAGGTGAAGACAGAACCGAGTGACCAGCAAAATGCGGTTTATTCATTATCTTGCCAACAATGTACCGCTTCTTACGTGGGGGAAACCGGCCGAACTGTCGGTACCAGAGTTAAGGAGCATATCAGAAACGTAAGGAACCGAGATAGCAGATCTTTTATATATCAACATGAGGATTCTACAGGCCACCATTTCAACCTACAGGAGGTCAAGTGTTACTTCCGAAACATATTCTCCTAACATAATAGACTTATACTAGAATCCTTGGTTTCGAACGATAAAAAGAGCATTAACAGAAGGATCGATTTACCACAGCAGTACCTTCATATATCCCATAGCTAAATTAGTTGTATAAATTCATAGTCGGTTTTTTGTCTTATTGTAAATTCCAAATCTTATTTTAGTCCTTTTTATGTAATCTTAGCGCATCACAAATTTCATAGTTTTAAATTTGTTTTTAAAAAAATTTTTATTTTATTTTATTTTAAAGTTTTCGGCACATTTGCATGTATCGGTGTATACGATATATTTTATTACGATTTGTTTATTTCCGTTAAGATCAGTTCTACGCCTATATTTAGTTTAGATTTTGTATTATTTTATATATATTTGCGATGTCGGCCTGATGATAGGCTAACGCCTGAAAGCTCGCCAAATTTAAGAATAAAAGAAACTTGTTGCAAACAATTTTTTCTTCCTTTCATTCATTAAATTACTTATTGCAATTATTTAGGTTTTTATAGTATTTAAGGGAGTTTGCAAGGCCATGGTGGTTGGTGCAGTAAATACCACAGCCTGGAGACCTCAGAGTAATGGCGCCGTAGAAAGACTCAATAGGACGGTAATAGAATCTTTACGCAGATGTACAGCGGGGAACAATTGGGATACCACCTTACCAATGGTAGCTCTCGCTATCAGGACCACTGTACATGCTAGTACTGGGTTTACTCCAGCGAAACTGGTCTTCGGACATGAGCTGAGGCTTCCACAACCTTTCCAGGAAGAGGAGCGCGCGCGCTTAATCCTGTATGTGAAGATTCAATTACCGAAATGGCGGTCTTCTACGAGCGGGAATTGGTAGAGGAGGTTGAGAGGATGAGAGAGGTGGTAAGGCAAACTTACTTGAGTGAGCAACAAGAAGCCAGGGCTAAATTCGAAGCTAGAGAGCTGAAAGTCTTTGAGACAGGGGATCTAGTCTTGGTGAAGAGGATGCATGAGACGAAAGGACGTCATAAATTCGAGCCGAGGTACAAAGGACCATATGAGGTATTACAAAGGGCGGGCGACACTGTTTATCTTTTGAAGGATTTGGAGACGGGGGAACTTAGATAAAATCCACATAAACAGGATGAAGGCCTATCATGCCCCAGTAAGAACTTACCCTACGGGGGACAAAAACATACAAGAACAGATAGATGACGTCATCAATGATGAAGATCACTGGGTACATCCAATGTATCCTATATATTCCCAAGGACCTGTAGAACCAGGGGAACCACAAGAGACGGCAATCTTAAGAAATCCACTAGGGATAGTGAATGGGGTAATTGAGGACAATGTAGGCGGCCTGGAAATACGCCGTTCAGCCAGGATCAAGAAATCCACGGGGTGTAAATCATGCCCAGGCTGCCAATGAGTAAGTCTATAGAATGTGTACTAAAGTTTAGTTAAATTTTGATCATGATGAAGTGTTAGAAAGTAATTTAAAAGGTCTTAGAATGTGGTCTTAAAGAATTTCAGTTTTTTTTAACTACAACCTTGGTTTTAGATTCTAAGTGTCACTGTAAAGGTTTTTTTTTTTTTTCAGTTTTTTTTTTGCTACATTGAGCTTTAATTTAGAAGGTGAATCTAAGAGTTTTTTGTTTTGTTTTTGTTTGTTGTGTCCATAATAGCACAATGTGGTTTAAGATTGAACTAGGTTCAACAGTTTATTTTTATTTTTGTTCAGGGTTATGAACTTTGGTTCAACTTTAAAATTAGATAAAGGGACTTAGACGCACTAGTTAACTGCTGTGCTTGCAACCTATTCACTTTGGGCGGGCTCGGAATATGCGTTGGGTTTAAACTTGACACCCTGTAATCCCTTATATCCAAGATGCAATCCAAAGAGAATTTCTAATGAGAGTGTGTAAGGCAGTTGTAGTCTAAGAGTTGATATGATAGGATGACAAGTGGCCCCTGTTGTTAAACTCCAGAGCGGATGGGTACTGAAAGCCCTACGATTCCAAAGGAGGGGTTTAGCTGAATAGCAGGGAAGGGAAGACGCCAACAACCTTATATAGGAAGTAGGGTTGGCAAACACTTGTAGATCTGTCATGATTGTCAATGAGGTAAATGCTCGAAGTTCAGTTCGCTCCAACTTAAGTGCTAGTTTGATGCTTCGCTTGTTTAGACACCAAGTGTCAAGATAAGAAGAAGATTTTCAAACCGTTAGACGCACAGTTTTAATGATAGGTTAGATTTCAGATTTGATTGTTGACTATCAACATAGTTTGATTTATTTATCTATTTAAATATAAATAATTTGTATTAGAGTTTGTAAGAGGCACTTTATTTGAGTAAATTGGGCTTTAGTCCCCAATTAGTTTTAATTAAGTAATTTTTATTTGATTTCACATTAGTCCTGAAGATTAGCAATTGTTAGGGTAATGTTGACATTGATTATTGAAGTGCTTTGGCTTATATAATAGAATTTAGCTCTAGTATGATTGCTCGCTATGAATGTATTGTATGAATGAGAATGCGAAATGAATGTGAGAAAGCTACAGTCAATTATACTGTTAGACCAAAGGTACATTAGAATAGTGTTAGGGAACATAATAGGTTCGATTTTAATTTTTGATTTCTTCATTTGTTAGGAACGACAGCCTCACAGGACTGTACAACTCTATCGTTAGGAAGGTATTCGCTCCCTTTGTTAGGTCTCCTTTTAAAGGAGTATAAGTATGATTTATTTTATTAGGGTAATCAATTACTCTACTTCATTATATCAACTTGAACTCTAAGAGTCGTAGATAATGATCATGTCTTGATTCTCAGACTGGAAGATTGTGGGAGGTTATGATCAAACCAGAAAGCCCACAAAACTTCTCCTCATTAGAGGGAACGGAGAGGTATCAGGTGAACTTTGTGCTAGGTGGGGGATTTAGGTGCCGATGTCGCAAGCTAAGTGTACAGCGACAAACCTCGGATAACCGATCTGACATCGTAGTTTACGACGCTTTAAGCGTGGCTGAGATGAGGGTGTTTCAGACGGGGGGTTGGGAAGGATCGGCACGTTAGAAGCTCTTCGATATATTGCGCAGCCTGGAACCAATCCTCTATGGACAAATTTGGAACATGTGGTGGGTAAAGAAATCGAATTCCCTATAACTCCTTGTCTCTAAGTCAAAGTCTAAAGGGGGTTTTTAATGAGGGTTAACAATCAGAGCATGTAAGAGATAAGTTACAATTAGATGAGGCGATTCCGTCTACAGGTTTTAGGTACCAGTAAGCAAAGTGACAGATGGACTGTCCAGATTCTTTGTGTTTTATATCGCCCCAGGCTAGCAAAAGTTAATCACCTAATTAAAGACTATCGTCTACCATACGTTTAGTTAGAACGAATTCAAGTCTAAATACCTATTAGTAAGTAGAATTTTTTTTTAGCGAGAGTAACTCACTATAAGATAAGATAAATTTTAAATTAGTAGGACACCTAAATGAGCTTTTGAAGCAGATTACCAGAACAAGCCAGACCAGTATTCCAGATTTGAAGAAAAGGGAAGTTTTAAGGGGGGATGGAATATCAAATTTTGTTTTGGCTATGAAATGGCCCAGAGCAATAATTTTATTTTTTTTAGGCAAAGAGTCAAAATTACAGAGAGACATTAAGAACTCAAGTAGGAAGATATATCGTATAGGAAGATATAACCTAGGTTGTTAGTCATCATCATTTATTCTTTCGAGGTTAATTTGTATATTTTATTAAAGTGAGTTTATTGATTAGAAATATGAGTACACATTCTATAGATAAGCTAAACAATGTATAACAGAGGTTAACAATAATGTACAACTAAAAACGAAGATAGGTAAGATTGTCATCACGATAAGGTAATTTGGAAATAATCTGGTTTAGAGACGTAATTGACTACCAAGATTTCCTTTCCTATATATTTTCTTTTGGGTTAAGAGAGGCGGAGAACATGCCAGACAAACACTCCCAGTGACAAGTTGGTTAGAACAAGCTTTTGAGGTAGTGCATATAAATTTTGGAATACTAGCGAAATGACCTAGATGCTCAGTGCATATCTATTCGTTTATTATTATTATATACTCATTATTACCATATACCATGTATCATTCCTTTTTTTATATTCATGTATATTTGTATATTCAGAAAGCACGATTCGGATTATAGATGTGTGACATTTTGGTAGCAGCGTTGTTACCATCTTCAGACAAAATGCACTAAATAAGTTTAACCACAGCATATATATATATATAATTTGTTTATTTATCATAGTATATTCCCCATATCAATGTTATTTCCTTCCCATACAGCATATTATTCCAAAATTTTGGCTTATTTATTATCCAGAGGTAATATTTACTCATTTAATGTACCGTCCACCATGTTTACCCCTTTCCCATTATCTTCATGAATATTCATACATATATATATAGATAAGGCACAATTCGAACTATAGACTACAAAAACAAGATATCGAGACCGATCCCAGAATAAATAATTAGTATGTGTGACATTTTGGTAACAGCGTTGTTACCATCTTCGGACAAATGTACCGAATGAAGAATTTAATCACAGTTTATATATTCATTTGTTTATCATTGTATATCCTATGTATATATCGAGTCATTCCCTTTCTACTTATAGTATGTACCCATTTTAAATTTTTATTTATCATTGCGTATATTTACATTGCTTCATTTTGGCATACATCGTATCCGTGCAACTTTGATATGTATATTCACTCCCCACGTTTCCGTTTGCCCTATTATTGATGTTAACTGATAGGAGATGCAATTTTTTTTCTTATGTGACCGTGTATAGTCATTCCTTTGCTATCGTATGTATCTCATCATATAGCGTTAATAATTTTTTTTTTTATTTAGATGTGTTTTAGGAATTGGGCATATCTACATTTTCACGCACAATTCCTTGGCGCCCGTAATGATTATGTTTATCCAGAATGGCCTTAGAATCTGTTTGCACAGAATCTGTGTATAGACCACCCCATCTCCACCCATAGGGACTGCGGCTGGGAACGTGTGGATTCGCCTCACATCTGGGTCAAGACCCCCTGGCATACAGACAGCGAAAGGATGGGCTTAGTAACTTGCCCATTAAATGGTAGGATAAGATTTCCTTCAGTAATTACGATAAGTTAACCTGTCCTAGGTTCCATGGCCCGTTTGTTCCCCCTTTGCCTGAGTGTCGGTGATTGCATACTGGTATCATAAAAACATGCATTTCTCCCAATATCATATTTCTCATAGAGCATGAACAAGATCTGAATTGGAACAAACACATTTTTTTCACTCTGGCAGGGGAGGAATTGTTGAGTCAGATTTTCCACAAAATAAGACCCAACAATGATGTAAACATTTACATCATATATATACACAGTGTCTCGCCGAAAGTGTTTGGTGTCCAGATGGATACCCCACCACGGTGGCCGACGATGCCCTAAAGGATCGAGGCAGGGGAGGACACCCGATCGGAGATAACGCTGGTGGTACCGTGACCGAGATACCGGTCGACCCTCCACAAAAGAACAACAACGAGGCGGATTGGAGAATGAAGACACCAGAAGCCGGAGAAGATGCCCAGCGAGAGATGGCACCTATGCCTTTAAAGTCCAGAAAGGTGGAGATGACACGAATCCTGCCCAAGGATCCTGGAGCCCATTGCAGAGAGGTCCAGCGAAGGATCTACACCAGAAGCCGGAGAAGATGCCCAGCGAGAGATGGCACCTATGCCTTTAAAGTCCAGAAAGATGGAGATGACACGGGTCCTGCCCAAGGATCCTGAAGCCCATCGCAGAGAGGTCCAGAGGAGGATATGCCAACCTTATAAATATGTAAATAGATTCGCCAATCACCTTTTTATATGCAATGAAACGTCCAACATCATATTGCCTTTAGGGAAATTTCAAGTCCATTCTTTATTCTAAAATGAATAAAATCAATTAAATACATGCCCAGATCAATTTTATTATTATCTCAAGCTCTCTTTTAAAGAGAAGAAGTTTAATTTCGAATTTCTTAAAGAAGAAATTACTTTAAATTTAAAATAAATAAATTTATATTTTATTATCCATATTTGATCAATTTTATTATTATCTCAAGCTCTCTTTTAAAGAGAAGAAGTTTAATTTCGAATTTCTTAAAGAAGAAATTACTTTAAATTTAAAATAAATAAATTTATATTTTATTATCCCTATTTGATCAATTTTATTATTATCTCAAACTTTTTAATAAGAATAAGTCTAATTTCGAATTTCTTAAAGTAGAAATTACTTTAAATTTAAAGATAAAGTTTTATATTTTATTATCCTTATTTTTATTAATTTTTTTTTATTACCTCCAACTTTTCTTTAAAAAAAAAAGGAAGAAGTTTAATTTCAAATTCCTTAAAGGAGAAATTATTTTAGATTTCTCAAAGGATTAAGCATCTATATTTATTATTTCGAAATTTTTCTTTTAAAAATAATAATAATATTTTATTTTTTTTATTATATTCTAAGAATATTAATTTTTTTTACTCTGTAGGAAGATGAGGACTCACCTCGCGGGATTTTTTTGAGGATAACGGTCAGTTTTTGAACGGGCGGCGTACGAGGGTGACCTATCCAAGGGGGAAGGCTGGTGCCCAGGAGATACGGTATGTTAGCATCTTTCCCATTAATTTAGAGCATGTTCAATATGTCAGAGGGATAAAATTTAGCTTATTTTTTTTTATAGGGAAGAAGAATTCATATTTTATCTTTTGCGTGAGTCTTAGTGTTTAGCAAAAATCTGCCGAGGCAGTAGTTACATGTTTCTAATAGAATAAAATCCATTCTTGCTCAAATCCTTAAACAAAATTTTTTACCCATGTAAAACTGCCTATAAAAAGAAACTTGTAAGACGCACAGGGATAACAATAAAACTTTTGAGTTATTATTTCAAACATGTGTCTGTGATACTTTTACCCTGGAAACAAAATATATATTACGTATTAAACATGGATCCTTTGTGTTCGTTATATTCTATTACATGTGTATCTGTGTTTTAGCCCAAGTTGGTAAACAATTTAAAGGTTACTTCTATTACTGAGCTAGTCAGGTTCGAGACAGGGATGTCCTTAAATAGGACATGAAAAATGTCCCTACATTATAATTAATGAACTCTCTCTTGGGAGAAATATAAATTGAAAATACCTAGGGTCAATAATATATTAAAATCCTCCACAAACCGATGTCAGATGCCATCATCAAAATATGACACGAAAATACCAAATATTACTTCTGAAATCCTTTATATCAAAATATTGCGAAAGAAATTTGTGCTACCTGCAGAGTTCAGATTTTCATTTGAACAAATATGGATAAAATTCAACCACTCAATGACTCAACTGGATTCAAAATAATTTTGCGTCTTATCCTACGTCATTTGTGTTATTTTGCCTGTTCAGAGTGGAAAAAAAGACACGTTTATCCAAGAAGAGATGCAGCTAAGAACTTTTGTTTTTGTTTATTTTTGTGTATTAACATTCTAATCCACCTCTTAAACTTTATCTATAAGTTGTAATATATTTCAATATATACTTGATATCCCGTATATAATATAGCTAAAGTTTAACAGCCAAAATTGTAGACATAATTACTTGCCAGTTTGCCATCATATAGCACAAAAGGGAATAATAAAATTGGATTGAGTGATAGCCATCTGCCAGACCTCAGACCTGGTGCCCGACTATATTATAAAACGGACATTTTCCTGGAACATTGCGCGAGTGTCTGATGAAGCCACAGGCGCCTGGCACCTGGAGCCGGGCGCCTCCTGGCTCGTTCAGTCTCCGATGATGGCGTCGGCCTGCTTGACATCGCGGGCTAGCTTCGGTTCGCCTGCCTGAAGAGGGTCCAAGCCTCACTTTGCAACGCCGCCAACGGCTACTCTTGGCTGGTCCGCAGCCGGGCGTGGCTGACACCGCCGGCTCCTGACGTCTGGCTCTCGCGGAGGAGGAGACTGCTGAGCCTGTGGGAGGACACCTCAAGTGTCTTTGAGCTGGAACACAGGGTTCTGCATCCCGTTATCCTGATGTCCCTGCGCCTTCGAGGCGACAACAGATTCCTGCGGCCGCCAGACCTGCTGGCTCCTGAGCGCTGGCTACAGGCGACTGTCGGGGACTTCTCCGATGGCTGCCCTGCTATAGCGCGCTCAACGCGGGCCGCGCAGCACCTGGGGGCCTTCTGCCAGCGTCTCCTGCGGGAAAACGCCAGCTCCAGCTATCATGCGGAATACGAGGCTGAGACCATCGTCCTGCGGAGATCGGCGACCCCCATTACCCATCTAACCAGCCAGAGGGCCCGCCGGGCACTGGTCTCGGCACGGCTGCAGGCGCATTCTACTGCAGAGCTGGCTGCCAGGTAGACCTCCACCGTGGATGTTCCCCGCACCATCCCCTGGGCTGACCTGAGTCGGAACTGCTTTTCGGGGCACGACGCAGATGTTGCCCTACGGCTGGCCCTCCACGCGCTATCCCATCCTGACCATTCTGCCTCGAGGCGTGCCAACTGTGCCGCCTGTGGGGCCAGCGACGGGTCGCTGACGCACATATATTGGAGTTGCCGAGCCGTGCGACCCCTGCTACGGGAGGTGTTCGCTTCCTGCGAAGTGCCCCTGGATTTGCCGACCTGGCTCTTCGGCCTCCATCACGAGGCAGTAAAAATAACAAGTGTTGCGAAGGCTACCATCTATAAATACCATCTTGGTCTTGAGGTGGGCAACGCCAGCCAACACCTAGACCTGCCCACTCTGTGGTAGAGAACTCTCGCAGTCGGCGGAGTCTTTCCCGTGGGCGCCACCAATGAAGACCATGTATATATTTTTATATAAATGTATATTTATCAATTATTTTATATATTTACGTTTATATATTTATCATTACATAATATTATTTACTCATATATATTTATTTAGCCTTATATAATCTTATATGAACGTCGTAATAAATCAGTTTCAATCTCAATCTCTCTTTCTCTCATTGGATAAAAAGAGGCGTACTTTTCTGAGAAGACGACACTGTGCCAATCCGTCATCCACGTCGATCTAGCCCGGCAACATTCCAAACGTTCACGTCTATTCAATGGGGTCAATGGTAGTCTTCTTACCGGACGAGATGAATGTAAGCCATTAGCAACCAATCAACGGGAAATGGTTCTGGTCGAGATGGAATGATCTAGAGTGTCTGGCACATTTTGCAGAATGGAGGTACAAGTGGCATGTGGGTCCGCCACTGCTCGTCGAAGGATACGCCGATCCACGTGTCCTGATGTAACTCTGACTGCACCGGCATTCCTATAAATTGCCTCATTTAATTTTTCAATCATCTGCACAGTCGGTGAACCGTGGACACACCCAGGTGTGTGTCAGCTGCGATTTGACCTATGGACCAATCTGCCCTTTTCAGTCTGATCACCATGCCCCTTGTAAAATTATCTGTCTTCTGTAACTTCCTCCGTTGACGACGGCCTGGAATTATATGCTATTACACGTGTCTTATCTAACAAGAACAAAATTTCTACGATGATTTTCCTTAAAGAATTAATGGCAAGAATACTGTCATTTAAGAAAGTGTGCATGAGAGCTGCGCATTTTACATTATTTGCATAACTCAGTGAGGCGCGTCCACCTTGAAATTAGAATAATTTTCTGGCCACTCTTTCTTGATGTTCCATTGTCAATGTTGCGCAGTGTTGCCTACATGCATACAGAATTGCCTCTGTTATTGAGTACAGAGGCCTCGATTTGGACAATTGGAACATTAATTGAACAATACAATGTTTGGGGCTCAAAAATCATCCATTCTGGTTTGCAGCCCCGTAAATAAGGATATTTCCTACAATGTATGGAAGCCACTAGAATATTGTACTAAAACAACGATACTCAAAGGGCCATCTCATTACAGCCTGCAGTCGATTTCGACAGCGTATAGAAGCTGTTATTGCCGCTGATGGTGGTTTCATTAAATGATGTTGTCCTTTAGGTGTATGTGTGTTCATATATATAAAACTTCAATATGTAAAAAAAAACTCTATTTTCCCTTTGTATATTCATTTTTCCCACGGACATAATTTTGTTCTCAAATAGCTTCCGCACTCTGTATAAATAAGCACATATATACATTTATAGTCAAGTGCCGTATTATATAAAATATAGATGGCGTCTAGTTTTGACGTCTATTTTGACAGGAGAGGTGACCTTTCTCTTTATAGATCAACTAGGGGAATGACCCGGCTTCGCCCGAGAAATCCCTTGGGTGCAATTTCCTTCATACTAAAAGTATATCAATAATAAATATTAGAAGTGCCATAGAATAGCAATACAGAAGTAACACATAAACTACAGGAAAAAAGTGTGTGTGATGGCAAAAATTGTATTATATTAGTGTTTAGGTATTTGATTTAATTAATATAGTTGATATAATAGTATATATTTATATTATATTTTTTATAAATTAGTTTTAAAAATTGTAAAAAAAAAATGCATCGGCCGGGAATCGAACCCTGGCCGCCCGCGTGGCAGGCGAGCATTCTACCACTAAGCCACCGATGCTTTAAAAAAATGGCCATATTTAGGTATTCATTCCATTCCGGATTAGTCCGCGTAAAAAAAAGTTCTTCAAATTAAAAAAAGAAATAGCCAAAAATACTAATCAAAATGCAGCTGAAAATTTTCCTCAGGTTTATAAAAAGCGACATGCAAAATTTGGTACCAATTGGTTCAGTAGTTTTTGAGTTTATCGCGAAACAGACAGACCGACAGACAGAAATTGACTTTTATATATATAGAGATATATAGAGATTAGTGTTTAGGTATTTGATTTAATTAATATAGTTGATATAATAGTATATATTTATATTATATTTTTTATAAATTAGTTTTAAAAATTGTAAAAAAAAAAGTGCATCGGCCGGGAAACGAACCCGGGCCGCCCGCGTGGCAGGCGAGCATTCTACCACTAAGCCACCGATGCTTTAAAAAAATGGCCATATTTAGGTAATTCATTCCATTCCGGATTAGTCCGCGTAAAAAAAAGTTCTTCAAATTAAAAAAAAAGAAATAGCCAAAAATACTAATCAAAATGTAGCCGAAAATTTGCCTCAGGTTTATAAAAAGCGACATGCAAAATTTGGTACCAATTGGTTCAGTAGTTTTTGAGTTTATCGCGAAACATACAGACAGACAGACAGAAATTGACTTTTATATATATAGAGATATCCTCCCAGCAAAATTTCCATCTATATTTTGGCCATAGATTTGGTCTATCCACCTTGCCAGCTAAACACCTCTTTGGCAGATTGTGTGGATTCCATTGGATCCCTTGTGGATCTAATGGAATAAAGTCCACCCTAGGCTGACAAAGGCATTATCCAAAACCATGGTCTCTAGGTGGACGTTTCTCAGTTTGCCAAAGCTGTTGTTGTGGCTTTGTCAACGACCCTAGTTTGCGTCGACGGTAAATAGATGGCGTCTAGTTTTGACGGAAGAGGCGTCTTTTATCTTTATAGACATATATAATTAGTTTGTATCTATAACGGCGTTTATTGTTATTCGTTTTATGTACTCTTCTGTAGAAGGGCAGGGATGCTTGAGATAACATTAAAAAAATAAACTAACCTTCAGAAACATGTTTTATTATTTTATTATTTAAAGTAAATTTCGAGGCAACCATAGAATTATTTGTACAATACATAAGTTCCTTCCAGAGCCTAACACCACGTGCACAAAGAATAATTTATATGAAGTATATGCAATAATAATTTAAAAACCAAATATTGTATACAAATAATATAACCTTCCTCCCACGTTATGTGAACTTCTACTATGTTCAAGACCAGCAATGTTTAATGATATATGTGCTAGTCTAAAATCAATATCATTTTCATGATATTCCAAAATGCACAAACACACACATTTTTATAAAATAAAATTAAATCTCAATTCCAATCATCACGAAGCACTTATAATTTATATATACATAAGCGTAAACTAATATTCAAATATATATATATTAAAAATAAAAAAGGCATTTCCTGACCACGAGCACATGTGCTTTTTTAAATATATATATGTGGTAATTTAAGAATCATAAACACCTGTGTAAATACTCACCACCTCTTCTTACACCCCCTACTCTAATATGGACTTTTAATCATGGTACCCAATCCTCCTTTAATCAATTTAACTTTGTATGTATCGTCTTTATGTGTTCAATTAAATAAAGAGGTACATCTAGAGGGAACGTAGAAACCAAAAGGGCTTACCCCGCAAACATGAGGTCAACCGTCGCGACACTGTGGCGCCAGACGTCCAATGACGTAACAGGGCTTACCCGCAACCAATGAGATCCACCGTCTCGCCACGGCGCCAGACGTCCGGTGACGTAACACTTGAGCATATAAAAGGGGCTTGCCCCGCAGTCAGTCAGTTCAGTGGATGCAAAATAGCAGACAGATCGTTAGTAAGTCTTTGTGAACGGGGTGGACGGCCGCTACTCGGTCTCTGCCTTCCCTCTCTCTGATGCCTCGGATTCCCCTGTGATTCGTCTCTGTGTGCTTTACCACTCACCACCATCACGACTGCGCATCATCTTTCCCCACGACTCAATACAACAGACCAGACTACCGAGTTACCACATATATATATATGTAATTATTGTTGCAAATGTCGATGTATGGATAAGCTGGCAGTCGTGTACGTGAGGCGAGTGTTGATGTTCTTCCCACACGCGGACAATAAGAAGCAGAGGAAGGGCTAGATGTTAGCACCGAAAGTGATCGGGGACAGCCCACGGGACAGAGGTAGAGGCCATGACATAAACTTTGATGCTTATCCCCGAGACATGGGGCGCGAGTGTCTGTGAGAGAGACAGGCTGAAGCGGACTGCCGACGGCCACACCCTTGAACATCTGCTGCTGATCCCCTGCCAAAACCTGTCCTGTTTACAGGGGGGTCGTCTATAAGAATGTCCCTCAGGACCCCACATGGGCTGGGCGTTGCCTTTGTCCTCCCCTCTGTCCCTGCCACCAGCTGACCGAACACTCTTTGGAACTTTATTTTGACGTCAACATTTTTAGTGTTACATACAAATAGAGGTTTACAGGTATTATCAATAAAGATATAGCATATATACAAAATATGGGGGTGGCAGCAAACAGAAAAGGTGTACATTCCAAAAGAAGGGCAGGATCTTTTAAGGTATAGGCTTTAACTAATTGGAATATATGTGACATATACTAAAAGTGTCATTATTATACAGTTTAAAATGTACTATATATATATTTATATATATTGTTTATCCCTAGTACACATGGTACAGGCCATGATAATAGTGATGGGTAGAAGAAGGCGATTGCTTTTACTGTAAGTACACCACATGTCTACACATGGGAAAATTCGACTTTGTACTTACAAATGTGCCAGAGCCCCGTTTGGTTACTTGCACTCGCTGGTGGGGTTGGACTTTTAAAAGAATCGAGGGCCATTGGGACATTTTTTATCAGAAAAAAAGTGGTCAATGCGGAAATCGAACCCGGGTCGTAGGTCGAAAACCAAAGCGGTCAAATAAATATGAGATGGTGAAGTGGCAGGGTTGGCCAGAATAGAACAAGAAGGGAAGATGATGTTCTTGTACCAAAACCTCTTCCTTCGATCGTCATTGACGATCCTTCCTGCCCTTACTGCGACGCTGACAGGGAAGAAACTCTGTCTCACATCGTGCTTGAGTGCAGCAGCCTTGATGCCCTTAGATTCCCCCTTCTTTCCACCTGTGCAGAAGAATTAGGGTACACTCCGCGGTCACTCAAAGACTTTATTTTCAACAGGAGCACTTGGCGAGCCTGCCTGGAGTTCCTAAAGGCCTCTGATAGACTTAAGCCACGCGTCCGCGCGGAGGATTCCGATCACCTGAGTGACTCGGACTCCTCACCTCATGGTTAACACCGGTCATTGGCGGCCGCTCGTAGACGTAACTCTGGCATGTGCCGCTGTTTAAGATCGGTTTCGCGACCTGCCCTACGTATGTGATCGCCCCTGACGCTGTCTCTGTAACCCAAGGACAGAGGGCAAATGGTTTGGCGATTCGACGGCGCGGGCTGCTCGAGAAATCGACTTACGCAGCGACCCATTTGAACGCGCTATGCAATCTATGGTGTACTTTTCTGGTTGGTTGTCTTAGCACTGGAACCCTCACCAGTAATCTTATCTAAAACTTTAATATATTCATTTTTACAAAAAAAATCTATCTTTTCCCATCAGTTGCTGAATCATTCTCGCTTTATCTAATAATCTTATTTAAACAACAGCTGTCTTTATTTTATTTTCCCTGGCCGGGGGAATCTAACCTTTTTGAACAGCCTTGGTTGCGTGCAGCACCTTGATACTTTGACATTGTGCATTGCGGCTTGTCTGCCTGCTACACCTTTTGGGCTTAAAAATCATATACTTTAATCATTGCGGTCTGTCTGCCCTCCACGGTCACCCCTGGGCTCAACACCATTGAACCCGTCTCTGCCACCCCCTGAACTCCGCGGATCACCACCCTTCTCCCCCCCCCCCCCCCGTCCTCCTCTACATCCCGGCTCTCCTGGCCTCACCTGGCGATGATCCCTGGCCACCCATCCCCAGGCCCCTCCAACTATGCTTTGTATATATTCCGCTTTATGCGTCCATCGGGCTCAAAAATCATTCATTTTGGTTAGCAGCCCCGTAAAATAAAGATATTTTCTCTTCCTGGTAACTTTTTGGTTAGTAGCCTGTAAAACCATATTTTCTCTTCCCGGTAACCTTTTAACTGGTTTGCCTTTTTTTTTTTTTTTGACAATTAGCCTGGAAGCGAAAGCCAGCCAGCCTTCCCGGTAACCAAAAAAAAAAATTCCCCGTCGGCTAAAACTTTTGTACATTATGTAGATAATCTTTTGTTTTCCTTATTCTACTCGCCTTAAGCCAGGCATTACTTTTATCAAATTATGTTCTTTTATATATTCCTTTATCACAATTAAAGCAATTACTGATCAAAACCATATTATTATTTTTATTTCAAGATTATTCAGCCACGACTGCACCGCCATAGCTTAATCCTCAAGATAACCAAAATTAAGATAATCTCAACAATTCTGAATACAAGCAGAATATCATTTTTTCTTTATATAAGATATATATATATACAGTGGACCCTCGGTTTGCGAGCATAATCCGTTCCAGAGCCATGCTCATACTCCAAAACGCTCGTAGTGCAAAACTAATTTCTTATTTTTAATAATTGAAACTCGGGCAATTCTTCTTGCTACGAACAATTGCACAGTTTCACACATTTTACATATTTCCCGAATCTGATCTGAAGGGAGGGATCCCAGTGAATTTTCATCCATCACGATTACGGGCAACCATCTAGAGTTGCTCGTAATGCGAAATTTCACTCGTAATCCGAGGTAAAATTTTTCAAAAAATTTTGCTCGTACCGCGAAAAGCTCGTACTCCAAGGTGCTCGTAAACCGAGGGTCCACTGTATAAAGGTTTTATAATATTTTAAAGGAAAGTTATAGAAAATTTCGATGTTGTGAATTGAAAGTATAATGTCAGTATAGCAATCTATTACTGAGAACAATAAGTAGAATTAAATATAATTTATATGAAAGATAGTTGTAAATTAATGATGATTAAAAACAAATTATAAAATATTATTATTTGGGCATCAAAAAGGTTTTAATTTTTTATGTAACAATATAGGGTTATAACAAGTTCACGCTTTTACCTTGGCCTTTACGCGTCATTTATTTTAAATTTTTATAAAACTGACGAGGGCCATTAGCCCGAAACCATGGTCTCTAGGTGGACGCTTTTCAGTTTGCCAAAGCTGGTGTTGTGGCTTTGTCACCGACCCGAGGCCGCTAGTTGCGGCGACGGTCAATAGATGGCGCCTGGTTTTATTGGCGCCTGGTTTTATAGTCTATTTTGAAGGGAGAGGCGACCCTTGTCTCTTTAGATCAATTTTCTCCTGGCAAAATTTCCATCTATATATCCTACTAGCGGATGTGTACCCGGCTTCGCCCGGGTTTTATCCGAGTGAAAGTTTGCCCAACGAATATTATTGATAACTAGCGGACGTACCCGGCTTCGCCCGGGTTTTACCTGAGTAAAGGTTTGTCTAACGAATCTCACGATAAAGTGAACATTTTTTTCCCGGTCCCTTGAAAAATACTCGATAAGTTGAATAAAATCAATATTAATTGGTTCCCTCAGTAATTGGAAGTTAAAGGAATAGTATCTTGCCTTGGAATTGTATCATTATTCTTGTATGGATGTACCCGGCTTCGCCTGGGGTTTACCCGAGTAAAGGTTTGTTTAACAAATCTCTCGATAAAGTGAACATTTTTTCCCGGTCCCTTGAAATATACTCGATAAGTTGAATAAAATCAATATTAATTGGTTCCCTCGGTAATTGGAAGTTAAAGGAATAGTATCTTGCCTTGGAATTGTATCATTATTCTTGTCTCAAATAAATTGCCGTGTCATCCTGAATTTTCTCTTTCCTAATTTTCTACATTACAAAATCATCGTATCATCATGATAATATTTAGAGCAGATTGTTGAATTATAACAGATAAATTAGAATATTTATCTTGATTATTTTAAAGCGAAAAGTTATTTCAAGAATTTTATTTGCTAGAAACCTTCCCAGTACTATACTAAATAACTTCCCAAAGTTTCATGGCGTTCCAATGAGTGGTTTGGTCAGGCATAAAGGACAAACAGACCACACACACACACACACATACATTCATTTTTATATATATAGAAGATAATATTCGGGAACACACAGAATATTATGATAAATATAATTCGTTATGTCATATTTTTATATAATATATGAGATTTATTTTTCGAGCAAACATATCCACTCTCTACTGAATAGATTTTTAAAAAGATATACATAAATAAAAATATCTAGAGATATACTACATGAGCTTAGCCAAAAGGCCGAGAAACGATATCTATATATATATAAATGAATGTTTGTATGTTTGTTTGTTTGTTTGTTGGTTTGTATGTCCGGTATACAAATTCGCAGTAGTTCACTAATTCAAACCAAAATTTCCATACATAGGTAAAAAATAACGGGGATGACGATAGGCTATTTTAAAAAATATATAAATCAATTATTAAAACTATATATTCAAATTATTCTACTTAGCTCACGAGCAGCGCCCTCTAGAACACTCAGGCGACCTGCCGGCGGCGCGCGCCCATTGGCTGCCGGCGAGCACGTGACTTCCCTGTGCGCGCGCATGGCGGGCGGTCACGTGGGCCCTCTCCGACAGCCATGCGCGCGCACAGGGAAGTCACGTGCTCGCCGACAGCCAATGGGCGCGCGCCGCCGGCAGGTCGCCTGAGCTTTCTAGACGAGAAGCTTTTTCTTAATTACAATGCAAGTCCTTAACTATATTTACAGGTTTTCTAATTTATAACTATTTCACATATTTACATATATTTTTTCATTTTTTGCTATAACTGATCTAATTCGCCGTTTAAAATTACTGCTCTTGCTATATTTGCTGTTTTATTTTGCTATGTTTTATGTGTTTGAATAATACATTTAATCGTGTAAACCCGGGCGTTGCCCAGGTCATTCGTCTAGTTTTATATATAGAGATGACCTGGCTTCGTGTGTCTTCTGCTCGAGTGAATGTTTCGCTGGTAGAATTTTGTTCCTGCCTACTATTAATCATTATCTGGCTTTACCCGTGGTCTGCTTTAGTGAATATTCCCCAAAAGAATTTTTTAATGCAATCAAGCATGATACGGAAATATTGTCATCATCATTTCTGACTCTCTCTAAAAAAATATTGTTGCTCAGTACTTGGTTAAATATAATTTTTATTGGTTAAAGTGCGACAAAAAAACTCTTCCAGATTTAACTCTCTATCTTGTTCAAGTTTCAGCGAGATTAGTTACATATTGGGGGCGTGCATAGCCGACAAACATATATATATATATGATCCCGGCTTCGCCCCAAGTAAAAGTTTGCTTAACAAACATTTGTTAAAACGATTCTAGCAAACATACAATCCCTACTGAATCTATACTTGTCTACACTCTCGATAATTTTTCCCGGTCCCTTGAAAAATATTCAATAAGTTGAAAAAAATCAGTATTAATTGGTCCACTCGGTAATTTGAAGTTGAAGGAATAGTATCTTGCCACAAACGAAAATTTGTAAATAACTGTATTTAGCAAATGTACCCGGCTTCGCACAGTTTTTATCCCAGTAAAAGTTTGCCAAACGAACATTTGTTAAAACGATTCTAGAAAACATCCAATCCACCTATATATTGATTTATAAACGTATATAAATATTGTTATATGCGTTTAAATATATTTTAGAAAAACAAAATTTTTTGAAAATAATTATTATATTTTAAATAAGAAATTGTCACTTTTGTGAATTTGATAATTAATTATTTCTTTTTTTCTCAATGAATTATATATATTAATTTAAAAATTCAGTTTTGTTATCATCATCACATACAATGTAATTTTTTTTATATAAACAAACGATAATAAACAACAACAATTAGGGGCTCAAAAATCATTTATTATGGTTAGCAGCTCCGTAAATAAAGATATTTTCACAGCAACAATTAAATTTGCATCATCTATATATATAAAAATGAATGTATGTGTGTCTGTTTGTTTGTTTGTTTGTCCTTTATGCCTGACCAAACCACTCATTGGATCGCCATGAAACTTTGGGAAGTTATTTAGTATAGTACTGGGAAGGTTTCTAGCAAATAAAATTTTTGAAATAACCTTTCGCCTAGAAATAATCAAGATAAATATTCTAATTTATCTGTTATAATTCAACAATCTGCTCTAAATATTATCATGATGATACGATGATTTTGTAATGTAGAAAATTAGGAAAGACAAAATTCAGGATGACACGGCAATTTATTTGAGACAAGAATAATGATACAATTCAAAGGCAAGATACTATTCCTTTAACTTCCAATTACCGAGGGAACCAATTAATATTGATTTTATTCAACTTATCGAGTATTTTTCAAGGGGCCGGGAAAAAATGTTCACTTTATCGAGAGATTCGTTAAACAAACCTTTACTCGGGTAAAACCCGGGCGAAGCCGGGTACATCCATACAAGAATAATGATACAATTCCAAGGCAAGATACTATTCCTTTAACTTCCAATTACCGAGGGAACCAATTAATATTGATTTTATTCAACTTATCGAGTATTTTTCAAGGGACCGGGAAAAAAATGTTCACTTTATCGAGAGATTCTTTAGACAAACTTTTACTCGGGTAAAACCCGGGCGAAGCCGGGTACGTCCGCTAGTCATTTTTATAAAACAACAGCAAATTAAATTAACAATGTAAAAATATATTTTAACATTACATTTTAACATTTAACACAAAATCGTTACAATTTTTTTTTTAAATATATATTAATATTGAAATGCCAAGTATTTTTAAGTCATTGGAATATTATATTACTAAATTCTCAAATTAAATTTATTATACTTGGAAAACATTTTAAGCATTGTTACAATTTATAAACATAATTTCACCAGACACCGCTAGAGGCGCTGCTTGCGAGTGAAAGTAGAAAATTTGCAAATAAAATTGCAAAGAATATTTATTTCAAAACAAATTCAAACCAGAAATCTTCCCAGTAGTATAGTAAATAACTTCCTAAAGTTTCACGGCGATTGTATAATCTTACCTTTTAAAAACATTCATCGTGTGAACAAACTAACATTCATCGTGTAAACAAACCACTTGTTAATTATTAATCAATCAAATTCATTTATCGTCGCGACCAGTGCTGCGCCCAAGCGGTGAAAGACTGGAACTAACGCTTTTTGGTTTTTTATTTTTTAAAAAAGCACATCAACTTTTTTAGTTTTTTGAATAGCCTATATGTTAAACGAAATCTTCAGCTACCTACATGCGAAATTCCATAATGATTGAGTCAGTAGATTTTGCGTGAAGCGATAACAAACATCGATTTCGCATTTCATTTTTATAGATATATATATATATATATATATAAATATAATATATATATATAATACTAGCGGACGTACCCGGCTTCGCCCGGGTTTTACCCGAGTAAAAGTTTGTCTAACGAATCTCTCGATAAAGTGAACATTTTTTCCCGGTCCCTTGAAAAATACTCGATAAGTTGAATAAAATCAATATTAATTGGTTCCCTCGGTAATTGGAAGTTAAAGAAATAGTATCTTGCCTTGGAATTGTATCATTATTCTTGTATGGATGTACCCGGCTTCGCCCGGGTTTTACCCGAGTAAAGGTTTGTTTAACGAATCTCTCGATAAAGTGAACATTTTTTCCCGGCCCCTTGAAAAATACTCGATAAGTTGAATAAAATCAATATTAATTGGTTCCCTCGGTAATTGGAAGTTAAAGGAATAGTATCTTGCCTTTGAATTGTATCATTATTCTTGTCTCAAATAAATTGCCGTGTCATCCTGAATTTTGTCTTTCCTAATTTTCTACATTACAAAATCATCGTATCATCATGATAATATTTAGAGCAGATTGTTGAATTATAACAGATAAATAAGAATATTTATCTTGATTATTTCTTGGCGAAAAGTTATTTCAAAAATTTTATTTGCTAGAAACCTTCCCAGTACTATACTAAATAACTTCCCAAAGTTTCATGGCGATCCAATGAGTGGTTTGGTCAGGCATAAAGTGTTGTTTATGTTGTTCTTTGTGCCAATTTGATCACGCAGAATGCAACTGAACTAAGTGTTTATTTATTAACATCTATTTATTATAACCTGGTTATATATCTAAGAATGTTTTTTGTCGAGTCGGCAGTGTTGCCGGATCAACATGTCAGTTCAATCATAACATGTTTCCTTTAAACAAAAATAAAAAAGGATTGCAGTTCTCCTAGTCTCTATAACGCAAAGGTTTTCTCACTGTTCTACCACTGCGGGTTCGCACACTAGGAGAAGTAGATGATTCTTCACCTTTCTTGGCAGCGTCCTCCCTTGGATCATATGCTCTTCTGTTTTCGGAAGTGGGTCTTCCATGATCTTGTATGTTGTCATCCATGGCTGTCCCTGCTTGAGATCCAGGAATGCTTGGACTTTGAATTGTTGGGGCAGAATCTTCTACACTGAACTTTCTCGGTCTAAGGTGAGACCTGTTCCTGCGGTATTCAGACCCACTTGGTGTTTTCACCATATATGAGCGTGGAGTTTCTTGCTTTGCGGTCACTGTTGCCAGAACCCATTTTCTATGCCTTTCCTGCAACATGATGTTGTCTCCTACTTCCAAAGGTCTCAAAATTCTCTTTGGACTTCCTGCATACATTTGTTGATGGTCTCTCAATTTTTGATAATTCTTTGTTGTGTCAAACAGTGGTTTCAACTGTTGTCGGGTGTATGTCGAAAGAGTTCTCACAGATCTTCCCATAAGCATTTGGGTCGGAGATGGCAAGTCATACTTAGGTGTGTTGTTGAACTCCATCAAAGCCAGATTGGGATCTCTTCCTGACTTCACAGCTTTAATTATCAGTCCTTTGATGGTTTGAATTGTCCTCTCAACTTGTCCATTAGATCTTGGATATTTGGGACTGGAGGTTTGGTGTTTGAATTCATATTTCTGAGCAAAATTTTTGAATCCAGAAGAGTTAAAAGGGGGTCCATTATCCGAAACTAGAGTTCTTGGAATTCCATGAGTCCTGAAAATGGTTTTCAACTGCATGATGGTTTCGGTTTCTCTTTTGCTTGATAATTTCCGGATTTCAACAAACTTTGAGTGGTAATCGGCAACCAAGATGGAACTGGTTCCACTCACCTCCATGAAATCTACAGCAATTTTTTCCCATGGAAATTCAGGGATTTCATGAGCTATTCTTGACTCCTCAGGATTCTTTCTTGAATATTCCTGACATGTTCTGCACTTTTCCACTTCATTTTCTACTTGTGTTATCATGCCGGGCCAGTAAAATGCTGATCTTGCTTTTTCTTTGTAAGCTGCTATGCCTTGGTGTGATGAATGAACAACCTGCAGGATTTCTTTTCGAAGAGTCGATGGCACCATGATGCAATTTCCTTTGTAAACAATTCCGTCACTCACATGAATTTCATCTTGAAATTGCCAGTAGGGTTTTGCTTCATCGCAGACCTTAGTTTTATATTTCGGCCATCCATTCTTCGCATACTCTATTAGTTGTATCAAGGTGTGGTCCCCATGAGTTTCCTTTTGTAGTCTCTTTATTTTTTCATCTGTGGTAACCAGCAACATGAGCACTGATTCAGTTTGACCTTCTAAATAGCTTGTGTCCACCTCATCTTTTAATGGATCTCTAGACAGATGGTCAGCTACAAACATGTTTTTCCTTGGTGTAAACTTCAAAGATATTTGAAATCTCATGAGACGTAAGACCATTCTTTGCAGTCTTGGGGAAAGCTTTTCTAAAGGTTTCTTAACAATACTCAGGAGAGGTTTGTGGTCAGTTTCCACAATAACATCATTTCCCCAAATATAGTACTGGAAGCGTTCACATCCAAAGACTATAGCCAAAAGTTCTTTCTCTATCTGTGCGTATTTTCTTTGAGTTGCATTCAGGCTGAAGGACGCATACTCAATTGCATGTCCCCCTTGCATGAGCACTGTACCAATACCATATTGGCTTGCATCAGATGAAATGGTGATTGGCTTGGTTGGGTCAAAAAATGTCAATATTGGAGCATTCGAAACCATATCCTTGAGTTTTTCAAAACAATCATTTTCTTCGCCTCCAAATTTCCATTCACTCTTGTTGCTTATCAATTTCCTTAGAGGTGCAGTCTTGTCAGAAAGATTAGGAATGAATTTGCCAAGGTACGTTACCATACCTAAGAATCTTTGGACTTCAGTCTTGTTCTCAGGTCTTTTCAACTTTTGTATTGCCTCTGCTCTTGAAGCTTGAATGGCTATTCCATCTCGACTGATTATATAGCCTAAGAAATTTACTTTGTCGACAGCTATCTGCTGCTTCTTAGCATTGAGCTTGACATTATTTTCTTCCAACTTTCGAAGAACTGTTTCAAGGTTTCGGTTGTGCTCTTCCATTGTGCTTCCATAGATCAAGATGTCATCCATATAGCAAGCAGTTCCCTGGAGACCTGAAAGAATATTGTTTATGCATCGCTGGAATACCTCTGATGCACTGTTCAATCCATAGGGAAGTCGCTTGAACCGGAATCTTCCAAAGGGAGTCGCAATGGTGCACAGGTTGGTGCTTTCTTTGTCTAATGGGACTTGCCAGAAAGCTGAGGATGCATCAAATACAGAGAAAACTGTAGCACCTTTCAGTTCAGAAAATATTGTTTCAGCTGTTGGCAGAATATAGCGCTCTCTCTGAACATATTTGTTCAGTTCCCTGGGGTCCATGCAAATTCTGACATCCCCAGAAGGTTTTTGTACCACTACAATAGGGTGTGTCCATTCGCTTGGTTCTTCAACTTTTTCAATAATGTCAAGTTTTTCCATCCGTTCCAATTCTGCTTTAACTTTTTCTCTAATGGAAAAAGGAATTTTTCTGCTTGGAGCAATAACTGGAGTTGTATTTTCCTTTAGTCTAATCTTGTGTTCAATTGGCAGTCTTCCTATGCCTTCAAATATATTTTTGTGCCTGTTCAAAATTTCTTTTGCTGAATTGTTCTTCTCTGTTTGGACAGCATCACATTTCTTAATTAGTGAAAGCTTTTCAATAGCTTCTATTCCTAAAATTGGTTGATAGTATCCATCAGCAATGAAAAATTCTAGACTTTCCGTCTTATTTTTAGTTTTGCAATTTAGTGTGGCAATTCCTTTTATCTTGATTTCATGTCCTGTATATGATGTTAGCTTTCGGTTAGTCTGAAATATTTCCAAACCTTTCATTTGTCTGGTGAATGTGTATGGCAAAACATTTACTTCTGCTCCAGAGTCCAACTTGAAACATATTTCCTTTCCATTCACTATGATGGACTTTTTCCATTCCAAAGTATGGACTACTTTTGCTTCATGTATTGACCATACAGTTTCTTCTGTTTCATCATTCAGACTTCTGATAGCTGAATTTTTACAGAAAGCTGCAAAATGATTCATCTTTTTGCATTTGGAGCATCTTTTACCCCATGCAGTACAATTTTTTGCTCTGTGAGACTTTCCACACCTTTGGCATTTGAATTCTTTTTCAGATTCTTGATTTTGTTTTGGACTGTGTTTCTTTTCATATTTTCTTATTTGACAAATGTTCTGGTTGTTCTGCATGATCTTGATCTGTTGCTTGCTTATTTCATCTGTTTTGCACATTTCAATGGCTTTTAGAAGAGTTAAATTGGGCTCTCTTAAGAGGCGTTCCTGCTGTTGGGGCACGTTTTTGTAACCATACCCCAACAGAAGGCGTATGTATAATCAAATCAAATGGATACATGGCTTCCCTCCCACATAGACTTACAGACCATCTTTTTGCCCAGAAACCTAGACAATTGATGACACCAGACTTCCATGCCGAAAGCTGATGCCTGGTGAAGAAGACACCAGTGACATCCAGGGACATCCGCGCTGGAAGCTGTTGTTCCATATGTACATATATTCCCCTCACCAAAAATTTAGGTAAAGGTGACCAGAAAAAAAAATGGAGAAGGAAGATTTCTAAAAGACTAAGCCTTATAAATATCCTTCCCGAAAAAAGGAAGCATCACATTACAGTCCAGGTAAAAGGGGCCTGGGTCGATTTTTAGCCAAGACGGGGGGCGATATATATACCGTCCCGAGAAAAGGGAGGATAGTATTTCAATCCATGTGGAGGGGGGGCCTGGGGTCTGAAATTTTACACTAGTGCCGTGGCTGTTTCTCTCTTTAGATTTTTTTTTTGTTTTGGTAATACTATATGTTCTATTTTGATGGGAGAGGCCTGGGGCGTCTATGAAATTGTATACTGGAGCCGTTGGCCATTTTGATTGGTGTTTCTTTAGGCGAATGAAAATGCCAGCCAATAGAAACTTTGGCGCGGCCAGCGAATAAAAACGGAGAGAGACATGAATAAAAGAGGGTTTCTTTGCCAAAAGGCAGATTAAATCTGAGTCGCTCAGTGAGAGGACAGTCTTCAGACGGGAGACCAGACCTTTGCCGGCACTTTCGAGAAAAGGTAAGCCATTTGTCATTATGACTTAGCGCCTCCCCCCCCCCCCCCCCCTTTTTGTGTAGTAGCCAACCTAGATTTCGCATGGGCCCTAAAGGGCTATAAAGTAACTTCAGGTCACCTCTATCTAAATTTTACTATGTAAATAGCATATCTCGTCAGTATAGACATGTTCCCAAATTTTAATTTATTTAAATAAATATCTAGAGAAATTTTCTTGTTTCCTCTCATGCATATTTCATTCCTTTTTGCTTTATGGTACTACCCCCCACACCTTAATTTCGCAAATTACGACTTTATCAGGGCTACTTTGAGGGTATCTATCTGTCAGGTTTTAGTAATGTTTGTACTTTTATGTGTTTCAGTGCGTTATTCCATCATATTTACCATTATACCATATTTTCTGATTCCTCGGGCTATTGTTACGCTGTTAGGAGGGTACGGCATGATGCAAACAGATTTGTATGTTTGACTATTGTTTGTGTTATTTGGGCTATAAGAATGCCTTAATATGAATCTATTTACAGTTGATCTGTAGAAATTATAGAGATCTGTTGCTATAATTTTCCTCTATGAAATAGCTCCCAGCGTCTTCAGTGGGTTGCTAAACCTCCAGAAGGAGTCTTTTATAGATTGCCCAATTTAATAACGATTTCATGGGTTGTCTGATGAAATTGTATACTAGTGTCGTGGTTGTTTCCATCTTTAGACCTTTGTTCTGACAATATTATATGCTCGATCCCTGCTTTAACTCAAACTTTTAATCAATTACAGAGTTCCCCCCTTTTTTTTTTTCTTTATTTATCCTGTTTGCACAAATTGCATTACATGTGATGATGTAAAGACATATGTCGATAGTGCATCATTGACAGCTGTGCTTCTATTATACAACATTAAGGTCTTGCTGCGGGTTATATACATGGGGTTGTTGGCCTAAATTGCTATATATATATATACTTAAGTAAGGAAACTTTAATAAGTCACATCGTGTATCCTCCCTTTTCATCTATCCAAACCGGGAACGCAACAATGTCGCCCGCCGCGGGGCTCGAATTTAGTATATGTTTCATCCCCTATACTTTAGAAATATATACCTAATGAAAAGCCATACTATTTTTAAGTATTGGTGAAGTAGTCCACGCATTCTGAGATTAACAGTCTATTATAAATCGTGAATTCTAATTTATGCTTTCCGTTTCACTGGCATTTTATCAGGCAATGAAAGTTATGTTGAGGCGGTGTATACCGCATCTCTCGCCGCTGTCTTTTACGATTCACATTGTTTGTGGCAAAACCTTAATATTATCATTGATTTCTGATATCAAAGTAAAACGTTTATGGGGATGAGTATCTTTTATTCTGGTCTTCTCAAGCTTTCGAGCTTGTCCGCCCTCCTACAGGAGAAACATATACAATATATCAAGAAAATATAACGTCGCCTGATGCTAAAACTATTATGATTCTATGTACATATATATATATATATACATGTAGTAAACCCGATGCGGAATGTGCTGGGCAGTCGTGGTAGTGGGTGCGTGATGGGATTCCCGCACTGGGACAGCAAAGAGACAGAGGCAGGTCTAGATGGTAACTCCAAGAAAGAGGTAGACCACGGACGAAGACAGCGGACCCGGACGCCACGGATGCCCTACATCGCGGATAGGGGTGAGGGATCCGACCGACTGTAACGGGGTCGCTCTGAAACAACTAACCAACTCTTTCTGCCGACCTGATGACAATTATTCCGCCTTCTACATGCTATCAATTTCTGCCGACCGCCTGCTATATATAGCCGCAGCCAATCGTCTGCTCTGACCTTGAATCTGGTTGGCTGCGGTAAGTCTCGGCATGTTCCGACACGCCTCTGCAAGTCTCGACATGTTCTGACACGCCTCTACAAGCCTCGACATGTTTCGTTTGGTCTACCTCCCTCTTTGCTTTATTGTGATATCCATTTTTACAAAGTCGATACATAATTTTATATAGAGATGGGATTACAATAAACATCAAAAATATACTACAGAATGTGTCCCCGGTGATGAAGGTTTGGTTGGGGGAATGACATGTAATGAATGATGACCTAAACAAACCTATTATATAAAAAAAGAAATAATTTGCATACAAATTAGTTAAAATTATTAAAAAGTTACAAGTTAAACAGAGAAAGATGTTGTAATTGTGGTGTATCAATGAAATATAAATCAAGGTTATAAAAAATGAAAAGGCACAAAATGAATGATAAAAGATTAAGGGAAAGTATATAATACAAAATGATAAATATGGTAAAATGATTCGTACAAGTAATAATATTTTATTGCATAAAACATGAGCGGAGAAAAAGTTAGTTTATTGGTTGAACATATAATGTGACGCTAAGGTTGAAAAAGGGAAAGGGGGTATCTGAGCATTTTTCTGCAAAGTTGTATCCCAAGCATTCTGCAATGCAATGCGAACTTGTTTAAGTGAGGCATTGTTTTCATTAACAGAAGGCACAAGATATTCCGTCTGCATCATTAGCTCAGATAGTGAAAAGAAGTGGGAAGATTGATGGGGTAAGAGGGAGAGGTAGAGGTAAGAGGGATTCCTGTTGTCCATAATGATTATGCCCGTTTGAATGATGACAAAAAAAGTGAAAGTTTGAAAAAATGGTGAATTGAAATGATGAGTCGGGCGATGAGAAAAAAAAATAAAAAGATCGCGCTGGATATCCTGAACTCATTATTGGGAATGGTATAACGAGGAAAGATTGTTCCAGTCGGATTAATCAATAAAAAAAATAAAAATGTTTGGCGAACTGGAATCCCTTGGAAGGTTGGAGGTCTGAAGGATGCGGAAAAGGAGAGGTGGGTGCAAGAGCTTTATTGCTGTCAAATTTGATTGTGTCCGGCTTGTATGATGAAAAAAAAAGTTGAAAGATGAAAAAAAATGATGAGCCGGACGATGAGAGAGAAAAAAAAATAAAAATCTAACTAGGTCTCCTGAGCTCACTGTTGGGAAATGTACAGCAAGGAAGGGTCTTCTAGTTAGGTTAATCAATAAAAAAAAGAAAATGGCTGACGAACAATAAACTCTTGATGGCTGTAAAAGGTTGGGAGGAAAGGTTCATGGGATAGAGTTAAGAGGTTGTAAGGGAAGCGTCAAAAACAACATTTTGAAAATCTATTAAGAAAAATAAAATGATAAATGTTTTATCTGTTTAAGAAATATTATAAATGTTGTTAGGTGTAGGTTTTTTATAATGGTGCCTAAAACAGTTGAAGTTGTAAAATGTTAGGTCTAAACATGATGAAAAAAAAAAGAGAAAATAAAAATATTAAAGGTAATAATATATAAAGGGTTGATCGGTAATTGATGGCATTAAAAACAAAATGATATCGATTAATAGTGAAATGTTTTATCCACATCGGTAAGTAAAAAAAAAAGTCCAATACCACAAAACTGGGTAAATTGTAAGTCTATTTACAAATTAGTGAGAGAAAAGCCAGTAAACCTATTAAATGGGAAAATTTGGGGCACAAAATAGTTACTAGAATAAAAATAAAGATAAAGGGGAGTAGTGGTGACACATTGATATAATATTATAAAACTACAAAAATTATATAAGAGGGATACATAGGAAGGATAAATTTAAAGTAAACACATACAATAGTGTGTTACTTAAGGTGTCTTGAATCTTTACAACATAGTTTCAGGGATGTAATACAGGAAGGAGGAGAAGTAAGCAAAAGGTTTGCGATAGGTAGTGACGCAGTGAGGAATAAAGGAAGAAGGTCTGAATTGGTTTCTGCAAAGGACATCTCAGGAGTCCTGCCCTGCAATACGAGCTTAGAAGCGAAGTATTGTTTTCAGGGTTCAGCGATCTCAAGATGCTCTGTAAGTAGCATTAGATCAGATGGGCAAAAGGCGTGAAGATCGAAGGAGAGGTAGTTAATGGGAGAATATGGGAAAGAAATTTGTTTTTTTCTGAGAGAGGTTAAAAGGAGATGGTGTCTCAAGAGCTGCGCTGCTGTCGGTGATTGAGCTCGACCAGATGAAAAATAAAAGTAAACGAAAAATGAGTGGGCGCATCGTGCTGATGATGGCCTGGGTCGAGCGTTAGAGAAAAAAATATCGCTGGTTACCCAAGCTCTCAGTGTGGGGTTAACATGGGGAGAAAGAGTGTACCAGGTCGATGAATCATTAAAAAATAAAAATTAAAAAAGGTTGACGAGCAGGAGTCTCAGGAACCGTTGAAGAGGTTAGAGGGTGGAGGTAGATTGTGAAAACAGGGCTCGACTGTTGCCATTGATTGATTGAACCCGAGTTTGAGGAAAAAAGAATGAAATAAAGAATGCTGGGACGGCGACCTGGGTGTAAATTAAAAAAAAAAATCGGCAAACAGGAACTCTGCGATGGACGAGGGGTGATTAGAACGAAGGCATAGAAGGCCAATGGAAAATGATCAAGAGACGAGAGAAGTATGGAAGGCAGAGTTGTAAGGAATATTTTTGCTAATGATGGGTGCTAATGATGTAACAAGGGAGGGAGTCCAGCGCGTCCTTGAGTTGGCGTTGGGGTGAAGATTGGAATTAATTGTCCTTTTCTCTTTGTCGTGCCTGTCATTTGTACGTTGTACTGATATTTCTCTACTTTCTATTATACTGGGATTTATATCATTACATAACTCGGGGAATTTTCAATTTTGGGATGTTATAGTATGGGGCGTGTCTTTATATTTATTAGTAACTATCTTGATTAACTTCGTCCACGAGGTTCTGGGATTCTCTAGGTGAAAAAACCTTAGTTTCTCAGTAAGTTTTGCGTCAAGATGTTCTGACAAATCGATAGATTGGAGATTATTAGTGGTGATTAGGTTTAGAAAAATTATAAAATAATAAATTTACGAAATTTTTTAAGAGAAAAGGTTATGGCATGGGTACAAAATTCGGTAGAGCTTCGTAAATAACAATTTAACGCAGGCAGGAATGAAATGCAATGGGGTATGGAAATTTTATGGTATGATATTTAGTTTTCGCATATCACATTTATAGTTGTATTTGTAATTGTGGTAAAAATGGGACGCACATTTTGAGATGAGATGATTTAAAATTGATACTTATAAAAATACAAATCTAGGACTAGTTTTTAAAAAACTTTAAAATATTGAGAAATATCAATTGAAATAGTAATAGGTTAAGTAAAATAAAGAGCGTAATAAATTTAATTATTAATAATATGGCCATAAATAAGGTATTAAAAGAAACACACAAATAAGTTTAGAAAATATGATTCGAGTAATTAAAATATAATATGATTTTTTATGTAAAATTGAAAGTTGCATATTTGGATAATGCTATTTTGGGTGAATTTAAGAAAGGCATGTAAGATTAGTAAATTGGCAAAAATGCGTGATTGAATATTTTTAATAATAAAATTGAAAATGATGATTTTAAAATTTAATTTGATTAAAATAAGGTAAAAATGATAAATGAGAGTGTGAAAGTTTTAAAATTTGAATAAAAATGATATAAAAAAGGTTATAATTGATTTTAAAATGCTTAAGGTGAAAATATAAGAATAAAATTTATGGGGAAAATGGCAGAAACAAAGTTTAAAGTACCTTGAAATGATTGATGCTGGCTGGAGTTGATCTCTGGAGATGGCTGTATGGAAGAAGGCTGCTTGTTGTGTGGGATCCGTCGAAAGGGGAGATAATGGCTTCGTCCGCACGAGGCACGGCTTGTCCCCGCATGGCGTCTGCCAGGCGGCTCACTAGGTCTTCGTAGTGGGGCTGCATGTTGGTGAGGGCATCCGCGAAGTAGTCGTCCCTGACCTCCGTCATCCTCTGCAGCTGCTGTCCTCAGTTATCCTGTCGACTTTAACGATTTCTGTAGTAAACCCGATGCGGAATGTGCTGGGCAGTCGTGGTAGTGGGTGCGTGATGGGATTCCCGCACTGGGACAGCAAAGAGACAGAGGCAGGTCTAGATGGTAACTCCAAGAAAGAGGTAGACCACGGACGAAGACAGCGGACCCGGACGCCACGGATGCCCTACATCGCGGATAGGGGTGAGGGATCCGACCGACTGTAACGGGGTCGCTCTGAAACAACTAACCAACTCTTTCTGCCGACCAGATGACAATTATTCCGCCTTCTACATGCTATCAATTTCTGCCGACCGCCTGCTATATATAGCCGCAGCCAATCGTCTGCTCTGACCTTGAATCTGGTTGGCTGCGGTAAGTCTCGGCATGTTCCGACACGCCTCTGCAAGTCTCGACATGTTCTGACACGCCTCTACAAGCCTCGACATGTTTCGTTTGGTCTACCTCCCTCTTTGCTTTATTGTGATATCCATTTTTACAAGGTCGATACATAATTTTATATAGAGATGGGATTACAATAAACATCAAAAATATACTACATACATTAGGAAGTTTTGCATATTATTTGTTTTCTTAAGACATTTTTTTTTTGGTTAAGGTATTTACACATATTCTACTATTGTTTGCTATATTCTATGAATTATCTTATAGGTTAGAAATTCTATTATTTAAGTAGTTTTATAATAGTTATTGGCTATTACATATAAGTTACTTATATTATTGTTGATATTATTAGCTGGGACTAGGATATATTGTGTTATATGTTTCGGGCAAATCTATTTTCTATTAAAGCTATCGTGTTTTCTGAATAATAGAGAATCAATTATAAGCCTTTGATATTTGCTGTTTATGTTATTGTAATGTATTCTAGGTTCTCCTAATGCGAAAGTGTGACCTGTTCCTTTGCAGTATTGGAAAATTAGAGACCTATTGCCTTGATTAATAACGTTGCGTCTATGTTCATATATTCTATTGCTGACTCTCCTTCCTGTCTCCCCTGCGTATTTGGCTTGGCAGCTGTTACACTCTACGGAATATATTGCCTTTTATTCTCTGTTTTGGTTAGTGGGTTTTATGATAGTAGGATTATTTTTAGATAGTGGACTTTTATGGTGGAGCCTATGTTAGGGGAATTACAGTAATATGTTTGGATGCCAGAGTTTCTTAAGTAGTTGGCTATTGTTATAGATGTTTGTGAGTATGGAATGTAACATATCGCCCTATAGATATTTTGTGGTTTTGTTTATTGGGTTATTGATAGTTATACTTTTGTGGAAATGTTGTAATATAAAGGTGGTTTGGTATCCTGCTTGCTGGACATTATTTATAATGTTCTGTGTCTCAATCATTTTGAATTCTGTTGCGAGCACCATTGATTACAATTTCTTTATTTTACTTTCTCAAATTATTATATACAGTATGAGAAATGAGGTTGGATTCCCATGGTTCAAATTTAGAACGGTGATCAGTGTTTTACAGTAGTCTACTGAAATGACTTAGCATTTTTTTTTTTTCATCATAGCTCTGATATAATTTTCTCACAGCAGAGGTGAGTTCTGATAATTATTGCTGGATACAAATATCTTAACTTCATTATAATAGCGCTTTCTATCAAATCATACTAGCCTGTGCATCCAGATTAGGGCTAACATGCTGAATGATAGTTAATCGATTTTATTTTTTTTTAACGCATAGTGGATTGGGAGAGTGGCAAATATATGAGCCTTAAGGTGAAAATAGAATTGAAGATCCAGTTAGCGTACCCGTGAAGAGAGAAGTTTGATCACCATAGAAAGACGCGCTTTTTTTTTTTCTCTCTCTTCGTAAAACCTTTTTTATTTGAAATCAATAATGGATAGAAATCTGGTTTTAACATTCCAATGGCAGAATCTCAAGGAGTAGATCTGGTGACCAATTTGCGCGAGTACCTTTTAATCACTGTGGAACTATTTATTAACTTATGACAACTACCTGGGATAATATTTTAATATATTCAAAGGGAAGGAGATGACTGGAGCTTGTGTCTACACGACAGCTGAGATATCCCGAGGTGTACTTGGACAGCTTTAAATTGAAGACAAAGGCAGCAAAAGCCACCTGTGTTAGAGACAGGATCTATCTAATGATGGGGGTATAGGAGACAGGAGAGTTTATCGAGGCTCGATTTTGACACTTGCATATAATGAGGAAATTAGCGAGAAGCGAGTCCCCAGTGCGGGTAATATCACCTAAGGCTGTGGATAAGGATTGATGAAGTCGGGACACCCGAGCAAGGATATTACATTGAATGCAATTCGGAACCTGTAGGCGTGAGGCGGCGTCGTGATTGGTTAGAAGGCTAGACACGCGAGAAGGGTAGCCCCCTTTGACGACGTTTTCTGCCGAATTTGATCACTGGATGCCGATAGACCGCCAAAAAGGGTGTGTTCACCACATGGAAATTGTCATTGAAGATGTGCCAGCATGAAGAAAAGGAAGATCTAGGACGAGATGACGTTTCCTAAATTTTGACACACATAAGATGCTACGCCTGGACAGTAGATGGGGCAGTGAAGTCCATCTAAAATACGGCGCTAATTCCAGAACAAAATGTGTTTAGATTGAGCTGAGGTGACCTCTCCATATCATATATACTCCTGTAAATCCTTAAATGTCCACATACATTTCCACAGTGAATTATACCTGCTGCACACCTATATCTCATGAGCCAGGAATGTAATTATCAGACTGACAGTAATAAGTAATAATATGAGTTTTCTAACCCAGGAACAAACAAAACCCATGGTATGCAACAAAGTCCTACAAAGTAATTCCCCTACAAGATTCACAGTATATTATCATAACCCAACAGAAAACTCAGTTAAAATCGGTGTCCTAAAGGGCGAAATAACATTGTCATTTCCCAATCCCATGTGCACCTGTTACCACATAGACAGTGATCTTATAACCACATTTTATTTCGTTTCAGCATGTTGTGAGATAATTGAACTCATGGAAATGCAGCCTTTTAACTACTATGCCTCATACTGTATAAATACGAGAAGGAAACTTCTAATAACAGCCGCTAAGTGACAACCAGAGCGAACTCAGAAGTAATGAGACGAGGGGAAGTTGACAGAGTTAGTGTGAACAGTTTAACCTTACGCAGGTCTACAAGGGTGAAAAGGCCCACACAGTGTAAATTCTGCTTAGACTGTCGCCACTAACTAGGATTTTGGAGTGTGTACGGAGAATCAGCTCGATAGAATGAGAAGTTTAGAGATTTCAACCTTTTTTTTTTTTTTTCATTTAAAAACCTTTTTTTTTTAAAGTAGAACTTCATTAGGATTCCTTTTTTTTTCTATACAAACTATTTCTTGTTAAAACCCGAGTTTCAAAGACCAATGAGAATAATGTATACCATTGTGAATTAACTATTTAGTGTAAATCTGAAATTTTAGTTATTATCAGGAGTAATAGGTGAAGGAAGGTGTAGGAAATCACAACTTAGAGGGGGGCTATGTCTAAAACAACAAACCTAATAGGCATCCTATGGCTTGTGTTGGGTAATTCAGAAACCCTATAATCCCTGGCCTTCAGGTAGTAGCTTTGAAATAGGTTTCTAATGAGAACATGAAAGGTCAATCTCTCAGAGTGAAGTTGTGAAGTATAGGGACCCTAAGCCAGGGGTAGAAGTTAAGTAGGCCCAGACTGTAGTCGATCCTTGGAAAGCACTTGAGAATGTTAGTGTTGGGTAGTGAATCGTAAACCCTATAAATCCATCTTTCAATAGAATGCTGAGGTAGGACTACTGCAAAGGGGGCAGACGCACGAGGAAGTAAGAAGAAAGTGACTTCACCCACGGTGGCTAGGGGAATGACTCAATCCGCCTTTATGAGGTGTCACGTTTAATGGTCCTTTATCCGCCTTTATAATTTGTGTATGTCTTTATAGAATTGTTGTGAAAAGTCGCTTAGTGTCAAGGCAAGGGCAGTTTTTGAAGTTACACTGATTCTTTTTCTTTTTTTGTAGGTTAGCTTCCAGGTTATTTAGACTTGTCAACAATTATTGTTAACAATCATTTAGTGAGTATAATGAATTAATATATATATAGAGCTTGTACAGAGGCATTTTCTTTTGAGTAATATAGGGCTTTAGTTCCCAATTTGTTTTAAGTTTATTATTTTATTTGATTTCACATTGTGTCCTGAAAGATGTTATTATTTGTTAGGATCTATTGATATTGATAAATGAGTATTTTGGCCTTTGTAGCAGCTTTTAACTTTAGTTTGAGTGCATTCCGCGAATGATAGGGGGGGGTGTATGAAAGAATTGGAATAATGAATGTGTAGAAGGTTAAAAACTATTATATTGTGAGCCCAAATTACATTAGAATAGGGTTAAGGACTTTAATAGGATCGATTTTTATTTTATTTTATTTTTTATTTCGAATTTTGTTAGGACCAAGAAGCCTCAAACAGGACAACTGCAACTCTATCTAGTTAGAAAATATCCGCTCCCTTTTTGTTAGGTCCCTCGTTAGGGGGTATAATTTTCCTTTGATTTTCTTTTATCTTAGTTTAGCTTGAATTCTAAGGATTGTGGATAAATGATCCCTATCCCGACCCTCAGACTTGGAGACAGTGGAAGGCAAGGATCAAGCCGAATTTCCCACTCAACTCCTCCTCGCAAGAGGAAACGAAGAGGTATAGATTGAATTTTATGCAGGATGGGGGATTTGTTTTAGCCATGCCGTATAGCCTGGGGTATAACGGCGCGACCTTGGGTAACCGATCTGACACCGTAGTTTCGACGCTTTTAGCGTGGCTGGAGCGAGGGTGTTTCAGACGGGAGGTCCTGTAAGAATAGCATGTAGGCAGAGATTGCCCAGTTATTCTAGACGAAGTAGTTTCCGTCTATTGAATTTTTTTTGGTACCAGTTTGATCCCCCATAGCTAGCGGAAGTTTCTTCTAATAAAGGATTCGCCCTGCCATACGTTTTGTTGGAATGAATTCGAGCATAAGACCGATTCGAGAGGCAGAATAAGTAATTATTAGGACCTTCAACGAGTTTAGACTCGTTCCATGTTAGGATAAGATTTTAAAGTATTAGTTAACTATAATGACCGCGAACGAGACGCCAGAACAAGCCAGTGAGTCAAAGTTTTAGAAGTGTTGTATTGAGAACAGTAGAATTAAGAGCAGTTATACAGGGAGTAGAATTCTGAAGGAATTTGTAAAAGGAACCAAAAATTTCAGATTGATAAAATTCAACTTTATAAGATGTAGATTTATAGGATTCAGGTCAATGAATAGAGGGTATATTAGTAGATGAAAGTAATGTGAATTTCTTGGAAGGGGGAGGTAGCTGAACTGTACACACCCCAGAGGCAAGGTAAACGGAGCCACAAACAAAATAGTAGAAATTGATTAGTCGCTCTGCCAAAAAACAGAAAAAAATTCTCTTCATACGGTTGTCACCCTAGATTTAAATGGACTGTGTAGTTTAATAGAGGTCTGGGCTATGTTCCATTTGACCAAGATTCTAAATAACGTACCCATCTGGGTTGAGAGAGTATTGTAATTTGAGGAATCTAACACATAAGAGAAAACACACCCTCCAGTAGGATCGGGATAGACGAATATTACCCAGTGACCAACTCGTGATTCCAGACTGAATAAGATTGAAAACTTAATTGAGATACTAAACCTTGATCCTTCAGCGCACAAATATATATAATGTGTTTTCATTTTCTTAGTGAATAGGTTATTATTTTATATCATTTATATTATATTATAATTATATACTATTCATTTCAACAAATTTATTTCCTTTGATATTCATGATATTAGTAATATTTACCTGTCATGTTGCATTTTTTTTTAACATGTTGTCGTGGCTTATTCTTCCCTCAAGGCATGATCTATTTTATCCTTATTGTCTTTTATCCGCCTTACTTGTATATGTATATATATTTTGTCATCATATATAATTTTGTAGTGGTTTTCTTTATCATCTATCATGGGATGATTTTTATCATATTTAATCACTATCCGCATGATACTTGTTTTCTTCAATATATATATTATACCCATCATATAACATGGAAGGATTCATTTTATCATTACATATTTCGTGCCTTATTTAATAATTACTTTCACAATTTGTTTCTGTATTTTTTTTTAATTTAGCAAAAGTCATCATGTCATAGGCTAATTATTATGTATCAAGATATTTCTTTCAGCTAACTATAATTATCCTTTCCTTTGATTGTATATGTATAACTATACCACACGAATGTCTTGATTGGTACTTAAATAAAGATGCTGGCATGTTTTAGGAGTTGGACTAGTCAGTTATTTCTAAACGACTTCTTGGCGCCCAAATTTTTTTTATATAATATGTAATAGGGAAATGTTCTAACTGTATTGTTAGCAGAAAGAAGGTAGCAATGAAACCAGCACACCAGAGGCAAGGATGGGGTTGAGAGGACCTACCACAAGGAAGGCCTACTCCTCAAGAGCAAAGAAGAAAGTGGAAGGGTGGTATATATACCCATGAATGGTAAGACAGATGACCTTGCTTACTTCCATACATATGATATGACTGTCCCCCATAACCTATGTTGATAACAGTGTGCTGACAGAATAATAACACATAAAAACCCCTTTGCCAGGATGCGCAATGCCACTAATGTTCGGAATAATAAACATCTAGAATAGCATACCATCATTTTGATTAGCCTTATCTTCCCTATAGGTTTCGGTACACCTGGCTTCACCTAGTAATGGAAAATGCATTTTGCTAGAAATGGGCCTGCTTTCATAGTAACTGATGAAAGGCAGATGAATAATGAATAGCACAAACGCATTTGTCCATTACTTGGCAGAGGGAGGATTGTTGGGGCACGTTTTTTGTAACCATACCCCAACAGAAGGCGTATGTATAATCAAATCAAATGGATACATGGCTTCCCTCCCACATAGACTTACAGACCACCTTTTGCCCAGAAACCTAGACAATTGATGACACCGGACTTCCACGCCGAGAGCTGATACCTGGTGAAGAAGACACCAGTGACATCCAGGGACATCCGCGCTGGAAGCTGTTGTTCCATATGTACATATATTCCCCTCACCAAAAATTTAGGTAAAGGTGACCAGAAAAAAATGGAGAAGGAAGATTTCTAAAAGACTAAGCCTTATAAATATCCTTCCCGAAAAAAGGAAGCATCACATTACAGTCCAGGTAAAAGGGGCCTGGGTCGATTTTTAGCCAAGACGGGGGGCGATATATATACCGTCCCGAGAAAAGGGAGGATAGTATTTCAACCCATGTGGAGGGGGGGCCTGGGGTCTGAAATTTTACACTAATGCCGTGGCTGTTTCTCTCTTTAGAATTTTTTTGTTTTGGTAATACTTTATGTTCTATTTTGATGGGAGAGGCCTGGGGCGTCTATGAAATTGTATACTGGAGCCGTTGGCCATTTTGATTGGTGTTTCTTTCGGCGAATGAAAATGCCAGCCAATAGAAACTTTGGCGCGGCCAGCAAATGAAAACGGAGAGAGACAAGAATAAAGGAGGGTTTCTTTGCCAAAAGGCAGATTGAATCTGAGTCGCTCAGTGAGAGGACAGTCTTCAGACGGGAGATCAGACCTTTGCCGGCACTTTCGAGAAAAGGTAAGCCATTTGTCATTATGACTTAGCGCCCCCCCCCCTTTTTTGTGTAGTAACCAACCTAGATTTCGCATGGGCCCTAAAGGGCTATAAAGTAACTTCAGGTCACCTCTATCTAAATTTTACTATGTAAATAGCATATCTCGTCAGTATAGACATGTTCCCAAATTTTAATTTATTTAAATAAATATCTAGAGAAATTTTCTTGTTTCCTCTCATACATATTTCATTCCTTTTGCCTTATGGTACTACCCCCCACACCTTAATTTCACAAAGTGTACAAAATATAGAACAACCGATTCTGTTGAAATAGAGTTGTGTACTATATCTTTGCTGTGTTATATTGACATAACGACAGTTGCAAATTACGACTTTATTAGGGCTACTTTGAGGGTATCTATCTGTCAGGTTTTAGTAATGTTTGTACTTTTATGTGTTTCAGTGCGTTATTCCATCATATTTACCATTATACCATATTTTCTGATTCCTCGAACTATTGTTACGCTGTTAGGAGGGTACGGCATGATGCAAACAGATTTGTATGTTTGACTATTGTTTGTGTTATTTGGGCTATAAAAATGCCTTAATATGAATCTATTTACAGTTGATCTGTAGAAATTATAGAGATCTGTTGCTATAATTTTCCTCTATGAAATAGCTCCCAGCGTCTTCAGTGGGTTGCTAAACCTCCAGAAGGAGTCTTTTATAGATTGCCCAATTTAATAACGATTTCATGGGTTGTCTGATGAAATTGTATACTAGTGTCGTGGTTGTTTCCATCTTTAGACCTTTGTTCTGACAATATTATATGCTCGATCCCTGCTTTAACTCAAACTTTTAATCAATTACAGAGTTTCCCCCCCTTTTTTTTTTTTCTTTATTTATCCTGTTTGCACAAATTGCATTACATGTGATGATGTAAAGACATATGTCGATAGTGCATCATTGACAGCTGTGCTTCTATTATACAACATTAAGGTCTTGCTGCGGGTTATATACATGGGGTTGTTGGCCTAAATTGCTATATATATATACTTAAGTAAGGAAACTTTAATAAGTCACATCGTGTATCCTCCCTTTTCATCTATCCAAACCGGGAACGCAACACTTTTAGTTCTGTTATAAAACTATCAATGGATTCACCATCCTTCTGGGTCGCTGAAAAAAATTTGAATCTTTCAAAAATAACGTTCTTTTTAGGCTCGCAAAAATCATCAAATTTGTTTATTACAAGATCGAAATTTTCTGCTTCATCTTCTTTTAAATGAAATGTGTTGAAAACTTCCAAGGCTTCTTCGCCAATAAAATTTAATAAAATGGCAACTTTCAGTTTATCAGGCTTTGTGGCTTTTTCTGTTGCTTCAAGATAAAGCATTAATCGCTGTTTGAACCTTCGCCAATTTTCCGCTACATTACCGTGCAAGGCGAGTTCGCTAGGCCTAACAAAGTCCTAAGAATGTTTTTTGTTGAGTCGGCAGTGTTGCCGGATCAACATGTCAGTTCAATCATAACATAAAGGACAAACAAACAGACACACATACATTCATTTTTATATATATAGATAATATAATATATAATAATATATAATAATAATAATATAATATAATATATATATATATATATGTTAAACGAAATCTTCAGCTACCTACATGCGAAATTCCATAATGATTGAGTCAGTAGATTTTGCGTGAAGCGATAACAAACATCGATTTCGCATTTCATTTTTATAGATATAAGGAAGGAAGGATAAGGAAGGAAGGAAGGATTTTCAATAAGAAATAAATTTAATAAAAACATTTTTTTTTCTAAATAAAAATCATATTTTTAGGTTTTTAACTTTTAATTAGACATTTTAAATTTATATTTAGACATTTTCAATTTTAATTTCGATACTTTCATTTTAATTTAGACACATCAACTTTTTATAGGAAAGTTGATGTGTCTAAATTAAAATGAAAAATGTCTAAATTAAAATGAAAAATGTCTAAATATAAATTAGAATTGTCTAATTAAAGGTTAAAAACCTATATATAAAAATCAAAGGATAGCATTTTAATGAAACAACATTCCGATTTATTACTACCTATTTAAATGAATAAAGTAGATAGTTTGCCTTATTTTCCAAATTATTCTTCATTAAACAAATTGTTTGAACTTTAACGTGGAAAAAAAACGATTTTTGACCAAAACTTTTTCATCTAAAATAAATAATTTTAGTTTCTTTTTACGAGAAATAGTTATCTTTATTTACCTAAAATTATAATTTTATATTAAGGCTTTTTTTTATAACTGGCAGATAATTTTAAACCAAAATATATATATATACATGAACTAAAAATATTCAATTTAAATATATATATTTACTTGTAAGTTGATAAAAAAAACTCAGAAAGATTCCAGGAGGAAAAAATTGTTCTATTCATATAACTAAAATATCAAAGTTAATTTACCCAGGTAGTTGGAGTTCTGCGCTCCAGGAACCTGGGTTATAAATATCTCTCAAAGTTTTAATTAGGAAATAAATACAAAAATAATCACAAAATATTTTTTAAATCGATCAAAATTTGTTTTACGCCTTACACACGCGAACTGTACACGCCACAAAGATTTTATTTAAATATTAAAACGCCTCTATAAACATCCCTTAACAAGATTAATCTATACCATTCTCTAACATTCAAATATAAAATGAAAACAATTTAATTTCAAATTTTTCTCATGTCTCTAATTTAAAAGAGAGTTTTTAAATAGATTTTTTGCCCCTTGTATAATAAATTATTCAAAAATGAATTTCGAACATGTTTCCCTAGAGGAAGCCATACAAAATGGTAATATCCCTTATTTGAAGAATCTACTAGAAAATAAAACTGTTAACTTAAATAAGAAGTTAGATGGAGGAGACACCCCTCTGATAACAGCAGTTAGACATGGACAACTAGACATTGTAAAAATGTTAATTCAGGCAAATGTTGATTTAGATGATGATGATGATGTTCATATGATGACCCCATTGTCTATAGCAGCTGAGATTGGAAATGTGGATATTTTAGAATGTTTAATTGAATCTGGAGCCAATATAAATTTTGTGAGTATTCTTAACGCCACCCCCCTAATTTGGGCTATTGAAAATGGCCATTTGGAAATTGTAAAAAAACTTGTGATTGCTGGGGCTAAGATTAATAAAAATAATTGTCAAGATCATTTTCCATTAATAACAGCTGCCGAACATGGCCAAGTTGATATTGCTCAGTTTCTTATAGAAGAGGGAGCTGATGTTAATGCAACAGCAGGTAGATATAATAGAAAAACACCCCTAATGATTTCAACTGAAAGGGGTGACTTGAGTATGGTTGAAATCTTGATTAAGGCAAAAGCTAAAGTAAATGAGAAAGATGACAATTGGAATACACCTATTTATGTGGCTGCTTCCAAAGGTCATGTTGATATAGTCAGATGTCTTATAAAAGAAGGAGCTGATGTGAATACAAAAGATAGTTATGATAGAAAAACACCTATAATGATTTCTACTGAAAGAGGTGACATTTGTATGGTTGAAATCTTGATTAAGGCAAAAGCTGATGTAAATATAAGAGATAGGGATGGCAATACACCTATTTATGTAGCTGCTTCCAAAGGTCATGTTGAAATAGCCAACTGTCTTATAAAAGAAGGAGCTGATGTTAATGCTCAGAATAAAGTTGGAGTAACACCCTTAATGAAGTATGCAGAGGTAGGTGATTTGAATATGATTGAAGTCTTGGTTAATTTAAAAGTTGATATAAATTACAAGAATATAAAAGGCCATACAGCCCTACGAATGGCTATCTCGAATGGCCAAATGGACATAGTCAAATATCTTATAAAGGAGGGAGCTGATGTTAATGCCAAGGATGTAAGTGGACTAACGCCTTTAATGATATGCGTCACAAACGATAATTTGGAAATGACAAAAATCTTGATTAATGCCAAAGCTGTAATTGACCAGATAGATGTTGTGGGTCGTACAGCTCTCAATATAGCAGCAGACATGAGAAATGAAAAGATGATTATCTACCTAATTGAAGAAGGAGCTGAAGATAAGGAAGATAAGATCCTCACAAAATTTGTGAAAATGGGAAATTTTAAAATGGTAGAATTTTTAATTAGCTCCAGATTTGGAGGGAGAACTTGGAAGGACAGCACACCTTTATCTGTGGCAATAGAAAGTAACAGTTTGGATATGGTGAGGTTACTTGTACAAAATGGTATCAGAGTTAATGGATTGGACCAATGGGAAGCTACACCTCTAATAATGGCTTGTAAAAAGGGAAACTTGGAAATTGTTAAATTTTTAATTGATTCGAAAGCTGATATCAATAGAAGGTTAAAGTATGGTAAAATGCCTTTAAGTGAAGCGATTTACAATGATCATGAAGATGTAGTCAGATATCTAATAGAGAAAGGTGCCGATGTCACTTGTAAAGATAAATATGGGATTACCTGCTTGATATATTTTATTAAAAGAAATGATTCAGAAATGGTCCAGGAATTAATATGCCGCAGGGTTAATGTAAATCAGAAAGGTAAGGATGGTAACTCTCCATTAAGTGTGGCTGTTATGCAAGGAAATTTAATAATTGTTAAGATGCTCCTAGGAAAAGGAGCAGATATAAACACAATGGATAATAGGTATGGAAACACACCTTTGATCAGTGCTATTGAATCGGACTCTAACGACATTTCTGAGTGTTTAATCAATGGCAGAGCTGACATTAACAAAAAACATGAAATGGGAGCAGAAGTGAATATTGTAAATAGTTGTGGAAATAGCCCTCAAATAATTGCTGTAAACAGAGGTAATTTGGAGTTGGTAAAATGCGCAACTGAAAAAGTAGCTGATATTGAAATGCCAAATGGAAATAAAAACACCCCTTCAATCATGGCAGTTAAATCTAACCGTGAGGATATTGTCAAGTATCTAATAGATATGGGGGCAAATGTTAACACCAAGAATCAAAATGGGAATACACCAATGATTATTGCAGCTTCTAAAGATATGCTGGAAATTGTGAAGATGCTAGCAGAGGCAAAAGCTGAACTTAATGCACAAAACAATTGGGGTGACACATCTATGAGTGCAGCCATTGAATATAACTGTGGGGATATTGTCAAGTATCTAATAGATAAGGGAGCAAATGTTAACACCAAGGATAAAAATGGGAATACACCAATGATTATTGCAGCTTCTAGAAATATGCTGGATATTGCAAGATTGCTAGGAGAGGCCAAAGCTGAACTTAATGCACAAAACAATTGTGGTCACACATCTATGAGTGCAGCCATTGAATCTAACCATGTGGATATTGTCAAGTATCTAATAGATAAGGGGGCAAATGTTAACACCAAGGATAAAAATGGGAATACACCAATGATTATTGCAGCTTCTAGAAATATGCTGGATATTGCAAGATTGCTAGGAGAGGCCAAAGCTGAACTTAATGCACAAAACAATTGTGGTCACACATCTATGAGTGCAGCCATTGAACATAACCATGTGGATATTGTCAAGTATCTAATAGATAAGGGAGCAAATGTTAACACCAAGGATAAAAATGGGTATACACCAATGATTATTGCAGCTTCTAGAAATATGCTGGATATTGTGAAGATGCTAGCAGAGGCAAAAGCTGAACTTAATGCACAAAACAATTGTGGTCACACATCTATGAGTGCAGCCATTGAACATAACCATGTGGATATTGTCAAGTATCTAATAGATATGGGGGCAGATGTTAACACCAAGGATAAAAATGGGTATACACCAATGATTATTGCAGCTTCTAGAAATATGCTGGATATTGCAAGGTTGCTAGGAGAGGCCAAAGCTGAACTTAATGCACAAAACAATTGGGGTGACACATCTATGAGTGCAGCCATTGAACATAACCATGTGGATATTGTCAAGTATCTAATAGATAAGGGAGCAAATGTTAACACCAAGGATAAAAATGGGTATACACCAATGATTATTGCAGCTTCTAGAAATATGCTGGATATTGTGAAGATGCTAGCAGAGGCAAAAGCTGAACTTAATGCACAAAACAATTGTGGTCACACATCTATGAGTGCAGCCATTGAACATAACCATGTGGATATTGTCAAGTATCTAATAGATATGGGGGCAGATGTTAACACCAAGGATAAAAATGGGTATACACCAATGATTATTGCAGCTTCTAGAAATATGCTGGATATTGCAAGGTTGCTAGGAGAGGCCAAAGCTGAACTTAATGCACAAAACAATTGGGGTGACACATCTATGAGTGCAGCCATTGAATATAACTGTGAGGATATTGTCAAGTATCTAATAGATAAGGGAGCAAATGTTAACACCAAGGATAAAAATGGGTATACACCAATGATTATTGCAGCTTCTAGAAATATGCTGGATATTGCAAGGTTGCTAGGGGAGGCCAAAGCTGATCATAATGCACAAAACAATTGTGGTCACACATCTATGAGTGCAGCCATTGAATCTAACCATGTGGATATTGTCAAGTATCTAATAGATAAGGGGGCAAATGTTAACACCAAAAATCAAAATGGGAATACACCAATGATTATTGCAGCTTCTAAAGATATGCTGGAAATTGTGAAGATGCTAGCAGAGGCAAAAGCTGAACTTAATGCACAAAACAATTGGGGTGACACAGCTTTGAATACAGCCATTGAATCTAACCATGTGGATATTGTCAAGTATCTAATATATATGGGGGCAGATGTTAACACCAAGGATGAAAATGGGAATACACCAATGATTATTGCAGCTTCTAAAGATATGCTGGAAATTGCAAGATTGCTAGGAGAGGCCAAAGCTGATCTTAATGCACAAAACAATTGTGGTCACACAGCTTTGAATGCAGCCATTATTTTTAACCAAGTGAATATTGTCAAGTATCTAATAGATAAGGGGGCAGATGTTAATATTGAGAGTAAAAATAAAAATACACCTTTAATTTGGGCTGCTATTCATAATAGGCTCGAAATTGCAAAATGTTTAACAGAGGCAAAAGCTGAACTTGATGCAGAAAACTATAAAGGTCACACTGCCTTGAGCCTTGCTGTTATATCAGGTCGTAGAGATATTGTAAAGTATCTTATAGGTAAAGGAGCAGATGTCAATACTAAGAATAAAGAGGGAGATGGACCTTTAATAATGGCAGTTTTTTATAATAACCTGGAAATTGTAAAATTACTAACAGAAGCAAAAGCTGAACTTAATGCAACAAACAATGATGGCGACACAGCTTTGAAGGTGGCATCAACCTGTGGCCATATAGATATAGTCAAATACCTTGTTGAAGAAGGCGCTGATGTCAATGCTAAGAATAAAATGGGAGAATCACCTTTGCTAGCAGCCCTTCTAGCAAGATCAAATGGAGAAATTGCCAAGTATCTGATCAAAGTTGATGCTTGTATTGAGGAAGACATTTTGGAAGTAGCTATTTACAGAGGGTGGAAAGACATTTTGAGTATTTTATTTAAATGTGGATGTCTAATAGATTCCAATATGAAAGATATTCAACATACCTTGTCAATTTTGTTTAAAAACAAGCAGGAACTACTGAATTTGTACATTCCATATGTGGTCTTGAACATTCCAAAGTTATCCAAACCAAAATACCTCAAGACTTTTTCAAAATGGTCTGGTATGTGGGATCAATATGAGAGTGAGGTAGTTAAAATGAAGGGAGTTTACATTGGAGCCAGTTCCATAACTGTACATGACTTCCTGACAGAATACAATGGAGATAAGATACTGGGATATATGTCAAATGAGGACTTCAACTGCCAGCAGACAAGACAATATTACCTGGAGGAATTTCCTTTGTATTACAAGCTCATCCTGGATAAAATTGAGGTAGGAAATCTACGCGGGTCATTATTGGACAAGATGGAAATAGTGAAGCAGCATTGTGATTTGGAAATATTGCCACCAGAAATTTTGGCTCTAGTTACAAATTGTTTGACCAATTTTGAAATATTGAGATTCATAAAATGTGTGTGTTTGTAATTAATAATATATATATAATGATAATTTATCAGCAACTTTCAATTTATTATTTTTGAATATGATTATAAAATGTTAAAAAAAAAAAAACTTTTATTAAAATATATATATTGTAATGGAGAATATTTGAGCTGCATATAGGATAGATTTGACATAAATCTTTTTTTTAAATATTGTCATCTCTAAGTGAATAATGTAATATCTTTTTCAGAAATTTTATAAAAAAATCAGTTGATAAATATTTCAACCTGCCAATATTAAAAACAAAATTTTATTTTCTTGTGGAATATTCCTGCACTTAAAATTCAGTTTAAAACAAGTTTTAAATAGTTATTTAATATGTGGGCAGCATTCCATGTGTATATTATTAGAAGCATCAATCTTTTGAGAATTTTCATATAAATTATCTTAAAATAACTTTTAAAATTATTCTTTTAGGATAGTCGTTATATTTTAGAACTAATTCTGTCTATAAATATATTTTATTTTGCACTTATTCATTTTTGTTAATTATTCCTCACAATACACACTTTGTTCTCCAATTGAACTATTTTATCAAGTTTCCATCTCTATCAAATATTATGTGATCATCCTTATAATATAATTACACCCATTCTCTACCCCAAATCTGCAATGTTTTTTTTTTTCAAGCTATGTTACATTCACACATAAAAACTCTCATTTTCATTTCTCAAAATGAAAAATACAATTAAAAAAGAGTTGAACATTTCAAAAATAAATCTGTTCTAACATAAATATAAACTAGACTTTTAAAAAATATGTACAATACCCGGGTAGTTGGTGTTCTATGCTCTGGGAACCCGGGTTATAAATACAGTAAAACCCCTCTATAGTGAACCCCAATGGGACAGAGCTTTTGGTTCAATATAGCCACGGTTTGGCTATTTTTTTTTACTTCTCAAAAATTTTAGACCGTATAATTAAAAAACAGCCATACACACAAGAAGAGGCTGCCTCTTAATAGTGGTCACTTTATTTTAATTCCCTTAATTGACTAATTTGCTTATATTAATACTGAATAATAATAGAAATCATTAGATAATAGGTTTTTCTTATGATTAACATACATGTACTTCTATGTCTAAGTTAAAAATCAAGACAACTCCTAGGCAAAGTTTTATTAAATATATATTCAAAGATATGAAATGATTTTAAAACATAATTATCACTTTATATAATACAATTTTTACTTGAAAAAATGGCTCTAATACCTTGTTGTTTCAAAGCATTCTTCTAAGCATTGCACCATTCAAATAAAGTTAGTGTTTTTCTTCCATTTCATGTTTCCCCATATTCTTCTAGGTCTAGATTTCGTTTTTTTTTTTTTTAACCTGCCATGCAAAACATTGCTGACTTTAAAATCACCATAGTTAATGGCATAAAAATAATTTTTGTTTCATCACGGGACCGTTTATTTGGCCTATTTTTTTTTTTTTAGCCCTAAAACGTACGATCGCGATCGCGGCAAAAGTTGAGGTTGATTCCTCTTTGTAACAATTTTTAATAACTTTATATTTTATCTTTTATAATAGAAAAGTTATATTCTCTTATTTTAATATGTTCTTAACATTTTGCCTATGTTGTTTCACTTTGAAAAGTTCTGAAAATGGCCTTTTTTTTTTTTAAGAAATAATGCTTTTGTTTTTAAAATGCCTTTGTTTTCTTCATTTTGGAAGCCATTTGCATTTTTTATATTTCAAATTTAATGGATGCAAAGATATTCTATTTAATAAAAAGTATAATGTGTAAAAATTTATGCAACATACAGCAAAAATAAAGTGCAAAAATCAAACAAACAATGCCGCTAAATTTATTGTTTTGAAATCGCGATCCGCGATCTGAAACATGCTCAAAATTTTGTTTTTTAATTTTTTTTTAATTACAATTCTAAGTTCGTTATAAGCATAGTATTTTTAATAGATTTAATCATTTTGGGACCCGAAATAGGTTCGTTATAGGGGTAGTTCGTTATTCTAAAAATCGCAAAGTTCGTTATAACGATGGTATTTTCAATGGAATGGAATTGGGAATCGGCGTGCGTTCGTTATAAGGGAAGGTTCGTTATATCCAGGGTTCGTATTAGCGGGGTTTTACTGTATCTCTCACGATATTTGTTCATCTAGAAACAGACCCAATCTGACCTGATTGTTCTGATGAACAACACACAGATGATCACCTCATCTTCAGTTGTTCAACATCTTGACATGAAAAATCTATCCTGCTGACCCATCTCAATCCTTTATCTATGAACAGACGCAGCATGCCACTTCCTGGTCAACTGGTTCAACTCAGCAATCAGAACAGGACGCAAGTAAAAATGCTCAACACTAGTCCATACTAGTGAGCTGGACTACCTGGGTAGTTGGTGTTCTATGCTCCAGGAACCTGGGTTATAAATATCTCTAACGATATTTGTTCATTTAGAAGCAGACTCAATCTGACCTGATGATCCCCTCATCTTCAGTTGTTCAACATCTTGAGACATGCAGACATCTATCCTGCTGACCCATCTCAATCCTACATCTATGAACAGACTCAGCATGCCACTTCCTGGTCAACTGGTTCAACTCTGCAATCAGAACAGGACGCAAGTAAAAATGCTCAGCACTAGTCCATACTAGTGAGCTGGACTCCCTGGGAAGTTGGTGTTCTATGCTCCAGGAACCTGGGTTATAAATATCTCTAACGATATTTGTTCATTTAGAAGCAGACTCAATCTGACCTGATGATCCCCTCATCTTCAGTTGTTCAACATCTTGAGACATGCAGACATCTATCCTGCTGACCCATCTCAATCCTACATCTATGAACAGACTCAGCATGGAACTTCCTGGTCAACTGGTTGTGGTCAGCTATCCACTCAGGTAAAAATTCCTAGCACTATTCAGTACTAGTGAGCTGGACACTCTAGGAACCTGGGTTATATCTCTCTCTGAACAACATGGCACTCATACATTAATATGCTACGTGAGAAAGTAAAAAGCTAATTCTCTTTATCATTATTCTTAAAGACAAAATTTTCAACAATGGAGCTGATCATAATCCCAGAGTCCATATGGCTGCTGGAAGAAGACATTTTTGTGCCTTCATCACCATTTTTTTCAAATAATAAATCAAGAAAAAAAAAAAAAAGATCCAAAATTCCAGGAGGCAGATTTTTTTAATGTAAAGAATATATATTTAACTTATAATATGAAATAGATTATTCATCAAATATAATATGAATATGTAAAATACATGAAATTATAATAAATGCTTGATGTGTATGCTTGATAGCTATTTAAAAAATTGTAGTGTTAAAAAAATCTTCTTATTCATGTGGCTCTAACTGTTAAAAGAATTGACTCAAAACCAGAACTGCTAATCACAATGCTGTTGGAATGTTATAACCACACATCCTTCAGCCATCTTAAGGAACTAGAATCTTTGCATCTTAAAGAAGTTGAAGAAAAAAGAAGAGATAACCAAGATGATAAAGAAATGAGAATTTCAGGAACTTCCATGGGAAATATGAAATTGTGTTTTAAAGTCCACAAACCAAGGTGAATATTTGTTAGCTATGTGATCAGTTCTTGTTGTTAATAAGAGCTTGTTATATATATGGACAACAGTTACTTTACCTCAATGTGGCTTTGTCCACAAAAAGTTCCACACTCAACTATTGATACCAACCTATACCAAGGAAAGACATTATCAAGAGCCTTCTGCAACCTCTGGAAAAACCTAGAATTCTTGCCTGCCTGTGTGGCAATTTTATTGTTGCTGTTACCTATTCCCTTGTGCATGCACAAAGATTTTGCCAATTTTATACCTTCCTATATTATGCCTTTTAAAAATTGAACTACCTTTAATATTATAAAAAATAATTTTTGGTCACTTCAGCTTTGGATGATGAAGTACAAATGGGATTGAAGTTAAGAATCACTTGGTGAACCGACCAAATAAATAGACTTTGGTAAAAGCACTGTTGCCAATATCATAGGTCTGTTTATTTAGATGAGGTCATCTTGTAATTTAGTTTATAATATATAAATGATTTTAATTTGATTTCATTTTATTAATTTCTATAAAATATAGTTAATGTGTGTATAAATATTTGCTGTCAAAATATATTCATTTCTAGTTGCTCTATTTTTACCCTTTAAATATCACTATCTTTGCCAAAAGCAGTGAGTTCACCCATTCCTTTTATTTTTGTCTATTATGAAGATACTTTAATTGATGAATAGGAAAATGCTGGAAAAATATATATATATATCATTTTACTCTGAAAAAGACATTCAGTCTTAATATCATTAAAATGACACCACATATGATATACAGTCGAACCTCTTTAATTCAACACCTCAAGGGATCAGAGCTTTCAGTTGAATTAAAGGAAGTGTTGAATTAAAGTTAGATGTTTAGCTAATCATTGAACTCGCTGAAATATTTTTTTAAAATAGCTTTGTAATATAAATTAATGATATTAATTGAAACCATTGTGTGTGTACTTTTTTTATTTTCCTTATTAACTTTTAGTATCAGAAGCAAAATGGCATTGATACATATTTTTGAAACATAAATAATTACAAATAATATTTTATTCTAATTGAAAAATATAGCAAGTGAAAAGAAATAAATATGACAACAAGGTAATAAGACCAAATAAATAAATAGTGTGTGATGTTTCGGTAACAGCATTGTTACCATCTTCAGACAAAAGTACTGAATGGGATATTCATTCAGTACTTTTACATTCAAGTACTTCATTTAGTACTTTTGTCTGAAGATGGTAACAACACTGTTATCGAAACCTCATACACTATTTATTTGAATTTGGCCTTATTACCTTGTGTTTATAATCTATAATCCAAATTGTGCATCATCAAAAATAAATATGGAAAATAAAAAGAAAATTTTAAAATATTATTCAAAAATAAATATGAAGATATTCTCAAATAATCCTTTATAGATGTCTTTTTTTGCACTGATATCCTATTCAGGATGTATTCCAGATGGTCTATTTTTAAAAGACATGCATGTCTTTCTTCCCTTCTGTAATGACTTTTAAATAACAAAGAGCTTTTATTGTATTAAAGACATCCACTGCTGCTGCAGGTGTTATCGATTTTGTGTTTAAATCTTTTATAATAACACAGAAATGAAATATTGAAATAAAATGTTATCATAATCATTGTAGCTACATTTTATAAAGATTCATTTATTTAAAAGGAAATTATTTGTAAATTCTGAAATAACTAAAATATTTCAATACTGAAAATTAAAAAGAAAATATTAATAATTAGCGCATGATTTATAAATTCCTGTGTAAAAAAGAAAACACTCACGACATTGCGCAACAGTACTGCAAAGTGAAACTTAAACTAACCAGAAACCAAAAGTGTTCAGGACCCTATCGTCTCCGCTTACCTTGCTGTAATACCTTTTTGCGGTAATATTGTATGTAAAAGCACGTCAACTGTCGAAATTCGAATTTTAAAATGGTCGAACTATCGGAAGTGTGGTATTATCGATGTGTCGAATTACAGTTTGTTATTTGATAGGCCGGAGGTCGGTACTTCAGAACATGCGCGAATTAATGTAGTGTCAAATTGGTGTGGGTTGAATTAAAGGGGTTATACGGTATAATGCAGTATAATTTGACACTTCACGATAATTCGTCCATGTTTTGATGTCCCGACCTCTAGACAATCAAATAACAAATGATAATCTGACCATTTTAAAATTCAAATTTTATAGTTTATATACAATTTTACCGCTAAAAATATATTGCAGAGACAAGTAGCCCGCCAAAAAGCGAACTATAAGATCGCGTCTGCACATTTTGGGTTTCTGGTTAGTTTCACTTTATAGTACCTTTGTGAATGTTGCGAGAGTTATTGTTTTTCATGCAGGATATTTAGGCATAGTGCGCTTTGAGATTAATAATATTTTTTTAATTTTCAACATATATATATATATAGAGAAACATTTTAGTTATTTTAAATTTATAAATATTTTCCTTTTAAATGAACAAATCATTATAATGAAGGCACATTGATTATGAGAATATTTTATTTCAATATTGTTTAACACTTTGGATCCAAAGAATGCGAATTTGTGTCCCCGGTTTCTAATAATAAACATAAATCTCTGGCAGTCAACACAAAGCCATGTCTACCAGGATCTTGTCCCATTCCATCATTCCTATCTATCAGTGGGTTGGGAGAATGTCAGCTGACCCAATGTACCTGTAAACCGTCACATGCTACCGCCGTTCCAGCAGCCTCTATTGCCTGCCTATCTTTCTTACTTGTTTGTTCATTTTTCCTTGTTCACACACTTTTTTATTTATCACTTTCATATCGCTTTTTTTTTTAGATGAAAGCTGTACCTAGTACATTTACCACTCTATAATCTATAATCAAAATTGTGTGCCTTATTATATTTGACCAATATGCATAAATATATGAATGTTATATTTTATAATAACTATATGAGAAGTAAATGAAAAGATTGCTAGAACAATTTATATCAAGCTCTAATCATTATTAAGCAAACATAATTCCTAGTTAAAATTTGGTCTTGATGACTGTTTTACCCACATTTTAATATATTTTTTTTAAATGAGAAATCATATTTTTTATAATTGAATTTGTTTGAAATATATATGCTTATGTATGTATATATGCTATTATATTCCTTATGTGAACTTTTTAATTCCTTATATAAAATAATATTGTTTTCTTTTTTAACATAATTTTATATTTATATATTCTAACCTTTATATTTACTCTCCCCCTATAATATTTGTGTTGTATTAAAAGTTCTGGTTATTCTCTGGGTTCATGTTGGGTACCCTCATTTACATTTCATTCAACTAATACATTCTCAGAGATGCAAGGAGACATCTGAGGCTCTTCATTGGACACAGCAACAGCACATTTCCACTATAATATACTTTATGTTGTCTTCCGGCCTACAGCCTTGCAACACTTCTCCAGCTTGAACTTCTTTTTATTAAATCTGATTGATTTCAAAACTCCTCTTGTAGGAAGTTATCAAAACCTCCCCTGTATTGATGAGGGCCATAGTCTGAAATAATTGTTACACAGCTTAGCTTTTTTATGAATTTTCCAGAACTGGTTATGTGGATCATTTTTTATAACCACATTACATTTGTACTGGGTGTTAAACAAAATGTATTGATTTAACACCTTTTCAAAGGGAGGGGTGCTTGGTACATTCTCCACTATAAAACATAAGAGATAAACATGAGAAACAGAGAGTTGGTTTTGAAAATTGAGATAACCAGATGAGGAGACTGAATCCACCACAACTTGGCCTTCCAGTCTGCACATTAATATTGCACTCAGTATTTGACTGCTAGTAAAGTATAAGATAATAAGACCAAATAAAGAAACACTGTTACCGAAATGTCATACACTATTTATATATTTAGATTTGGATTTATTGCCGTCTCTCTATACTATGCAAAAAGCCAACACATACAGGAATGTCTTGGAACTATAGTTCACAGTACCATTTCTGCCAAAAAGAAGGAATGGTCAAAGCTCTTATATATATAGGACTTTTATACTCGTTGGTGATCGAGAGAAATTAACAACCTCAAAAAAAAAAAAAAACCTAATCAATGAAGATTTTCCTATTAAATTTATAGATTGAATAATAGAAGACATGAATAATAATTAATAAATAAAAATACATTAAAAAAAGCTTTTATTCAAATGCAATAAATAAAATAAAAGCGGCGGAGGACGATCATCATGAATTTCGACCCTAATGTGATTTAATATGTTACAGCTGATTAGCGATTTTTATAAGTGTTTGCTATATTTTTACCTCTTCTCTAAATATGATCATCCCCCGCTGCTTTTATTTTCACTCAGATACATATAATTGCTTAATGACAGAAGATAAAATATTTAATTTTTTCCTTTTTAGTGCATTTAAATAAAAGCTTTTTCTAAAATTTTTATTTATTAACTATTTAGTTAGTTTTCAGTCATGAATTTACAAAACTTAGAATCAAACGTTCACTGGGGATTAGGCCTTAAATATACTGACAGAAGCCTGCTCACGGCGGATTGGTCAATTCTTTGTAAGGGGCGTAACATAAGACAAAAATAAATATAGAAATTTGTTAATTCCTGGACATTCTGACCACCCAGAAGTCTGAAAATTTGTCAACTTGCATTGTCATCAGGTTCTGAAAAGTGTATCAAATTTCAGAGTTCTACGTACTCTAAAGTATATTAAAAATCAATTGCAAGATTTGTGGACAGAGAGACAGAAAAGCATGTTAAATAAAAGCTTTTAAAAATACGAAATAATACTTTGATTCAGAATCTAAAGTGCAAAAATCAGGAAGCCAAATTTATAACATTGCCATTTATAAAATAAAGGTTTGCAAGAAATTTCACCAATATATTAAAAAAGTATGAAAAAAAATTGCATGGAAATTATGTAATACTATTTCACAATACATAAACAAGCACAAGAACACCCAATTACCAAAAAAAGCAGGTTTGATCTATGAAGTAAAGTGTGATGAAAGTTATGTGGGACAGACATCCAAACCTTAAAAAAAAAAAAAAGGATAGAAAACTATAAATATGCTCTGAAGTCGGATAAAATTGAAAATTCTGCACTTGTAGAACATAGAAGGGTCACAAGACATAATAATTTCAATTTAGAAAACACAAGGATACTAGATTATGAAAAAAATAGTATATGATACAATTTAAAGAAGGCTTTTTTATTAAAAAGACATGTGCTTTAATTAATAGCATGGAAGAAAGAGGAAATATCAATTACTAGCGGATGTACCCGGCTTCGCCCGGGTTTTACTTGAGTAAAGGTTTGTCTAACAAACATTTGTTAAAACAATTCTCTATAAACTTATAAAAAAAAAAAAAGATATATTTTGATAATTTGAAACTCGTAAATTTGAATCTCTCGATAAAAAAAAATCCTCTTCTAATTCTAAGAATAATATTTTAGGTTGTCTTAAAAAATAATTTTATTTCTTATATGCCATCTTGTTGGAAGATCGATTTGACTCTAACTTGCGATCTGTGTAAAAACAGAATCCAAGACGAAATTATGCATATAATATTTGGATGCTCTTGCTTGGAGAAACAGAGGAAAGAAATTTTGGGTGACTTACCCTGGTCTCAACCTGACTGCCAACAAATTTGCAGCTGGATGAACACACTGATGGTTGATCAGAGTCTCTCCCTCGGTTTATATAAATTCTACAAGGCCGCAGTCAATGCCCGTTGGAGAATAATGGATTCGCCGAATGTCGTGGTTTGCTTGGAGGAAGAAGGCGAAGATTGAATGCGGCTGATTCCACACTAGCCCTCTCAATGATATCCTAACCTTGACATATCCTAAACATTGGTACTTTAATTTAAATATTTAATCATGTATGGTTCCTTTTGCTCTGTATGTTTATTTTTTGTATATATGGTTATATTTATTTTTGTTTGTTTTTTCTTTCTTCTCTCTTTTCTTTTTCTTATTACTTCTTCTATTCTAGTTTTTACTTTTGAAATATCTTCCTTTGCTAAATCCTGTAGAGGGGAATCATGTATAGGGCTGGATGCCCCAATAAAAAGGCTTATGTGTGTGCTTATGTGTATATGCCATCTTGTTTACACACTTGATGACAGTACTATTTAAGAACATGCTGTGATATTTTTCTCATTTATTCTTTTGTCAGATGATGGTAACAATGCTGTTGCCGAAACGTCACACACAATTAATATATTTGGATTAGGTCATATTATCTTGTATCTTTAACCTTTTTTTTTAGAGTTTAGTGAAAGGAGATCATACCTTCAGTGTAAACCTGAAGTATGGAAATTATTCAAATAGCAAGCTATTTTGCATATTTTGTTTGTTCCGGATATTTGCCACAAAATGTGAGGTATCCAGTGGAAATCCTAACAATTCATAGAGGTAAGTCTGTAGGGATGATATCAGTGATATTTTGACCACGGGATATATAGAAAGGTTTGAAAAAAAAAATGGATGAATCAATAAATTTTAAAAAGACAAAGGTCGCCTCTCCCATCAAAATAGACGTCAAAGCTAGACACCATGCAAACTAGTGGCCTCAAGTTGGTGACAAAGCCACAACACCAGCTTTGGCAAACTGAAAACCGTCCACCTAGAGACCATGGTTTCGGACTAATGGTCCTTGTCAGTCTAGGGCGGACTTTATTCCATGAGATCCACAAGGGATCTAATGGAATCTTGACAATCTGCCAAAGAGTTGTTTAGCTGGGCCAAATCTATAACTAAAATACAGATGAAAATTTTTCCGGGAGGATATTGATCTAAAAAGACAAAGGTCGACTCTCCCGTCAAAATAGACATCAAAGCTAGACATCATCTATTGACTGTTGCCACGCAGCTTAGGGTTGGTGACAAAGCCACAAAACCAGCTTTGGCAAACTTTAAAGCATTCACCTTGTCAGCCTAGGGCAGACTTTTATATTGCTTTTCCATTGATATTTTAGCCATAGATTTGGCCCAGCAACTTGGCCAGCTGAACCCCTTTTTGGCAGATTGTCAAAATTCCATTTGATCCCTTGTGGATCTCACTGAGGAGGGCCATTAGTACAAAATCATGGTCCCCAGGTGGACGCTTTTCTGTTTGCCAAAGCTGGTGTTGTGGCTTTGTCATCGACCTGAGGCCACTAGTTTGCGGCATCGGTCAATAGATGGTGTCTAGCTTTGATGTCTATTTTGACAGGAGAGACGACCTTTGTCTTTTTAGGTCAATATCCTACCAGCAAAATTTATTAATTTAACACATTTTCAAAGGGAGGGGTGCTTGGTACATTCTCCACTATAAAACATAAGAGATAAACATGAGAAACTGAGAGTTGGTTTTGAAAATTGAGATAACCAGATGAGGAGAATGAATCCACAATTGGGCTTTACATTTTGCACATTAATATTGCACTCAGCATTTGACTTCTAGTAAAGCATAATAAAATAAAACCAAATAAATAGTGTGTGACATTTCGGTAACAACACTGTTACCGAAATGTCATACACTATTTATTTATTTAGATTTGGACTTATTACCATGTATTTATTAACCAAGTTGTACCTAACATTACTGCTAGTAAAATATACTTGTTGTGTCTAGCATGATCACATATATTAATGAGGCAGGGATTTAAGGCTCAGTGGGTTTATCTTAATGGGCCACGGTCACTTAGGCCTGGTTCAATGGCAGGTTTGCAACCTGTTCCAGGAGGTTATTGGGTCTTGGGTTCTGTGAGGCTGGCTGTAGGGAGTGTTGCACATGGCCTCTTTTCAGGCGATCCCAGTATTTGTTCCCCATCAGGAAACATGAAGTATCTGGGTATCCAGTCTGGCAGCATAAATCTCCTTGCCTTCTCAGCTGGTGTCATGGCCCGTGGGTTTGTCTTTGCTCAAAGTCCTCCGCTGCCCTTATTGCTGTTTCCATAGGAGTGGTTGCTGATGTTGTACTTTCCCGCTTCCGCCCTCTGTCCATTTTGCTTGCCCCGTTGAGGAACTTTGCTGCTTTGAAGAATTCAGCCTCCTCCTGTTGCCACTCCATGTGGCCGCCAGTAGTAGGCAGTCTTTGATGCCAACGCCCACTGTGCCTCACTGGTTGATTTAAAGGTTGAAAATTCACCTCCATTATGTGGGCCATTACAAGATGGGTTAGGTGCTTCCAATTATTGGCCACCTCAATTTTTCATGTTACCGTCCAAAGGTTCTTTCGTAGCCCTCGTATCTTTCTTGGGAAAGATGACCTTCAGGGCTCCCCAAATTCCTCCAGGGTCACCAACTCAGGTATCCTGCATTTGGCAAACTCTTTCACTTCAACTGGGAGTCTTCGAATAAGGAATTCGGCCCACATCTTCGGACTTTGTTTGCTGTTAACCATGTTCTTGTACTGTCCAGGAAGTCATTCCAGTCTCATTCCTCTGGGTTGAAATTTGGTGCTAGTATATTTCTGTTGTTTACATTTGAGACTTGAGCCAACACTGCACTCCACCATTTGATGGCCTATATCGCATAGGCAATCCACAATTGTGGATCATTTCAGCAAATACGCGTTAGCGATTCCTGTTAAGGACACTAAGGTGGAAACCACTTGTAATGCACTCAGGGGATACTTGTACATTTTCGGCACTTGACTCTGCCAGATTTAGAGACTTACCCGCCTATATGGGATAAAACACGTAATGGCATCTTTATCACATCCACAAACTAACGGACTATGCGAGAAACTTAACAGGATAATTCAAATGGTATCAAATCGTATTCGCAGATTAGGATGCAGAATGGACAAAGTTCGTGAAATCAGCAACATTCACCAATTCATCAGCCCAATCATCAATGAAAGTTACACCTCATAGAAGGGTCTTCGACAGAGAACCAAGGACGTCACTAAATGTAAGTTTACCAACAGTGGACGAACCGATAAAAACATTCAACAAATAAATAACAGAACACATACTGGAAAACAAACGACTGAAGAACATGGCCAGTAAGAAATACAAAGACCGGACTATGATGAACAAATGTCACTTTGATATAAAAAAGCTGGAACATATTTGTAGGTTTGAAGTTGGGGACTTAGTGCTGTTAGAATCTTCATGAAGGAAACCGGGCAAAATGGGAAAAATTTCTCACAAAGTACATGGGAGCATACAAGATCACTGACCTGGATGAAAGAAACCACATACAGGTTACGACCATTGGATAAACACAATGTAAACAATAAGCGCACAGGTGTCCAGACTACAGGAATATGTGGAGAGAGTTAACTCTAGGGACTCTGGGTAGCCAGATGATGTATTTATTTTGATTATTATTCATTTTATTGATATCAGACATGACACCACAGAGGTTGCTAGTAGGGTGCCCTCTCTTGGAGTATTTTCTACTATAGAGAGGTGTCATCTAGAGGAGGTTCTACTGTATAAACATTTTCCAACGAGAGCAAATATCTTGTTCATCATCTCTATCAAATAGTTTGCATATGTTTTTATACATAGATCTAAAATCATAACAACTCAGGATACTTCATGACCATGATTCAAGTGATATCTTTATTACCTTTCATCCATATTTAAATACTGTATTTCCTTAACATTTATACAGTAATCCTCCTTGAGAGGACACTCCAGCTAGAGGACACCTCTCTACAAAGTACAGTTTTCATTGTCAAAATTACCATTTTTACTCTAACAACTCTCTGGCAAGAGCACACCTCTCCATTAAGGAAACTTTTGCTTTGTAACTAAGTGTCCTTTACAGAAAGGTTTTACTGTATTAGACACATGCTAATCAAGGTTGACAATGATTACACTCAGCTGCAGGTTAAAGAGATGTCTTTATTACCTTTTCATCCATTCTATATACAGTTACAAGCGTCATTCTTCATCTCTTAATCAGTTTTCACCTCTGTCACCGTTCGCTTTTTTTTTTGGAATGGCGCCCTCCTATTGGTTGGCTACGATCACGCCACCTTTGCCCCCCCCACTCGCTTTTTCGTTTTTGTAACTATTGTGTTGGAGCGGGTCGCTCCTTAAATAAATGCATATATTAGTTAATAACCAAATGGAATCCTCTCTTTCTTTTTCCCAGTAAGAGACGCCTACGGAAGCCAACAGTACATAGACGGATAAAGCACATAGGCTATAGTTATTAACTAACATATGCATTTATTTAAGGCGCCAATCTATAATTGTAACAAATAGTATTTGAATCAAAACATTCACAATCGGGTAAAACACGGGCGTTGCCCGGGTCATTCGGCTAGTATTTACATATATTTCATTAACATTCTATATATTAGACACATGCTAATCAAGGTTAACAATGATTACACTCAGCTCTCTCTCTCTCTGCAGGTTCAAGAGATGTCTTTATTACATTTTTATCCATATTTACATATATTTCATTAACATTTCATATATTAGACACATGCAAATCAAGGTTGACAATGATCACACTCAGCTGCAGGTTCAAGAGATGTCTTTATTACATTTTTATCCATATTTACATATATTTCATTAACATTTTATATATTAGACACATGCAAATCAAGGTTGACAATGATCACACTCAGCTCTGCAGGTTCAAGAGATGTCTTTATTACATTTTTATCCATGTTTACATATATTCCATCAACATTCTATATATTAGACACATGCTAATCAAGGTGATCAGTAAAAGTTTAAACTACTCAAGATACACCACATTTCTATATCAGCTCAATGTCCAGAGCACCATTTGGTTATTTGCAATCAGGATGTGTCAAAGTAGTAAATTCTACATCAGAGTTAGGTGAAAAATCAAATATTTTCTATATAAAATATATTATTTAATACACACAGATATAGGTATGATAAACAGGTGTAATCAGAGGTTGGTGGTGCACCAATAGCCAGCAAGTTCTAAATCTTGCTGATAGAATGGCTCACTTGGCTAAGTATTGCATAGGCACTTGGGATTGGCTCTATATCAGCTTCTAATCTTCCATCAAACCCTTTCATTACAGCTACAAGAAAATAAGGCCTCTTCTTCTTCTTTCTCATCTCCACTCAATCAATAATATCAATCAAATAAGACCTAATCTAAATAAATTAATAGTTTGTGACATTTCGGTGACAGCATTGTTACCGAAAATGTCACACACTATTATTTGGATTAGGTCTTATTTTCTTGTAGCTGGAATCTATAATCCAAATTGTGCTTTATCACCTTCCATTACAGTTTTCTATCAGATGGCAAACCTACGTTCAAAAAAATCTTTTGCATAAAGATTTATATGTAGATCAGGTGATACATCAGGACATCATAAATATTTGGTTTCTTTGATTATTAATTCTTGTATCATAATGAGAAATGGCAAAATATAATGGTAGCAGAAAATTACCATGTCATACTATGATCATCTAGCCACATGGACTGATCCATAAACTCTTTTCTTTTTTACCAATTGTTAGCCCATTATCTTTTCTTCTCTTGATAGACTCAGAAGAAACAACCATTATGCTAAAATGTTAGAATGGACTAGTTATTAAAAATTTCATAATAATATATATCACAATTAGGTAATAATTACCCACCTAAGCACAGTTGGTACAGTGGAATGAACTCAGGAGGAGCTCTGAACATCAGAAATAGACAGCACCAAACAAAACTAACAAGAACACGCCATCTCAAGCCATTGAAGATAGAAAATAATAACAAAATCTATATCACTTGCCCAAATTTTAGCTTGGCACCTGCAGCTCCAGAACACATTTTGGCTTGCATTAGATTAACTAAACAGGACCTTTGGGAGAGGCCGCTGCTTATCATAAAACAGCTCGAGGAGCAGAAACTCATGGAATTTGGGTAATCTTTACACAAGGGGATAAAAAACAACAACAACAGGTAATAATTAGCAAGTAAATAATTCTATATACAACAGTGCGCAGGAGGAAGGTATTGATATACCAAAAGATAACCAATATGCATTTATGCAATTATTTTATTTATCATCCCTGTGAGAAAAGTGATGATAAAGCCACAACACCAGTTTTGGCAGATTCAGACAACAACCTGTAACCATAGTTTCAAGCTATGGCCCTCATCACTACACTTCCATAACTCCTCACATAGAATGTAACCATAGTTTCAAGCTATGACCCTCATCACTACACTTCCATAACTCCTCACATAGAATGTAACCATAGTTTCAAGCTATGACCCTCATCACTACACTTCCATAACTCCTCACATAGAATGTAACCATAGTTTCAGGCTATGACCCTCATCACTTCACTTCCATAACTCCTCACATAGAATGTAACCATAGTTTCAAGCTATGACCCTCATCACTACACTTCCATAACTCCTCACATAGAATGAGGGCCATAACCATGGGATCCAGGTTGGCCTTTGTCTGAATTTACCAGAACTGGTGTTGTGGGTCATTCTTTATCACAAACTTTCAAGTTTTTCACAGGGGTGATATACAAAATACATTGTTCAATTTGAAGGGAGAGGTGCCTATTTTGGCACATATATATTGTTTAGTTTTATTCTGAACATAGGTGGCAGAAGGCAGCGGTGAAAGAAAAAAGAGCTACGTCATCGCTGACCAATGGGAAGCCATCTGGCTGCACCGCCAGAGGGAGCCTCTCCACCTTCTGATTCTGAGCATAGTCGCCACTAAAGAACAAGGCCTTTAAGCTGCAGCTTTAAATCTTTGTAAATACATTAAATCTTTTGTAAATTCTTTAAATATTTATTGTAAAGAAAATTAAAAATAAAATCATAAATTCGTTTGTAAAGCGTATGAGAATTGCCTGACCAAAGATAAGTACATTTGTTTCTTTAAGCTATTATAAAACATTCTATTCAATAAAGGTCAAACGAGAACAAATTGTTTTGTTAAAATTCATTCTGCTTTTCCTCCTTGCGTATTTGCCAAGTGGGAAACAAAACATGGTGCCGAAAACCGGAAATAAATCTATTAAATAATTATTTAAATATAAATAATTATAATTCATTTTTGAAATATATTATTAAAATTAATAATAGCAAAAATTAAAGATGGCTGTCAAATTTGAAGCTACTTTAAATATTCTTGAATTTTATTTCAAACAAGTGGATTATTTTAAACAAATTTCGCTCAAGATAATTGAATCGAAGGATGATGCAAATTTACAGACATTTAAACAAGATATTTTAGATATAAAATCTAACATTGAAAAAACTTATTGTAATCTTTTAACATTTTCTGAATTTGATGATGAAGTTTACTTTTCTAGAGTTATGCAATACAATGATAATCTTAGAACTTTAGTGGCGAATATCAATAAAGTATCTTGTACAGCCATTTCAAGCAAAATTGATTATCTAAATCAATCAACCACAAGTAAAATAGAACTTCCTAAATTTAATTTACCTTCCTTTTCTGGTGATATTAACGAATGGCTTAGTTTCAAGCAATTGTTTTCTCTGTCTATTGATTCTAATACCGCTCTAACTGATTCACAAAAGCTGCAATATTTACAATCAGCTGTTACTGGAGACGCTGAACGACTTATTAGGGGATTTCCTATTATTGATGAAAACTATGCCCATGCTTGGGCCACATTGGTCTCCAGATATGATAACAAAAAAGAACTTGCCTTTTCACAATGTACAAAATTATTCACTTTAAAACCTTTAAAACTAATAAATTCCAAGGCCATTTTCGAACTACTAGATATATGTAATGAAGCCATGAGAAATTTGAAATCACTGGGTTTGGAGAGAAATACACTTGATATCTTTCTAATACATTTCCTACAAAGAAGAATAGGTGATGATTTGAAAAGGCAATGGGAATTGACGTTGATAGATGATGGCTTTCCATCCTACGAAAATTTTATTATGTTTCTTGAACAACAAGCAAAAAGTTTGCAATTGATAAAAGGTTATGCTAAAGAGGATAAATCTGTAATGAAACAAACACATGTATATAATTCTATTTCAAAAGGTGATGATAAATGCCTATTTTGCAAAAATTCACATCCTTTATTCAAATGTGACAAGTTCCATAAAAGTTCTCTCCTTGAAAGATGGAACATAGTCAAAACCAATAACCTTTGTTTCAATTGTTTGCGATCCAACCACAGAGTAACGTCATGTAAAATCACTATGCATTGTAAATCATGCAACAAAAGACATCACACTCTTTTGCATTCCTTCAAACCCGAACCTTTGAATACCACTTCAATTAAAGCCCCAATTGCCCAATCTAGCGTTTCATGTTTTCTCAATGATACAACAAAGCCCAATGAGACAATCTTATTATCTACTGCTATCGTGAGAGTGAGAGCAGAAAATGGATCGTTTCATCCATGCAGAGCTTTGATTGATACTAGTTCTCAAAGAAGTCTAATAACGGAAAATTGTTGTGAAAAGTTGAATCTTCCTGTTAAAAAGAGCCAACTGCACAGTTTTTGGAATTGGTAACCAACCAATACAGCAGTCTGCTAGTGAGAATTTTCTTCAATTTAAGCCTCATTTTTCTGATAGAATATTCAAAATTTCATCCATAATACTCGATCAAATCACTGTTGATTTACCTAATTTCTGATAAATAAAGATAATTGGCCTCATCTTAAGAATACTTTATTAGCAGATCCCAATTTAGATAAAACAAGTCCCATTGATTTAGTAATTGGTGCAGACCTAGCCCCATTTTTATATACAGGAAAACTACGATTCCAAAATCATCCAGGACCCACTGCCTGTAGTTCCAAGTTAGGATGGATACTTTCAGGAAATGTTTCCAGTTCTGAGACTAGAAACAACTATATCCCATTATGCTCAACATCCCAAGGAGATGATAATCTGCGAAAGTTTTTTTGAATTGGAATCGGTTCCTGCCGCTCTTCCATTGACTGAAGAGGAGAAGAGTTGCGGGGACATTTATACAAGAACTTTTGCATATCAACAGATGGAAGATATTCTGTTGGTCTACCGTTCAGATCCGCTACCAATCACATATGAACTTCCAAAAGAAGTTTGTCATGAAAAAAGAAAGACTGTTCCGATTGTTCATTTCACTACTTGTCCTATTCTAGACTTTATTTTTAAATTCTCAACATTCAGGAAGCTGAGCAGAGTTATGGCATGGCTCCTAAGATTTATCCACAATGCTAGACACAGCAGCGAGAAAATAAAACAAAGAATTGTCCTCTAATGAGCTCGATAATTCAATTCAAACTCTTATTCAAATCATTCAAAGTTCAGAATTTAAAACTGAAATTCAATGTTGTAATCAAAGCAAAGTACTACCATCAAACTCAAAACTTTTATCCTTAAACCCATTTATTGATTCATCAGGAATTCTACGTGTAGGAGGTCGACTGCGCAAATCCAACCTGCAATTCAATGAGAAGCATCCAATAATTCTTCCTCACAACCATTTCGTTACAGAATTGATTGTTCAACAATTCCACGTAGAGCATCTTCATTCTGGTCTCCAATTAACTCTGTGTGCCATCCGACAAAAGTACTGGATTCCATCCGGTAGAATTCTAGTAAAAAAGCTCATTAATCGTTGCATGACATGTTTCAAGACGAAACGCCAAGTGTCAAAACAAATCATGGGAGATCTGCCTATCCATAGAATCATACCCTCAAGCCCTTTTAGCAAAACAGTAATAGACTTCGCAGGACCATTTATAACTAAACCTAATGTCATAAGAACAAAAGTAACATTAAAATCATATATAGCATTATTCATTTGTTTCTCAACGAAGGCTATTCACCTTGAGATAGTTTCAGATCTGTCAACCCCTGCCTTCCTCGCTGCTTTTAGAAGATTCATCTCTCGTCAAGGAAAACCCTCTTCCAACCTGAAGGTTGGAGATTTGGTGTTGGTAAAAGACATTCCTATGCCTTCAATGCAGTGGAGCCTTGGCCGCATCACCAAGGTGTCACCTGGAGCGGATGGCATTGTCCGAGTTGTGGAACTTCAAACAGAGAAACAACATCATCTAATAAGACCCATCTCGAAAATTGCACTTCTGCCATTCTAATTCTTCTTCTTCAAAAAATTCTTTCTACACTATGCGATCCTTTTCTTTTGCCTTGTGTGTGGACTATACGTCCACAGGAGGGGAGTATGTTTAGTTTTATTCTGAACATAGGTGGCAGAAGGCGGCGCGCGGCGGTGAAAGAAAAAAGAGCTACGTCATCGCTGACCAATGGGAGGCCATCTGGCTGCACCGCCAGAGGGAGCCTCTCAACCTTCTAATTCTGAGCATAGTCGCCACTAAAGAACAATGCCTTTAAGCTGCGGCTTTAAATCTTTGTAAATACAGTAAAACCCCGCTATAACGAACCTTCCCTTATAACGAACCCACGCCGATTCCCAATTCCATTCCATTGAAAATACCATCGTTATAACGAACTTTGCGATTTTTAGAATAACGAACTACCCCTATAACGAACCTATTTCGGGTCCCAAAATGATAAAATCTATTAAAAATACTATGCTTATAACGAACTTAGAATTGTAATTTAAAAAAAAAAATTAAAAAACAAAATTTTGAGCATGTTTAAAGCTCGCGGATCGCGATTTCAAAACAATAAATTTAGCGGCATTGTTAGTTTGATTTTTGCACTTTATTTTTGCTGTATGTTGTATAAATTTTTACACATTATACTTTTTATTAATTAGAATATCTTTGCATCCATTAAATTTGAAATATAAAAAATGCAAATGGCTTCCAAAATGAAGAAAACAAAGGCATTTTAAAAACAAAAGCATTATTTCATTTAAAAAAAAAAAAGGCCATTTTCAGAACTTTTCAAAGTGAAACAACATAGGCAAAATGTTAAGAACATATTAAAATAAGAGAATATAACTTTTCAATTATAAAAGATAAAATATAAAGGTTTTAAAAATTGTTACAAAGAGGAATCAACTTCAACTTTTGCCACGATCGCGATCGTACGTTTTAGAACTTAAAAAAAAAAAAGTCCAAATAAACGGTCCCGTGATGAAACAAAAATTATTTTTATGCCATTAACTATGGTGATTTTAAAGTCAGCAATGTTTTGCATGGCAGGTTAAAAAAAAAAACGAAATCTAGACCTAGAAGAATATGGGGAAACATGAAATGGAAGAAAAACACTAACTTTATTTGAATGGTGCAATGCTTGGAAGAATGCTTTGAAACAACAAGGTATTAGAGCCATTTTTTTCAAGTAAAAATTGTATTATATAATGTGATAATGATGTTTTAAAATCATTTCATATCTTTGAATATATATTTAATAAAACTTTGCCTAGGATTTGTCTTGATTTTTAACTTAGACATAGAGGTACATGTATGTTAATCATAAGAAGAACCTATTATCTAATGATTTCTATTATTATTCAGTATTAATATAAGGAAATTAGTCAATTAAGGGAATTAAAATAAAGTGACCACTATTAAGAGGCAGCCTCTTCTTGTGTGTATGGCTGTTTTTTAATTATACGGTCTAAAATTTTTGAAAAGTAAAAAAAAAAATAGCCAAACCGTGGCTATAGTGAACCGTGGCTATAGTGAACCAAAAGCTCTGTCCCATTGGGGTTCACTATAGAGGGGTTTTACTGTACATTAAATCTTTTGTAAATTCTTTAAATATTTAGTGTAAAGAAAATTTAAAATAAAATCATAAATTTGTTTGTAAAGCTTATGAGAATTGCCTGACCAAAGATAAGTACATTTGTTTCTTTAAGCTATTATAAAATATTCTATTCAATAAAGGTCAAACGAGAACAAATTGTTTTGTTAAAATTCATTCTGCTTTTCCTTCTTGCGTATTTGCCAAGTGGGAAACAAAACATATATATATATTTAACTGTTGAAAATATCTTTATTAAATAGACACTAAATAAAGTGCAAAATGTGATTTTTTTACTTTGCCTAAGAAAGAAATATCGCTGCAATGTCAGGAGATACTTGGTTGAGGGAAGACCTGTTGGGCATTGATGTTGATCCGAGTGGTGGAAAGGTACTCCAATAGTTTGGCAGATTCCTCACTGGTGTCCCAAGGTGTCTCTTCAATCTTTATTATTTTTGGAACTGCGTGGTAGGCACTCCGGCTCTCTCCTGCCATCACCACCACATCTCCGCTACGCAGGAACATGGCAGTTGGCCGTACACTCTTGCTTGAACTCCCTATCAGGAATATTGCACTTTGCCCAAAGCTGAATGAGAATATTGGAGCCTCTAAATCATATTCTGAGTAATCTACATGGCCACTGATGGTAGAGGGTAGGTCATAGTAGTTCACTATTGCAGCTTGCGGGTTGAAAGATGGATACTTTATTATACTTGCTATATGGTGTATCATTTCAGAAAGTTCTTTTGGGAATGAAGATTTTACATTTTTATCATATTCTTTCGTATCCCAATTATGATGATAGCCAAAAGTTGTCCATCTTAGTTTCTTAATTAGTTTTGTTGAATCATTCTGATGATACTCCCAAATATCTGCGATATTGTTTGAATCCAGATAGGAATCAATATTAGTTAGGTTTGGCCTTTTTGGATAGTCTTGAATACATTTTTTTACCCATTTTGTTTGACCTTGTGGTGTAAAAATATTTGGTATTACAATTAATCCTTTGTGTGATTCACAGGAATAAAATTTCCATTCATAATGACATTTCAATCCAAAGCTTTCACATATGGCATATAATGTTTCATTAGAATTGAAATACCTTATTTCTTGAATATTTGCATATTTATTGGGAATGGAAAAATCCAATATTTCTTCTTGTAAATATTCATTATGTTTTGGGTGAATTCCCAGAATTGGGTATATTTGGTAGGTGGCGCTGTACGTTGCCACCGCCGTACCTTCGAGGCATTTTACACGAGTTAAAGATATAATTTCAGTGAAATACTGTGAATTTTACCAATTTAAATATATAAATTTAAATTATAACTTTAAAAAAGATTTAACAGTTAAAAAAACATTTTTTCAAAAATAAAATATTAAGCTAATTTTTCTAAAAACGAACATTATTTTTTTAATTATCTGAAACTAACCTAATTCAACTTATCTAAAACTAACCTTATTTATATGTACACTACCTTTTTAATTTCAAAATTTAATTAAAATACGTTTATAATATTAAATAATAACATTTTTAAAAATAGACTTTCTGGTTCACACTTTTGTATTTAATCAATTATGTATTTTTTTATTTATCTCTATTAAAAAAAATATGTATAGTTTTGATTAAAATATTTCAAGTGGCATATTTTCAAGTCATATATTTATACACAAGTTTTATATTTATTTTACAAATTTTGTATAAGATGTGATTAATAAACTTTGTAAAAAAATTTTAATACATTTTTAATAACATGACGTTATGTTATATTCCAATAGGTAAAATGGTGAATCCCCAGAATTGGGTATATTTGGTAGGTGGCGCTGTACGTTGCCACCGCCGTACCTTCGAGGCGTTTTACACGAGTTAAAAATACAATTTCGGTGAAATACTTTGAAATCTACCAATTTAATTTTAATTTACCAATATTATTTTTAAAAAGATTTAACAGTTAAAAAACATTTTTAAAATAAAATATAAACTGATTTTTCTATAAACGAACATTATTTTTTTTAATTATCTGAAACTAACCTAATTCAACTTATCTAAAACTAACCTTATTTAGCGATTAAACTTACCTAATTTAACCTATCTGAAACTTACCTAATTTAACCTATCTGAAACTAACCTATTTTAATTAATGAAACTAACCTTTTTATAACACACCTTAAAATAACCTAATTTATAACCTATCAGAAACTAACCTAATTTATAAGCCGTCTGAAACTAACCTATTTTACCTATTAGAATATAACATAACGTCATGTTATTAAAAATGTATTAAAATTTTTTTACAAAGTTTATTTATCACATCTTATACAATATTTGTAAAATAAATATAAAACTTGTGTATAAATATATGACTTGAAAATATGGCACTTAAAATATTTTGATCAAAACTATACAGAATTTTTGAATAGAGATAAATAAAAAAATACATAATTGATTAGATACAAAAGTGTGAACCAGAAAGTCTATTTTAAAAAATGTTATTATTTAACATTATAAACGTATTTGAATTTAATTTTGAAATTAAAAAGGTAGTGTAAATATAAATAAGGTTAGTTTTAGATAAGTTGAATTAGGTTAGTTTCAGATAATTAAAAAAATAATGTTCGTTTTTAGAAAAATTAGTTTAATATTTTATTTTTGAAAAAATGTTTTTTTAACTGTTAAATCTTTTTTAAAATTATAATTTAAATTTTTATATTTAAATTGGTAAAATTAAAAGTATTTCACCGAAATTGTATCTTCAACTCGTGTAAAACGCCTCGAAGGTACGGCGGTGGCAACGTACAGCGCCACCTACCAAATATACCCAATTCTGGGGATTCACCAGGTAAAATAGGTTAGTTTCAGACGGCTTATAAATTAGGTTAGTTTCTGATAGGTTATAAATTAGGTTATTTTAAGGTGTGTTATAAAAAGGTTAGTTTCATTAATTAAAATAGGTTAGTTTCAGATAGGTTAAATTAGGTAAGTTTAATCGCTAAATAAGGTTAGTTTTAGATAAGTTGAATTAGGTTAGTTTCAGTTAATTAAAAAAATAATGTTCGTTTTTAGAAAAATCAGTTTATATTTTATTTGAAAAAATGTTTTTAAACTGTTAAATCTTTTTAAAAATTATATTGGTAAATTAAAATTAAATTGGTAAAATTCAAAGTATTTCACCGAAATTGTATTTTTAACTCGTGTAAAACGCCTCGAAGGTACGGCGGTGGCAACGTACACCGCCACCTACCAAATATACCCAATTCTGGGAATTCACCAATGAGGCGTTCAATTAAAGTTGTGTAATAGTTTTAGAAAAATAAAATCGTTCATATCAAATGTTGTGCTATAATTCCGTAAAATTTGTAGATAAAAGAAAGGGTGATTAATTTTTATTTTTTTTTTAATGTGTAAATAGAAACTTATATTTTGTCAATTGGTAAAGTTGTAATTAAGTTGAATGAAAAAGTATAAAATGGTTTATAGAATAGATTGGAAATTGATAGTTGGCCACTGTGGAAATTCCGAACGCCCTCCAGACGGCTTGGGTGACAGTAAACAAACACGCCCCAGCGGCGCCAGCCGCCAACAAAGGACCAGAACATGGCCTGGTCTGCTACCGACCAGTTGGGTGTTTTCCTTTGTCCTCTTAAGATGTATTAAATAAAGTTAGTTAGAAGGAGACTTTTACCCTCTCCTTTCTGCTATTTAGTGATCTTATTTAAATCCTTGCAACAGCCCACAAAGAATCATCACTGCGAATTCTTCTACCGAATTTCGCATCAGTGTTTTGTGAATCGACTACCCGACCTTTCTTCACACAGTGGCGTTCCCGGGTGGGCTTCTGACAAGGCAAGATCAAGTGGATTAATGGCGGAGTACAAGTCAAGACTCAAGATAAGTACCTTTTGCTTTACCTTCTGTTTATAGTGTTTTTTTTTTAAATGGAAATTTTAAAAAGACATAGAAATTTACTTAGAAAGCGACTAACTCGCAGCTTGAAGACGACCCATCAGGTACTCCACCGATACCAGTAGAGGACATAAAAGCATAAAATTTAATTATTATTTAGATGAAATGTATATCATTGCAATTTATATCAAGAAAATGTTCAACAATACATTTATTTTCATAAATATTCTTAAATATATTAATAATGCCGCGTAAATGCAAAGCTAATCAAGAAATGTTCTGCTACATTTGTGGAAAATTTACAATTACCAAACAAAGGAAACGTATCTGTTGGGCCATTTTTCACAAAACAAACCCAACAATGATGTAAACATTTTACATCATATGTGTACAGTGTCTGGTCGAAGTGTTTTGCTGTCCAGATGGAGGATTTGGACTAGCTCTGGGCTTGTATCCCGAAGCCCGCTGCAGAAAGGCCCAGATGGAGAGTGTATATATGTAATATAAAATAAAAGGAATTAAAAGCTCGAATGTTTATTTTATACATAAAACGAACTTCTACTGTCCTTACTGCGATGAAAAAATATATTGGGAGGGCTTGGCTCATCAGTGGTGAACCCTCCCAGCGGTTTCGCCAATTTAATCCACCAGACCGCTTCTCGGAGCTCTAATACTGTATTCGACCATTTTGCTTTTATATGCTACAATGAAGGATGGAATCTTAGAAATGGTTTTCAAGTAAACTATGGACATAAGCTTATAGGACAGTAGAATTACATTCAAATATTTGCTTCGAGCAATGCTCTTCAGCAAACTATAAAGACAAGGCTAGTTATGCATAAATTAACACAAAGCAATAACGCGCCATCTATATATATAAAATAAAAGGATTTAAAAGCGCGAATGTTTCTTTTATACATAAAACGAACATCTACTGTCCTTACTGCGATGAAAAAATATATTGGGAGGGCTTGGCTCATCAATGGTGAACCCTCCCAGCGGTTTCGCCAATTTAATCCACCAGACCGCTTCTCAGAGCTCTAATACTGTATTGGACCATTCTGCTTTTATATGCTACACTGAAGGATGGAATCTTAGAAATGGTTTTCAAGTAAACTATGGACATAAGCTTATAGGAGATGTCGCGTTCCCGTTTTTAGACCAATGGGAATGGAGCATGTAAGATGTGACTTAGTAAAATTCCCTTATTAAGACATACAAGTGTGACATAGAAATAGACAAATATGCCACTTAAACAGCTATGGTTATACTTGAGGAGATAGAATATCAGATAATATATAGGGTATAGAAGGGTTCGAGGACTACGCAACTCCAAGTAAGAACTTTCTTCCATGTCAGGCGTGGGAGGGACCCCCCCAAAGGGGGCACAGATGGGGGAGGACCGTTGATGGATTCCTTCCTGGAATGTATAGAGCGTCGGGAAGGTCTATGGAATGTGAAGTTCCAACGTCCACCCCGCCCCCTTTTCTCCTTCTTCTTCTACGAAAGAGATAATGGCGGGCCCCCCAAAGAGGGCTCAGCTATCCCTTTATGAGACTTCTGGAATAATGTCCTTCCTTGACTTTATTCGCGAAAGCTAGTACGACTTATTCTTTACTATTCTCCCTCAATACCCTTGTCTAGCACCAATCTCTTCTAGAATTATCCATAATCATTTTGTGGCATATACTGTGCAACATCCATGAAGTCATTATTGATTAGATAATCTATAAAAGACACCTTCTGGCGATTTAGCAACCCACTGAAGACGCTGGGAACTATTTCAGAGAGGGAAATCATAGCAATGGATCTCTATAATTTCTACAGATCAATTGTAAATAGATCCATACACTAAAGATATAGTGCGGAAAGTTTAGGACAGATGTGTAAAGAGATCCCTCATTAAACTACGGCTCACATGTAATTGGGAAGAAAGGAGGGAAATATTGAATTATTCTCGTTCATACATTAAATTAAATGATCTATGAAATAATGGTCGGCTCTCCCATCAAAATAGACGCTGGAATTGATCGCCATCTATTGGCCGCCTCTACAGACCAACGGACTCGGGTCAGTGACAAGCCCATTTAGTGTCAAATTCTCTGAGATCATCCAACAACTTTAAGGGATCTCAGATATAGATGAACATGTTATCATTAGAAACTATAAACCTGAATATAAGACCAAATTAAACAATTTCTATAGAAGTATAATATGTTGGAATCATTATTTCAAAATTAGATATCAAGAAGTACCAGGTTCAGATTTTATTAGTAATAAAATCTGATTAAACATGCAGGTATCCTTTTAATCCCGATTTTTATAACAAAGATTCAACAAAATGCGTTGAATTAGATTACTATCTGGATATATGGAAAGGACTCTATTTGTAAAGATTATACCAAAATCTAACAAATAAGCTATAAAAACAAGCAAAACTATAGACTTATACTATTGGCATTAACATTTGTAATATATTTAAAACAAAAAGGGTTTCAATGATATCATGAGGGGAACAAAACCAATGAGTGGTAAGGCAACATGGGTCTTTACTAAGATTAAATCAATGAATAATATAATGGTAAGTATGATGGAAAAACACACTGAAACACAGGCAGGAAAACTGGCTTATTTGATCACTGCGGGCATGACAGGCACTCGCGACAGTACATGTGGTCAGCAATTTATTGGAGGACTTGATTGTTAGTAACATTCCCTCCAAATAGGTAATAATCATACAATGTTTCATTTAAACAGTGAAAGAAGGGCAAATTCCTCGTATGAAAATACATATTACTAAAACCTGACAAAGAGATACCCTCAAAGCGGGTAGAATCGTATTTACCGCTGTTTCTGTATTAAAGTATCACAATAAGGTACAATACACAACTCCATTCCATTAGAGCCGGAAGTTCTATACTTCAGCACAATTTGTAATAATAAGATGTGGGGGGTAGTACCATAAAACAAAAGAATGAAATATGTATGAAGGGAAACAAAACTCTCCATATAAGTTATGTACTAGATATTTCTTCAGATTAGATAAAATTTGGGGACATTTCCATACTAGCGAGATATGCTATTTACATAATGATCTAGATAGAGGTGACTTGAAGTTACAAATTTGCCTTTATAAAGGGGAAAGCCTAGATCTCCATCTATTCTGGCGGGACAAAATATAAGAACCCTAACATTCCTTATAAGTTACTTAAAGCCCTTTAGGGCCCATGCGAAATCTGAGTTAGTTTCTGCTTAAAAAGGGGGGTGCTAAGCCATAATGGAGAGGGGCTTACCTTCTCTCGAAAGCGGCGGCAAGGTCTAGCCTCCTCCTTTATGCGTCTCAGGCCCGACTGGCGACTCTGGTTGAATCTCTCCTCTCACTGAGCGACTCTGCGTATCCCCTGATTTAGCAAAGAAAGCCTCTTTTATCCTTGCCTCTCTCCATTTTCATTCGCTGCTCACGCCAAAGTTTCTATTGGCTGGCATTTTCATTCGTCGAAAGCAAACACGCACGTGATCATGACCACGCCTCAATTTACCGTGTTGCCGCGCGAGAAAAAAAAATTGTATATTAAAAAACAAATTAATTCCTTTAGGAAATTAAATAATATATATATCCCGAGTAAAAAAAAGGTTATTGATTTAAATGTTTATATGACAAATTGTTTTCTTTTGGTCACCTCTATCTAAAATGAGGGGGATATATGTACATATGGTACAGCAGCTCCCAGCACAGATGTCTCTGGATGTCACTCGTGTCTTCCTCTCCACCAGGCATCAGCTTTCGGCATGGAAGTCTGGTGTCCTCAAGTGTCTAGTTTTATTTGTACATGTGCTCTTTGTACATCCTTCGTCTCGGCCCTTCTGCAGCGGGCTTTGGGTCTTTAGAGCATCGTCGGCCATCGTTGGGAGTCCTCCACCTAGGCAACAAACACTTCGGCGAGACACTGCGTATATGTTTATATGATGTAAACAAAATGTGTTTATTCCAATTCAGATCTATTCTTACTCTATGAGTTAAGTCTTACTCTATGAAATTGGGAGAAATGCATTTTTTTTTATGATACCAGTTTGTAATCACTGACACTCAGGCAAAGGGGAAACAAACGGGCCATGGAACCTAGAACATGCTAGCTCATCGTAATTACTGGAGGAAATTCTACCCTACCATTTAATGGGCAATGTACTAAGCCCATCCTTTCGCTGTCTGTATTCCGGGGAGTCTTGGCCCAGATGTGAGTCGAATCCACACATTCCCGGCCGCAGTCCCTGTGGGTGGAGATGGGGTGGTCTATACGCAGATTCTGTGCAAACAGATTCTTAGGCCATTCGGGTTAGCATAATAATTACGGGTGCCAAGGAATTGTGCGTGTATTGTAGATATGCCCAATTCCTAAAACACATCTAAAAAAAATAATATAATAAAAAAAACTTTATTAACTCTATATGATGCATATGACAGCAAAGGAATGGGCTATACATGGTCACAATAATAATGATAATAAAAAAAAGAAACTAAAATTGCAACTCCTATCAATGACATTAATAATAGGGCAAAACAGAAACGTGGGAAGTGAATATACATATTGAAGTTGCTCGGATACGAGGTATGCCAAAATGGAGCAATGTAGATATACGCGATGTAAAAAAAAATCTTAAAATGGATATTTACTATAAGTAGGAAGGGAATGGTTTGATATATATATATAGGATATACTATGGTAAACAGATGAATATATAAATTGTGATTAAATCCTTCATTCGGTACATTTGTCCGAAGATGGTAACAATGCTGTTACTAAAATGTCACACATATTAATTATTTGTTCTGGAATCGGTCTCGTTATCTTTATCCTTTTGTAGTCTATAGCTCAAACTGTGTCTTATCTATATATGAATATTCATGCAGGTAATTAGGGAAAAGGGTAAACAAGGTGGATGATACATTAAATGAGAAAATATCACCTCTGTATAATAAATATGCCTAACTTCTTGAAGAATATGATATATGGGAAGGAAATAACATTGATATGGGAATGTATTATAATAACATTGATATGGGAATATATTATGGTAAATAAACAAAAAAATATATATATGCTGTGGTTAAAACTTGTTTAGTGCATTTTATCTGAAGATGGTAACAACGCTGCTACCAAAATGTCACACATTTATAATCCGAATCGTGCTTTCTATATATACAAATATACATGAATATAATAAAGGAATGATACATGATATATAGTAATAATGAGTATATAATGATAATAAAACGAATAGATATGCACTGAGGGTCTAGGTCATTTCACTAGCATTTCAAAATCTACATGTAATATCTTAAAACTTGTTCTTACCAACTCGTCACTGGGAGTGTTTGTCTGGTGTGTTCCCCGCTGCTCTTAAATCAGGAAAATATATAGGAAGGAAATCATGGTAGTCAATACGTCCCCAAACCAGACTATTTCCAAATTACCTTATCTGTAGTGGCAATCTCACCTATCTTTGTTCTTAGCTGAACATTGTTGTTAACCTCTACTATGCATTGTTTAGCTTGTCTATAGAATGTGTACTCATATCTTTGACCAACAAATCCACTTTAATAAAAATACTTAAATTAACCCTGAAAATAAATTATGATGAATAATAAACTAGGTCTAACCCATATCTTGTGATATATTTTCCACTTGAGTTCTTAGTACCTCTCTGAAAATTTTGACTTTTTGTCCAAAATAAAACAAAATAACCCATTGCTCTAGGCCATTTTTCTGTCAAAACAAAAAAAAATTATTCCTTTTAAAATCTGGGACGCTATATTGGCTTGTTCTGGCAATCTGTTTCAAAAGTTCATTTTGGTGTCCTACTAACTTAGAAATTTATACTTATCTTATAATGGGTTACTCTCGTAATAAAAAAAAATTCTACATACTAATTGATGTTTAGACTTAAATTCGTTCTAACTAAACGTATGGTAGACTGATAGTCTTTAATTAGGTGATTAACTTTTGCTAGCCTGGGGCGATATAAAACGCAAAGAATCTGGACAGTCCATCTGTCACTTTGCTAATTGGTACCTAAACTCTGTAGACGGGATCGCTTCGTCTAATCATAACTTGTTTCTTACATGCTCAATTGTTAACCCTCATTAGAAAACCCCTTTAGACTTTGACTTAGAGACAAGGAGTTACAGGGAATTCGATTTCTTTACCCACCACATGTTTCTAAGCTCGTCCATCGGGGATTGGTTCCAGGCTGCGCAATATATAGAAGAGCATCCAATGTGCCGATCCTTTCCAACCTCCCGACTGAATCACCCTCATTTCAGCCACGCTTAAAGCGTCGTAAACTACGATGTCAGATCGGTCATCCGAGGTTCGTCGCTGTGCACCTTGCTTACGACATCAGCTACTAAATCCCCCACCTAGCACAAAGTTCACCTGATACCATTCCATTCCCTCTAAAGAGGAGAAGTTTTGTGGGCTTTCTGGTCTGATCATAACCTCCCACAACCTTCCAGTCTGAGAATCGAGACATGATCATTATCTACGATTCTTAGAATTCAAGTTGATATAATGAAATAGAGTAACTGATTACCCTAATAAAAGAAATCAATACTTATACTCCTCTAAAAGGAGTCCTAACAAAAATGGAGCGGATATTTCCTATCAATAGAGTTGTACAGTCCAGTGGGGCTATCGATCTTAACAAATAAAGAAATCAAAATCAAAAATTGAACCTATTAAATTCCCTAACACTATTCTAAAGTACTTTTGGATTAACAGTATGTTAAACTTTAACTTTGTGGCTTCATTCATTGATCATTACATTCATTCATTACATTCGCGATCGCATTCAAACTAAAGTTAGACTCTATCATAAAAACCAAAATACTATAAAAATACCATTATCAATATGCCTTAATAGTAATAAATCTTCTAGGACAAATGTGGAATCAAATAAAATTAACAAGTTAAAACAGATCAGGGACCGAAGCCCTGGTTTACTCAAATAAAAGAAATTGCCTCATACAAACTCTATATATATCAATTATCTATACATAGATAATTATTATTTATATTTAAACAAATTAATAAAAATTGATTATTAACAATCAAATGCTGAAATCTAACCTATCTTTAAAAAAATGTCCGTCTAACAGTTTGAAAATCTTCTTCTTATCTTGACACAAGGTGTCTAAACAAAACGAATCATCAAAACCAGCACTTAAATGGAGCGAACTGAACTTCAAGCATTTACCTCATTGCCAGATATGATAGGTCTACAAGTGTTTCGCCAACGCTACCTCCCATATAAGATCATTGGCATTCCTCTTTCTCTGCTATTCAGCTAAACTCTTTCTTTGGACTTATAGGGCTTTCAGTACCCAGCTCGTTCTGGAGTTTAACAACAGAGGTTACTTGTTACTCTATCATATCAATTCTTAGACTGTAATTGCCTTACACACTCTCATTAGAAATTCTCTTTGGACTGTATTCTGGACCCAGGGGTTACAGGGAGTCAAGTTTTACCCAACGCAAGTTCCAAGTCTGTCCATAGAGAATTGGTTACAAGCACAGCAATTATCTAGTGCGTCTAAGCTTCTTAGTTATTCTTAAAGTTGAACCACTGTTCAGAACCTTCAATAAAAAAAATCAAAACAAAATATACTGTTGAACTCACGACTTGCTATCAACACGGAATAGCCTTTTCAATAAAAAAAAAACTGAAAACTCCTTACAATGGACATTTAATACAAACACAAGGTTGTAATCTAAAAAAAAAGAAAACTGAAATTCTTTAAAACCACAGTCTAGGGCCTTTAACTCACGTTCTAACACTTCATAGTATGATCAAAGTTTAGCTAAACTCTAGTACACATTCTATAGGCTTTCTCATTGGCAGCCTGGGCACGATTTACACCCTGTGGGCTTCTTGACCCTGGTCGAACGGCGTATTTCAGGGCCGCCAACATTGCCACCAATTGCCCCATTCACTACCTCTAGCGGACTTCTTACGGTTGTCGTCTCTTGTGGTTCCTCTGGTCCTACAGTTCTATGGGAATATATAGGATACGTTAGATGTACCCAGTGATCCTCATCATCAATGACATCATCTATTTGTTCTCGTATGTTTCCGTCCCCCACAGGATAAGTTTTTACTGGGGCGTGGTAGGCCTTCATCCTGTCTATGTGGATTTTATCTAAGTTCCCCGTCTCCAAGTCCTTCAAAAGGTAAACAGTGTCGCCCGCCCTTTATAATACCTCATATGGTCCTCTGTACCTTGGCTCAAATTTATGACGTCCTTTCGTCTCATGCATTCTCTTTACCAAAGCTAGATCCCCTGTCTCAAAGGTTCTTAACTCTCTAGCTTCAAACTCAGCCCTGGCTTCTTGTTGCTCCTTCAAGTAAGTTTGCCTCACCATCTCTCTCGTTTTCTCAACCTCCTCCACCAATTCCCGCTCATAGAAGCCCGCCATTTCGGTAATTGAATCTTCGCATACAGGATTAAGCTCCCCTTCCTGGAAAGGTTGTGGAAGCCTCAGCTCATGTCCGAAGACCAGTTTCGCTGGAGTAAACCCAGTACTAGCATGTACAGTGGTCCTGATAGCGAGAGCTACCATTGGTAAGGTGGTATCCCAGTTGTTCCCCGCTGTACACCTGCGTAAAGATTCTATTACCGTCCTATTGAGTCTTTCTACGGCGCCATTACTCTGAGGTCTCCAGGCTGTGGTATTTACTGCACCAACCCCCATGGCCTTGCAAACTCCCTTAAATACGCAACTCATGAATGCTGAACCTCGGTCAGAGAGTATTGTTTTTGGTACTCCAAAGGTAATGATAATCCTCTCCAATAAGGCCCTAACCACTGTATTGGCACACTGGTCCTTAGTAGGAATCAGAATTGGGAACTTAGTAAATAGATCCACAATAGTCAAAATACTCGAATAACCTCTTGGGGTTGTCTCCAATGGTCCTATGAAGTCGAGAGCTAGATGTTCAAAGGGTTTTTCGGGTCTAAAGTGGGGAGCACTAGCGGCTTTGGTTACGCCTTGATTTGATAGCTGGCAGCTCTCGCATCTGCGTATATAATTCCGGACTTGAGTCCTCATACCAGGCCAATAATAGTCACCCTTCAGCCTTCTCATAACCTTTTTAACTCCGAAATGACCTCCAGTAGGGATATCATGATGATAGCTGATCACTGTTTCCCTAAAACCTGTAGGAACCACCTTCACCCAGGTACCCCTTTCATTCTTTGTAACGAGGTAATTGTCTAGTAACCTATATTCCCGGTTATTATACCTCTCCGTGCTGTTTGGTTCTAATTTTGTTAACTTATTTATTACTGGAACCCATCCTTCTCTTGAAGTAAACCCTCCCATATCTGATTACTATTTAACAAGGGGGGCCGACGGTCTCTTACCACCGCAGCCACCTCCTCCCATCTTGCGATAGGTTTGGATCATCCTCGCACGGGAACCTACTAAGAAAGTCGGCTACCGTGTTTTCCTTCCCCGGCACATATATGAATGTAACGTTGAAGTCTTGGATGATCTCTGCCCACCGAGACAGTCGAGCGTTCTTGTAATCAGACCCCTTATTATACGTAATCGGTTTATGGTCGGTATGTACTTCTACCCTACTGCCCACCAGGAGGTGTTTAAAGTGTTGCAGGGACAACACCACTGCATAAGCCTCCTTTTCTATTGTAGAATAGCGGATCTCAGGACCAGTCAGTCTCTTGCTATAATAAGCAATTGGTCTCATTGTCCCATTGACCTCCTGTTGGAGGCAGGCGCCTACCGCTATTCCACTGGCGTCAGTGTTCAGGATGAAAGGTATCCCTATCGTCGGGTGAATTAATAGTGGCTCGCTGGTCAATACTCCCTTCACGGTCTCAAAGGCTGACTGTTCGGCTACACCCCAAGCAAATCTATGTCCCTTCCTTAATAAGTTGCTCAGTGGAGCCAGGACCTCACCTGCGTTGGGGATAAAGCGTCGGTAATAGTTAACAGTACCCAATAGACTTCTGACTGCCTTGATGTTATGAGGTCGTTTCAGATCCCTGAGAGCGGCGACATTATCCCACATGGGTTTGATCCCATTTTGGTCGATTACATGACCCAGGTACTCTACTGAGTCCCTGAAGAGATAGCTCTTCCCGTATTTGGCCTTCAAACCGAACCTACTCAGGCGTTCGAGTACAGCGGCGAGGTCCGCTACATGCTGCTCGTGAGAGTCGCTGTAGACAATGACGTCATCGATGTACAGGCGAACGCATTTGAACAACAAGTCACCCAGGACCAAGTTCATGGCCCACTGGAAGACCTGTGCTGAGTTTTTAGCTCCTTGTGGCAAACGCGTGAAGCGGTATCTCCCCCAGGGCAGAGAGAAGGTAAAATAATCTCTGTCACTCTCCGGGATGTGAATCTGGAAGAATCCAGAAGTCAGATACAATGTGCTGAAGACTTTTGCACCCGCAAATGCGCGCAGATTGTCTTCAACACGGGGTATCGGGAACGGGAAGAATTCAGTTGCCTCATTGATCATACGTAGGTCCATGGTGATGCGAACACTACCATCAGTTTTGGCAACCGGGAATAGAGGGGAATTCCACAGAGAGGTGCTCCCTTCTATTATCCCTACTTCCTCCAGTTCATCTACTAACGCTTTCACTTTTGAGACTAATCTGTTCGGGATTGGATATTGCCTCCTATATACTGGTTTGCTAGTCAGCATCCTCAGTTTAGGGGCTGTGATGGTGGAGCCATTCCCCATATCTGCTATGTCCCTACAGAAACAATGGCTGAAAGCCCTGAAAATATCTTCGCCTGTGTGGATCTCGTTTAGGGTTATCCTGGGTGGTTGAGGAGACATTTCTATCGTTTGTAGTGAGGAAAGAAAGGCCGACTTGGTCGGATCCTCCTTCCTTTCGTAATCGGACCTAATACTTCCGTCATAGCTGAGGTGTAGTTTTAGAGCTCGGAAACCCGGTAATCCGAGTATGCCATCAAATCCTATTTCCCCCATGTGGCAATACTCGAAGGTCGTTCTAACCTCCCTAATGGGCTTACCATTCACCACTGCCCCTATTTCTAACACCTCACTCCCTAATGACCTTAAAGACTTGCCTGATATACCTTTAAGGTAAGTAGGCTTGTCTAGTCCCTCAGTGCATAAATTTAAATTGTCAATATTTACAATGTTGGCCTCTGAGCCTGAATCTATGATAAATTTTAGAGACCTCTCGCCCAGAGACCTCCCTTTATTTAAGATATATACATTTATGGCAGGTAAACTGGCCGCAAATCCCCCTCCTGCCTTGAGGCAAGCCGGACCTAGTTTTTTCTCTGCTTCTGCTGGCAGTCTCGGATGAGGTGCCCTGGCTCGCCGCACCCGTAGCATTTGGGGGGCGGTCTCCCTGCACCCTGCTTCTTGTAGTACACTCCAGGGTTCTCCTCCCTTTCACCGTTGGGTTCCTTCCTTTGTTGTCTAGGCAGGGATGGATTCCGTTGTTGTCTGGGTGGTTGTTGTGCTGGTCTCCTCTGCCAGTTCCTGAAGGGGGCTCCCCTCCTGTTATCCTCGGTGTTGTCTCCGTAATCCCTTCTTCCTGCGGGGTGTGATGGCCACCTTCCTCCCCCGCTATTTGCACTATTGGCACTTCCTCTTTGTCTCCTAAGGGCCATATTCTCAATTTCTAGTGCCTCCATTTTCTTCTCTAGCTCGGCCAATTTGCTGCCCATGTCACCCAGCCTCCGGCCGTTCCTGTCGGCGCTGGAGCGCTGCGCCTCCCTGTAGTCCTCCTCTCTTTTCTCCAGCCACTGTAGCTTGGCGACCAGAGTCTCCCAGGGCTCGCCTTGGTAGAGGTGAGCCTTTTCCCACAAGCTGGGGCAGAGTCCGTCGAGGAAGACCTCTGCGACCTCCGAGATGCCTATCTTCAGGCCATCTGACTCTGCTCCTGCCGCAAGGTCACTCACTCGTGCGGCGACGTCCCGGACCTTCTCTCCGGCTCCCTGTCTGCAGGAGAAGAACTGGCTCCTCATCTCCCTTGTGGAGACCCTCTTTCGGAATCGTCTCTCTAGACTCTCCTTCAGTTCTTCGTACCCCAGACGGATTTGCTGGGATTGTAGGGCGAACTCCCTCGCAGCCCCCCGGAGGTGGTTGTCCAAAAGGATTCTTTTCCTGGCGTCGTCTAGGGCCCTTGGGTCGTAGACAAGCTCAAAGTCCTTTATGAATTTTGTGAAGGGGACTATGCCCTTCCCTTCAAACTTCTCCAGGTTGTACAGCATGGAGGACAGCTGGGCTTGGCTAGTTGTGGCATTCTCTTCATCAGCAGGCATGGTCCTCAGTTGTTGGATCTACAGGAACTAGGTATTAGTCATTCACCCTGGTTGCAACGGTAGTATCAGGACCCATAGAGGCGGGCAAGGTAGGGAATACAAAACAGAAGGAAGGGGAGAAGCCTTTCTTAATCATGTTCTTAAAACACTGTGAAGTTCGCGTTTCAAAAAAAAAAATAGTAATCAAAACATAGAAAACCATATGTGGACGCATAAGGAAATTTACTCTCATCAGTGCGGGAGATGAAGGAGCTCACTGTTAGACAGTGTCGTGTGGATGTGGACGCAAACATCGCGTCTCTGCTGGTATCACACTGTTAAGTAAATAAAGATTTTATAAAAAGAAATCCGAGTGATAAAAAAAATGGTAATCAAACATAGAAAACCAATGTGGACGCATAAGGAGATTTACTCTCATCAGTGCGGGAGATGAAGGAGCTCACTGTTAGACAGTGTCGTGTGGATGTGGACGCAAACATCGCGTCTCTGCTGTTATCACACTGTTGAGTAATAAAATTCCATATATAAAGAAATCCTAGTGACCCTAATAGACCACCCATAGCTCACCTAGTTCACCTCTAGACAGTGTCATGCGGATGTAGACGGAAACATCGCGTCTCTGAGTTATCACACTGTTAAGTAAGTAAAGATTCTATAAAAAGAAATCTGATTGAAGAAAAAAAATAGTAATCAAAACATAGAAAACCATATGTGGACGTAAAAAAAATACTCCAATTTTCAACAGTCTACAAACTTATTTCAAATTCATCAAGATATTCTACTCATAAACGAGGCCCCGTACCAAGAGCTACCCCCCACAGGCAATCATATGGAAGGATCCTTCAAAGGTTCAATACACCAAACTAATTACTATGACAAAGATGTCCCCAACTCAATGCAGGTAACCTACACCTAATGAGGTGTCAAATCTAATAAAAATAATTAAAGGGTGATCGAGATTGGCAACAGGGATGTTAATATAAAGAGGCCTTCAGCCCACAATCCAGGGACAATCAAGATAATCTCATTTGAATACATAGTAGCTCATAATCTAACAGCACCATGCTGACGCAGGTGATAAGCGGCGATCTGTTAGAATGATCGAGACTGGCAACAGGGATGTTAATATAACGAAACCCTCAGCCCACAATCCAGGGACAATCAAGATCATCTCATTTGAATACATAGTAGCTCATAATCTAACAGCACCATGCTGACGCAGGTGAGAAATGGTGATCTGTTAGAGTGATCGAGACTTCCTTCCCTTTCTCTGCTACAAAATCCATCACACTAGTAGCTTAAAAATAAAAAAGGAAGAAAAAAACTGAAACTTTACGATTCATTACAATGCTAAAACAAACTCGTAGCTAGAAAATAAAAGAAAGCTGAAACTCTTTAAATCACAGCCTATCACTAAGAACAAAGCGTTGTTAAGAAAAAAAAATGAGTAACTCTTAAAAATCATATACCAACACTAAAACCAAATTTGCAGCCACAGAAAAAGAAAAAAAAAGAAAACTGCTTCTTAAAAGGAGAATACATATTTGTTATTTACCACAGCCTAATATTATAATATAGACCTATGTATATAAATTAGTGTATACTGTTGCTGAATTTTGGATAAATCAGCCCATACCAACCCTTAGTGCATTTTAAAATCCTTAATTTTATAAGCTACAGTCTCGGTAGACCGTCTGTCACCTATTAGTTTCAATAAGGGGGCCCATTTCCTGTCCTTAAGCAAACCTTCCCACGTCCGGCCGTTATCTATCAAGGGGAGGGGGGCCCACGATTTCTATTTTTAATTGCCTCGGCTACAACTCTCTTATCTCGTGATGACCCAGAATCACCCCCGCTCGGGGGCCTACTGAGGAAGCCGGCCATCGTGTTCTCTCTCCCCGGGACATGCACAAATGTCACGCTGAAGTCCTGGATGATCTCTGCCACATTGCTAACAACTTACAAATTATGAATACCCAATTGTTGAATATCTAGAAATTTATCCTATCAATTTATCTAATCCCTTAACACGTGCATGTGTCCAATGCCACTTAGCGTCTGTTATTAGAAATTTCCCTCTTTCATTTATACAGTATGAGGCACAGTAATTAAGGCTGCATTTCCATGAGTTCGATTCTCTCACCACTTGCTGAAACGAGATCAAATGTGGTTACAAGATCACTGTCTATGGGGTAACAGGTGCATATTGGACTGGGAAATGACAAAGTTATTTCGCCCTTTATGATACCAATTGCAACATGAGTTTTCTGTTGAGTTATGATGATACACTGCGAATCTGGTAGGGGAATTACCTTGTAAGACTTTGTTGCATATCAGAGGTTTTGTTTGTTCCTGGATTAGAAATTTTATATTATTCCTTATTACTGTCAGTCTGATAATTACATTCCTGGCTCATGAGATATGTGTGCAACTTGTATAAATCACTGTTGAAATATATATGCGGACAGTTAAGAATTTACAGGGGTATATCTAATATGGAGTCGTCACCTCAGCTCGATCTATCCACATTTTCGTTCTGGAATTAGCGCCATATTCTAGATGGACTTCACTGCCTCATCTATTGTCCAGGCGTATCACCTTGAGTGTCAATTTTAGGAAACGTCATCTCGTCCTGGACCTTTCTTCTCTCCATGCTGGCACATCTCCAATGACATTTCCCATGTGAGGGACACACCCTTTAAGCGGTCTATCGGCATCCAGTGATCACACTTGGCAGAAAACGTCGTCAAAGGGGGCCGCCCTCCTCGCGTGTCTAGCCATCTAACCAATTACGATACCGCCTCACGCCCACAGGTTCCGAATTACATTCTTGTAATATCTTTGCTCGGGTGTCCCGACTTTATCAATCCTTATTCACAGCCTTTAGGTGATATTACTCCGCACTGGAGACTCGCATTCCGCTAACTTCCTCATTATATACAAGTGTCAAATCGAGCCTCGATAAACTCTCCTGTCTCCTATACCCCCATTATTAGATAGATCCTGTCTCTAATACAGGTGGCTTTTGCTGCCTTGTCATCAACTTAAAGCTGTCCAAACACGCCTCGGGATATCTCAGTTGTCTTGCAGACACAAGCTCCAGTCATCTGCTTTCCTTTGAATATTTAAAGATTATCCCAGGTAGTTGTCATAAGTTAATACATAGTTCCACAGTGATTAAAAGTACTCGCGCAAATTGGTTATTATATCTATTCCTTGAGATTCTGCCATTGGAATGTTAAAACCAGATTTCTATCCATTATTGATTTCAAAATTTAAAAAAAAAAAAGGAAAGGTTCACGAAGAAAAAAAAAAGCGTCCTTTCTATGGTGATCAAACTTCTCTCTTCACGGGTACGCTAACTGGATCCTCAATTCTATTTTCACCTTAGGGCTCATGTATTTGTCACTCTCCCAATCCACTATGCGCTGGAAAAAAAATCGATTAACTATCTCTTAGCATGCTAGCCCTAATCTGGATGCACAGGCTAGCATAACTTGATAGAAAGCGCTATTAAAATAAAGTTAAGAAATTGTAGCCAGCAATAATTATCAGAACTCACCTCTGCTGTAAGAGAAATTATATCAGAGCTATGATGGAGAAAAAAAAAAAGCTAAGTCATTTCAGTAGACTACTGTAAAACACTGATCACCGTTCTAAATTTGAACCAAGGTAATCCAACCTCATTTCTCATACTGTATAAAATGATTAAAACTAAATAAAACTTGTAAATAATATATTATTAGGGCTTTGTCCCAAACAATGTGAATCGTAGATGACCGCGGCGAGTGATGCGGTAGACATCGCCTCAACTTAACTTTCATTGCCTGATAAAATGCCAGTGAAACGGAAAGCATAAATTAAAATTCATGATTTAAAACCATCATTGTAAGTGTGGTTAGAAAACTGAAAGGGCGCTATGAATAGCTCTTAAAATTAGCGGAAAATCACAAGGCAACAACAAGACATTCCTGGAAATTTCTGTAAGTCACTCTAGATATAGACTCTTAAACTCAGGGTATGGACTACTTCACCAATTTAATTAATTAAATAATTATACCAAAAAAATAGTATGGCTTTTCATTAGGTATATATTTCTAAAGTATATGATATGAAATATATACTAAATTCGAGCCCCACGTTGGGCGCCATTGTCGCGTTCCCGTTTTTAGACCAATGGGAATGGAGCATGTAAGATGTGACTTAGTAAAATTCCCTTATTAAGACATACAAGTGTGACATAGAAATAGACAAATATAGCACTTAAACAGCTAAGGTTATACTTGAGGAGATAGAATATCAGATAATATATAGGGTCCAGAAGGGTTCGAGGACTACGCAACTCCAAGTAAGAACTTTCTTCCATGTCAGGCGTGGGAGGGACCCCCCCAAAGGGGGCACAGATGGGGGAGGACCGTTGATGGATTCCTTCCTGGAATGTATAGAGCGTCGGGAAGGTCTATGGAATGTGAAGTTCCAACGTCCACCCCGCCCCCTTTTCTCCTTCTTCTATGAAAGAGATAATGGCGGGCCCCCCAAAGAGGGCTCAGCTATCCCTTTATGAGACTTCTGGAATAATGTCCTTCCTTGACTTTATTCGCGAAAGCTAGTACGACTTATTCTTTACTATTCTCCCTCAATACCCTTGTCTAGCACCAATCTCTTCTAGAATTATCCATAATCATTTTGTGGCATATACTGTGCAACATCCATGAAGTCATTATTGATTAGACAATCTATAAAAGACACCTTCTGGCGATTTAGCAACCCACTGAAGACGCTGGGAACTATTTCAGAGAGGGAAATCATAGCAATGGATCTCTATAATTTCTACAGATCAATTGTAAATAGATCCATACACTAAAGATATAGTGCGGAAAGTTTAGGACAGATGTGTAAAGAGATACCTCATTAAACTACGGCTCACATGTACTTGGGAAGAAAGGAGGGAAATATTGAATTATTCTCGTTCATACATTAAATTAAATGATCTATGAAATAATGGTCGGCTCTCCCATCAAAATAGACGCTGGAATTGATCGCCATCTATTGGCCGCCTCTACAGACCAACGGACTTGGGTCAGTGACAAGCCCATTTTGTGTCAAATTCTCTGAGATCATCCAACAACTTTAAGGGATCTCAGATATAGATGAACATGTTATTATTAGAAACTATAAACCTGAATATAAGACCAAATTATAACAATTTCTATAGAATTATAATATGTTGGAATCATTATTTCAAAATTAGATATCAAGAAGTACCAGGTTCAGATTTTATTAGTAATAAAATCTGATTAAACATGCAGGTATCCTTTTAATCCCGATTTTTATAACAAAGATTCAACAAAATGCGTTGAATTAGATTACTATCTGGATATATGGAAAGGACTCTATTTGTAAAGATTATACCAAAATCTAACAAATAAGCTATAAAAACAAGCAAAACTATAGACTTATACTATTGACATTAACATTTGTAATATATTTAAAACAAAAAGGGTTTCAATGATATCATGAGGGGAACAAAACCAATGAGTGATAAGGCAACATGGGTCTTTACTAAGATTAAATCAATGAATAATATAATGGTAAGTATGATGGAAAAACACACTGAAACACAGGCAGGAAAACTGGCTTATTTGATCACTGTGGGCATGACAGGCACTCGCGACAGTACATGTAGTCAGCAATTTATTGGAGGACTTGATTGTTAGTACCATTCCCTCCAAATAGGTAATAATCATACAATGTTTCATTTAAACAGTGAAAGAAGGGCAAATTCCTCGTATGAAAATACATATTACTAAAACCTGACAAAGAGATACCCTCAAAGCGGGTAGAATCGTATTTACCGCTGTTTCTGTATTAAAGTATCACAATAAGGTACAATACACAACTCCATTCCATTAGAGCCGGAAGTTCTATACTTCAGCACAATTTGTAATAATAAGATGTGGGGGGTAGTACCATAAAACAAAAGAATGAAATATGCATGAGGGGAAACAAAACTCTCCATATAAGTTATGTACTAGATATTTATTCAGATTAGATAAAATTTGGGGACATTTCCATACTAGCGAGATATGCTATTTACATAATGATCTAGATAGAGGTGACTTGAAGTTACAAATTTGCCTTTATAAAGGGGAAAGCCTAGATCTCCATCTATTCTGGCGGGACAAAATATAAGAACCCTAACATTCCTTTTAAGTTACTTAAAGCCCTTTAGGGCCCATGCGAAATCTGAGTTAGTTTCTGCTTAAAAAGGGGGGTGCTAAGCCATAATGGCGAGGGGCTTACCTTCTCTCGAAAGCGGCGGCAAGGTCTAGCCTCCTCCTTTCTGCGTCTCAGGCCCGATTGGCGACTCTGGTTGAATCTCTCCTCTCACTGAGCGACTCTGCGTATCCCCTGATTTAGCAAAGAAAGCCTCTTTTATCCTTGCCTCTCTCCATTTTCATTCGCTGCTCACGCCAAAGTTCTATTGGCTGGCATTTTCAATTGTCGAAAGCAAACACGCACGTGATCAAGACCACGCCTCCAATTTACCGTGTTGCCGCGCAAGAAAAAAATTGTATATTAAAAAACAAATTAATTCCTTTAGGAAATTAAATAATATATATATCCCGAGTAAAAAAAAAGGTTATTGATTTAAATGTTTATATGACAAATTGTTTTCTTTTGGTCACCCCTATCTAAAATGAGGGGGATATATGTACATATGGTACAGCAGCTCCCAGCACAGATGTCTCTGGATGTCACTCGTGTCTTCCTCTCCACCAGGCATCAGCTTTCGGCATGGAAGTCTGGTGTCCTCAAGTGTCTAGTTTTATTTGTACATGTGCTCTTTGTACATCCTTCGTCTCGGCCCTTCTGCAGCGGGCTTTGGGTCTTTAGAGCATCGTCGGCCATCGTTGGGAGTCCTCCACCTAGGCAACAAACACTTCGGCGAGACACTGCGTATATGTTTATATGATGTAAATGAATGTTTACATCTTTGTTGGGTCTGTTTGGTGAAAATCTGACCCAACAGAGAGTAGAATTACATTCAAATATTTGCTTCGAGCAATGCTCTTCAGCAAACTATAAAGACAAGGCCAGTTAGGCATAAATTAACACAAAGCAATAACGCGCCATCTATATATATAAAATAAAAGGATTTAAAAGCGCGAATGTTTCTTTTATACATAAAACGAACTTCTACTGTCCTTACTGCGATGAAAAAATATATTGGGAGGGCTTGGCTCATCAGTGGTGAACCCTCCCAGCGGTTTCGCCAATTTAATCCACCAGACCGCTTCTCAGAGCTCTAATACTGTATTGGACCATTCTGCTTCTATATGCTACACTGAAGGATGGAATCTCAGAAATGGTTTTCAAGTAAACTATGGACATAGGCTTATAGGACAGTAGAATTACATTCAAATATCTGCTTCGAGCAATCCTCTTCAGCAAACTATAAAGACAAGGCCAGTTAGGCATAAATTAACACAAAGCAATAACGCGCCATCTATATATATAAAATAAAGGATTTAAAAGCGCGAATGTTTCTTTTATACATAAAACCAACTTCTACTGTCCTTACTGTTACGTCTATTTGTACTATTTTTTGGAGGGACGCTATTTTCAAATTTTTAGTCAGTTGGGACCGAATAACTGAAGGAGTGGGAACCAAAAAAAAAAAAAAGGTGATGGGGATGGAGGTCGAGATTCAAGCCGAGAAAGATGGCCTAGGTTTTGGTGAGTAGAAGAATAGACAGGAATGGTAAGTTAGCTATATCCCATAAAAAAATTATTTTGTGTGGGTCAAAAGGCTCGTTTATAGGTTAGAAGGCATATATAGTTTTTAATAGGTTATATATATTTTTTGGCTGTAAACTCTACTATATAATATATATATAGTAAATAGAGGAATTTATTTTTATAATTCAATGGAATTAAAAGTGAAGAAACGTTTATCAGTAAAGTACCTTTTCATCTTGCATGTAACCTTTTTTATAGAGTTCTTATATAGTATTTAGTTATAATAAAATTTGGTATTATTCATTTTTTTAATTTGTATTTTTTTTGTGTGTTTTATACCAGACTAGACATAAATTCCCAATAAGCCTACTGATTGAAGTGTGTGTGTATTATATTATGTTATATATTGTGTTGTGTTGTATTAAGAATTTCTTTTGTTAACCCACTTTGAGATTTACCCATGGTACGATATTATAATATGGAGGTTGAACCTTACATAGAAGGATTTGAAATATTAAGGATAAATTTCTAAACTTAAAAAGTATGTTAACATTTAGGTTTATATTAATTATATTCAATATTTTATCTTTGTTTGTTTGTTTGCCGTGGCAGGTTTTATTTTTATTTTTATTTTTTTTTTAAGTTTAGCTCACCAATTTGTTTGAAATACAACGTATTTCGACGTGTACAAATAGACGTAACATTGGATGCCCAACGTGAGGGCCGAAATTACCGAAAAATCACAAATAAAAATATTTCTTTTTGTGAAAAGTAGGCCCGCCCCTGAGATAAGAAATTATGTCTCTACCTAAAATATATTTATTGCTTTAGTGTGTACCTTATTTTAATTCTAAATTCACGAGTTAAAAGATATATTTGTACTTAGCATATACGTTATTTTAACTTTTTTCAATTTTTCGAGCTAATAGAAATAATTTATGGCCGATATGCGTTATCTCATATTTAGTGTACACGTTATTTTTTTTAATTTTTCAGTTTCACGTGATAAAAGAAATAATCGTTATTTTAACTTTTCAATTTCGCGTGTTGGAAAAGTATTTTATGCTTTAGTGTATATGTTGTAAGATTTAGGTACTTACAGCTTGTAGGAAGGCATGAGGACGTTGAGGATTATATGATAATAATCTTTATTATCCATTTAGCAAGAAAGACAAAGTTATGGTAGCGAACAGTTATTGAAGTATAGAGAAGAAAGGTAAACAAACAGTTGTGATGATGATAGGTCCAGTGTGGCGCTAGCTGTCGTAGCATTCAGTTATCCAACAAATCCCCGGCATGAATGTGGAGACATCACGAGGTTGTAGCGTAACTTCTCAAATGTCGGCCTTGGTAGCGGCTTGGTCAGAATGTCCGCCTTCATGTCGCCAGTTGGGCAGTAGATCATTTTTATCACTGTCTTCTTCTGAAGATCCTTCAGGTGATGGATCTTGGTCGCGATGTGCTTGGTTCTAGAAGACACTTTTTCGGATGAACATATCTTGAGACATGATTGATTGTCTTGGTGGAAGTAGATTGGAGCTTTCTGTTCCAGTTCGAGATCCTTTAGCAAGTCGAGAAGCCATAACAGTTCTTGTGAGGCTTCAGCTGCGGAGATTAGTTCCGCTTCGATGGACGAGAGAGATACGCAACCTTGTTTCCCAGTCATCCATGAGATGGGGTTTGATCCCAGTAGGAACAAGTTTCCGCTTAGTGATTTTCTGTCGGTGTTGTCGCTTGCCCATGTGGCATCACTGTATGCTTCCAGTGTGGGAGGTTTTTGGTTAGATATGCGTAGCTCGAGTTCTTTGGTAGTTTTTAGATATCTTACGATTCTTTTTGCTGCATTCCAGTCACAATTTCTAGGATTCTGGTTTCTGCTGCTGAGTATGCAGACTGGAGCTGCGATATCTGGTCTGGATACTACGCTTAGGTACAATAGTGAGCCTATCAGTTGTTGGTATTGGACGTTGTTTGGTAGAAGTTTTTCATCAGATATACCGGGATATCCGCTTTCCATGGGAGTGAAAGTAGGTTTCGCTTCTTGGAGATTGTACCTTTCAACTAATTCTTGGATTTTATTCTTTTGGCTCAGAAGGAGTTCACCTTCTCTGTTCCTTGAGATTTCTATACCAATGAATTGAGTGGGGTCTCCAAGGTTCTTTATTTCGAATTCTTTTTCGAGAGTTTTTACAGTGTTTTGGATGATTATTTCGGAATCGCTTGCAAGGAGCATGTCATCCACATATAGAATCAAGTAGATGGAATGGTTTTCTTCATTCTTGGTGAATAGGCATGGGTCTACAATGCTCTGTTTGAAGTTATTTTTAATTAGAGTGCTTGCAATTTTTGTGTTCCAAGATCTTCCAGCTTGTTTTAGACCGTAAATTGCCTTCTTTAGTTTGCAGACTTCGTTTGTTTGTTTTGTATGGAGTCCTTCTGGGAGTTCCATGTAGAGTTCTTTATCTAGGTCGCCGTGTAGGAACGCTGCCTTGACATCGAGGTGGATCACTTGCATCCCTTTGTAGACTGATGCAGCTAGGAAGGCTCTAATTGTAGAATGCTTCACAATTGGTGTCTGAATGTCTTGAGCTTCAGTTTTGTACAGCATGTAGTCATTTCTTATGGGAGGTATTCCCTTTGTTGGTCTCGTGGATCTTCTTTGTGTGACCACTTGTGTTCCTGTGCTTGTACCGGGTTGAAGGTAATCCTCGGTTTCTGAGTCCTCAAGGTTTTCGGGTTGTGTTCCTGGTTCCTGACTTTCCTCTGAATTACCAATATAATTAGAGGAAGTTAGATCTGTACTTAGTACTTGTGGTGAAGTTGTTTTTGTGGAAGCGAGGTGAAACCCATTTTCTTTTTCTATAAATTTTACGGATCTGCTGATTGTGATGTTGTCTGTGTCGTGCAGGATTCTGTATCCTTTGCTCCGATCATCGTATCCAAGAAAGATCCCTTCGATAACTTTGCTATCCAACTTGTTTCTCTTTATCTTGGGAATATAGGAGAAGGCTTTACATCCGAATCTTTTTAGATGCTTCAGACTGGGCTTCCTGTTGGTCCATAGTTCAAATGGAGTCTTGTCTGTAGCTTTCGAGGGTATTCGGTTGTGTAGGTAATTAGCTGTGGTAACCGCTTCCGCCCATAGAGACTGTGGGAGTCCTGAGTCAAACAGCATGCATCTTGTCATCTCCATTAGTGATCGATTTTTCCTTTCGGCTACTCCGTTCTGGGCTGGTGAGTAGGGGACTGTTAGCTGATGTTTGATTCCGCTTTGGTTCAGGAAATCTTCGACTTGTCGGTTTACGTACTCACGACCGTTGTCTGTCCGTATGGTTTGGATATTTTTTCCAAATTCCGTGTGTGCTGAGATGACGTAGTCTTTTATTTTTTCATAGGCTTCGTCTTTTCCTTTCAGGAGGTAGATCTTCGTGTATCTGCTGTAGTCATCAGTGAAGGTGATGAAGTATCTCTTACCGCTGAGAGAGTTAGTTGGTAATGGACCGCAGACATCACTGTGGACAAGTTGAAGCGTTTCAGTTGCTCTGTACTCTGTCTTCTTTGGAAATGGGGTTTCGGTGAGTTTTCCTTGAATGCACTGAACGCAGTCTGTGCTGTGCGAACAGTTATTTAGACTTAGTCCTCTTGCTAGGTTCTCATTTCGAATCTTCTTAATTGATTCTATATTTCTGTGTCCTAGTCTGTCGTGCCAGAGCATGAGGCAATTTTTGTTCTTGCAGTGGTTTTGTTTTGCAACATTTGCTTTGAATGTGCGAGTTTGGAGGTTGTCATCCAGGTGTAGTCGGTATATTCCATTGTCAAGTATACCGTTCGCGAGGGCTGTGTTGTCTCTTTCGATGGTACACCAATCTCTGTTGAACGTTTCTTTACATCCGTTGGAGGTGGCCGCACTCACTGACAGAAGGTTGTCTGTTAGTTCCGGGATGTAGAGAACTTTTGTGAGAAGTAGGGTGTCAGTCTTTCCTTGGGGTGTGATGACTTTGATTTCTCCTTGTCCTATCCCTTTGACCTGCAGCTTATTGCCATTAGCAACCACAACATTTTGTGTTTGTTCTCTGTTAAGTTCAGTGAAGAAGCTTTCGTTGTACGCCATATGAGATGTGGCTCCAGAGTCGATGAACCAGTTGTGTACACTTGCTTCTCGTTGAGTGCAATTTGGGAGCTTTTGGGTTAGGTCCTTTTGTTGTTCTCTGATTTGTTGATTGTTCTTGGGTGACACTCGACTGATTTGTGTACTTTGGTACGTTTCCTCTTCTGAAGTTTTCATATTTGTACTCTTTGTTGCTGTTGTTTCGCTTTTGATAGTGCCAACATTCTTCTTTGGAGTGGTTTGGTTTGTGGCAGAAAGAACAGAATTTCTTCTCTTTTTCTCTTCTTTGGCTTGAAGCTCCGTGGAGGCTTTTTAAGGCTTTTGATGCGGTGCTTTCGTCTTTCGAGCTTTCTACTCTGCGTGTGTGTTCATCAAGGAGTTTGTTCTTGGTAAATTCAAGCATTAGCTCGTCATCAGGCCTTGATTCCAACATCGTGATGAGATTGGAGTAGCTCTTTGGAAGCGAGCAAAGCAGTATAGCCGTGATGTGAGAGTCCTTTAGTGTTTCGCCAATGGTTCGCAGTTTGTCAACAAGTTCCATCATGGTAGTGATGTGCTGTTGCATGTCTTTGTCTTCTTCGAGTTTTAAGCTGTATAGTTTCCTTAGCAAATAAATTTTTCCTGAGAGTGTTTTTCTTTCATAGATATTTTTAAGAGTGTCCCAGGTAGCTTTGGCTGTTAGTAGGTTTTTGACATGCACTATTTGTGAGTCGGCGATGCTTAGATTAATGATAGCTCTAGCTTTTGAGTCTTTCTTTTTCCATTCGATTTTAGGTTCATCTGGAATATTTTCGGTGACAACTTCCCAAAGATCTTCCTTTTGCAAGAGCATTTCAATTTTGAAAGACCATAGTGAGTAGTTATAGCCGTCGTGCTTATCTAGGGTTACATCGTGGCTCGGGAGTGACGCCATTTTTGCTAAGCCTTTTTTCTTTGTCTTAACTCGTTAGTTTAATTTCATGCAATATTCAGTCTCATAATCTAATTGTTGTAAGATTTAGGTACTTACAGCTTGTAGGAAGGCATGAGGACGTTGAGGATTATATGATAATAATCTTTATTATCCATTTAGCAAGAAAGACAAAGTTATGGTAGCGAACAGTTATTGAAGTATAGAGAAGAAAGGTAAACAAACAGTTGTGATGATGATAGGTCCAGTGTGGCGCTAGCTGTCGTAGCATTCAGTTATCCAACAGTATACGATATCTTAACTTCTCAATTGTTATTTTAACTTTAGGCCTAGTATACACGTTATTTTTAATTTTTCAGTTTCACGCGATAAAAGAAATAATCGTTATTTTAACTTTTCAATTTCACGTGTTGGAAAGGTATTTTATGCTTTAGTGTATACGATATTTTAACTTTTTAATTGTTATTTTAACTTTAGGCCTAGTATACACGTTATTTTTAATTTTTCAGTTTCACACGATAAAAGAAATAATCGTTATTTTAACTTTTCAATTTCACGTGTTGGAAAAGTATTTTATGCTTTAGTGTATACGATATTTTAACTTTTTAATTGTTATTTTAACTTTATGTCTAGTGTACACGTTATTTTTTTAATTTTTCAGTTTCACGTGTTAAAAGAAATAATCGTTATTTTAACCATTCAATTTCACGTGTTGGAAAGGTATTTTATGCTTTAGTGTATACGATATTTTGATTTTTCAATTTCACGAGTTAAAGAAATAATTTCTTCCTTTTTTATAGATTTTGAAATATTGGGATATGAAGTTAGGCTTAAAAAAATGTTTTCCCACACTTCAGAGCTTCCCACAAAAGTCCAAATTTAGAGCCTCTAGGGACATGCAGGGAAAAAGGGGCCACATTTGTGGGGGAACGAAAATAGCAGGGCTTGGGGAAAACAACACATGTGAAACACATGTGAAGACCCTAGGCGGGAACTGGCGATGGCCAATAGGATCAGTTGATATCGAGATCCCGAACGAAAAGGTGGGTACTTGCTCTACCTCTCGCATCTGCGAGAAGGTTTCACTCTTAAAATATTTCATCCTCTTTTAAACTTTTCTGCCATCTCTTTTAAAATGCATAGGCCATATATTTATTTTAGATTATACCAAAGTGTAATGATAATATATATATATATATATATATTTTAATTTTATTCGTCTGAATAATTTCGCTAGGCATATTTAAGCATATATAACTTATAACCTTTTTTTTCCCCTGATAATCCAATTGTTTATTTTTTATTTATTTTTTGTTATCACTAGGATATTTAGTTTTACTAAGATAAGCATAATTTCGGAGCTTTTCTGCTATCTCATGTAAAATGTATAGGCGATATAATTTTTTTTATTTAGATTATACCAAAGTATAATGATTTTATATACATTATTTTTAAAAATATATTCGTCTGAATGAATTCGCTAGACAAGTTTAAGCGTTTTTTTTGATAAACCAATTGTTTATTTTTTTATTTTTATGTAATCACGAGGATATTTAGTTTTACTAAGATAAACGTAATTATCAAATATTATCTCTACAGACCTTACTGCAATGATATGAGTTATTGAATGAGAGGGCTTGACTCATCAGTAGTGAACCCTCTCAGCGGTTTCGCCAAATTAATCTCTAGACCGCTCTACTATTGTATTGGACTGGTTTTGTTATATACCCTGCATTTTCTATGGAAGGCAGCTTAGGGGTGTTTAGTGAACTATGGACATAAGCTTATAGGTCTGTAGAGGTGCATATATGTAATTTCAAGGTATTGCATCGAGCAAAGCTCTTCCGCAAAGTTCACTACTGATGAGCCAAGCCCTCTCATTCAATAACTCGTATCATTGCAGTAAGGTCTGTAGAGATAATATTTGATGATATTTAAAAGAAACGCATTGCCAGTAAATTTATTTGTGTAAAATTTTAACGATAGATGGCAATAAAATTTAATTTACTAATAAACGTAATTTCGGAGTTTTTTTTTTTTTTGCTATCTCTTTTAAAGTGTTTACGCCATATATTTTTTTTTCGAAACACTATTTACCTCAAAGTATTTGCGTAATTTTTTGTCGTTATATGAATATAATGTTCAGACATAAGTGTCCGCTTCGATTCATAATTGTATCTGTCTAGTCTTACTTCCCATGGACCTTCTAGCTTAGTTTATTTGAATTTGTAATCCGCCTATTTCTTTTATGTATTGGTTTAGTAAAGTATTCCCACAGTCATGCCCAAATCTAATCATTAAGTGATAAAGCAGTATTCATTTATTTATATATTCTACTAGCGTTTAATGAATATGCATTATTTTCAACTTAGCCTCCTTCGCATTTAGACTAGCATATTTCTTTTTTTTTATTGTACGGATATGATATTCATAGGGACCAGCCCATATTTAGTCTATTCTTTTAGTTTTAAATGATAGAATGTCTTCATAAATAACATTTTAAACTTCGTGAAGGTATTGAATATTATACATATAATTCGCATATCATCTTTAAGATTATTCTTTTATTTTATACTTATCCCAGTAACCCATATCGTGATTTATCCCTTAATTACTTTTCTATTCATCGCAAATATTTACATATCGCACTTTAGATTATTATGAAAGCGACTTATTTATCTCTAAATTTTCTTGTTGATTCGAAGGGCGTATACCCCCCCAGGACAAGTGTGTAATTTCGTTGCCTCTCTATTCACCTCCCTTTTAAAGTATTTAGATTATAAAATAGGTCAACTGAATCCATAATATTTACTGGGTCTTTATTTCTTTGGCACTTGTGAGCAAATTCCGCCTAATATTTAATTATATATTTAGTTTATAACAACATTTTTTTTTATTGCAAACATTTTGCATACCAGTATCACGATAACCCAGATTGTTTTCCTAGTTAATATAATCCTTCAAGTGTTGAATTTCGTCACCTTTCCACCCCTTTTCTGGCGCAACTTACAATATAGATATTTGCGTGACGGTACAATCACGATAAATTTCAAGATGGCGGCTGATGGGACGCGCCCGGCGATCGACCTTCAATCCATGTTGCTTCCAACTATATAAAAGATTAGGGACGTTAAATAATCCCCTCTCCTCTTAAATCCGAAATATCTCTTAGACAATAATAAAAAGTCACCTCAATATGTCATAATTAAGAATTTAGTCTTTTTTTTTTTAATGAAATTTCCAACGATTCTGTCCACTTTCCTGAAACACCTTTCCTTGGATAAGGACAAATAAAGACATCATTATTAGCTTCTAATTACAATAAATAATCACCAGCAGAAGGTCTGATCAGATACGATGAAATTTAAGCCCGTATATATTTAGTCTTTTCTTTTATTATAATTTGGCACAGGTATGGATATTCGTTCAGTAAGGATTCTCTAGAAATCATATAAGACGAGTTGAGCATTTATTTCAACACTAACGGGAAAAGGATTGCTTTGTCATGGCCTATGTATGAGAATATATATCAACAAAAGTCATGGGTATTCTAATGGTGTGAATTTGAGCATTTCTTTTTAAATAAAACCTACTTCCCCTTAGTGAAAACGAGAAAGATATTTCAATGATGCTGATTCATTATATGAAATTACAGATTTCTTATAATTATCTTGTTTTATAGAGGCAAGCTTTAATTATGCTCGTGAATCAGACGTGTGGTTTCTTTCCACGACAATAGTGTTTAGATATAGTTTTTTTTTCCGTAAAAGGTCTGGGCAGTCTAGATCCTGGAGTTAGAGTGGAAATCTAGATAAGGAGGCTCAATCCACTCATCGCAGATAACTCCAGTGATTAATTAAGACAATTCTAACTAACAGGGTGTTCAAAAAGCAGAACTTTAAGGAATTAGTCACGTCAAAGACAATGTTTGCGCGGGGGTCTGGGAGTAATGATGAAAAAGGATTACAGTGATCCGACTAATAACAGTTGAATAAATAAAATAGAAAGATCCCATATTGGGTACTAATACCAGTGGGAGCAGATACCACTGCGGAATATATAAGTTTTCCTTTTTTTGGAACCATACATGAGTTTAACAAGGAACTGACGCCTTAGAGTGACCTTCTCATTGGGATTGATTGAAGTTGCTACTGATTAGGGGAAGTGTAGTGTGTCAGACCAGTGTATTAAGAAGAAATGGAGAAGACAGTTGAACTAATAAAATTAACGAAGATATACAAGATTAAGATTCCTCCTTGGATCCAGTTAATTTCAATTACCGCGATGAGACGGTACTATAAGTCGGGAGAAAGTTGATTTGGTCACATAAGGGATGGCCTCCTAGACGTGACAAAGATCACCATTGATATCTTATTGAATACCGGACGGGATTCGCGTGTAACTGCCAAGAGACCAAGTAACACTCTAAAGTATCTGGGTGACGATAAGAGTGACGGCATAGATTAAATTAAACAATATACACTGGTCAAATGTACGATTCCTTCCACATCAATGTTTTGACAACCACTTCATTCTGAAAGGAGCAACGAGTTTTAACACTAATGTTAAGGTCCTTTGGAGCGACATCTGTTGCATAACATAAAGACGCATGACAATAAAATTTATCTAGATCAACTGTCCCCAGTTGAACATTTATGACCTGAAAGAAGGGCTTCATTCACCCGCATGAATATGTCTTAGACAAGCGACCTAATTCTATGAGCTACTATTCTGTGAGTTAAGAGTTGTCAACAATGTTAAGAATTTAATTTTGGGACGAGAGGAATTGCATAGTCTGATTCAACAAGCGTACAATATTTATAAGATTATACCAAGTTATAGTTAGCAACTAGAACCTACAATTCTGTAAAATGCTTGCATAAATTCTTGAAGGGAATATTGTTTAGCGAAGTTGTAAGACAACCGACTTTTGAACATATATATCTCTGTTTTACCTTGATAAAGTTGCCCTATCTCGTTTGGAGGGAGACAGTACTAGAGAAGAGTGACTTGTCAAATTCACAATAACAACAGTAAAGTGTTTACTGACCAGTCTAGACAGGATTTCAAAGACCGTCGAGACAAGCTTATCTCTTGAAAGGGGGAAGACCAGGGGGGGACAGAATAAGAGGAAATTTCCTCCTTCAAATAGGAGGGTAGGTCGTGAGCTTTGATAAGAAGTGGCAGGGGAGGAGCAGATTCCCAGAAAGGACTCCTGAGATATCAAAGTGGACTAGCGTAATATCGGGATTCGTTCCCGATGACGGGTTTCGAGAAAACTCCAGAGGGATGAAAAGGAGTTGAATGGTGTTGAATGAAAGATGACGGAAAGGTGTTGAAGGATGTCGAAAATCGACAGAAAGAAATGAAAAGGGTGTTAAAAGGGTGTTGAAAAATGTTGAGAGATGTTGAAATGGATGAAAAGGTGTTGAAAGATGTCGAAAGCGACGAAAGAATCATAGATAAATGACGGATATAAAAGGGATAATTGATGGATTTCCAGATATGTCAGGACTAGACTCATGGATTTGATCCCAGGTAAATATTTGACTTGCTTTTAAAGAAATGGGGTTTAAGACTATTGAATCATGCTATAATCCATTGTTGTGATTAATTAGCAACTTCATGCTGTAATCCATTGCTGTGGTTACCTAGCAACTTCATGTTGTAACCCATTGCTGTGGTTACCTATCAACTTCATGCTGTAATCCATTGTTGTGATTACTTAGCAACTTCATGCTGTAATCCATTGCTGTGGTTACCTAGCAACTTCATGTTGTAACCCATTGTTGTGATTACCAAGCAACCTCATGCTATAATCCATTGTTGTGAATACCTAGCAACCTCATGCGGTAGTCCATTGTTATGATCACATAGCAACCTCATGCTATAGTCCATTGTTGTGACTACCTAGCAACCTCATGCGGTAGTCCATTGTTGTGATTACCTAGCAGCCTCATGCGGTAGTCCATTGTTGTGACTACCTAGCAACCTCATGCTGTAATCCATTATGTTGATTACCTAGCAACCTCATGCTATAATCCATTGTTGTGAATACCTAGCAACCTCATGCGGTAGTCCATTGTTGTGACTACCTAGCAACCTCATGCTATAATCCATTGTTGTGATTACATAGCAACCTCATGCGGTAGTCCATTGTTGTGATTACCTAGCAATCTATGCTGTAATCCATTGCTGTGATTACATAGCAACCTCATGCTATAATCCATTGTTGTGATTACATAGCAACCTCATGCGGTAGTCCATTGCTGTGATTACCTAGCAACCTCATGCGGTAGTCCATTGTTGTGATTACCTAGCAACCTCATGCTATAGTCCATTGTTGTGACTACCTAGCAACCTCATGCTGTAATCCATTGTTGTGACTACATAGCAACCTCATGCAGTAATCCATTATGTTGATTACCTTGCAACCTCATGCTATAATCCATTGTTGTGATTACCTAGCACCCCTGTTACCAAAAGCAGATAGTAGTTCGTATCACTATGGACCTACGCCATTGTTGTGATTACCTAGCAATCTATGCTGTAATCCATTGCTGTGATTACTTAGCAACCTCATGCTGTAGTCCATTGTTGTGATTACATAACAACCCACGCTGTAATCCATTGTTGTGATTACCTAGCAACCCCATGCTGTAATTTATTGTTGTGATTACTTAGCAACCTCATGCTGTAGTCCATTGTCGTGACTACCTAGCAACCCATGCTGTAATCCATTGTTGTGAGTACTTAGCAACCCCATGCTGTAATCTATTGTTGTGATTACTTAGCAACCTCATGCTATAATCCATTGTTGTGAGTACTTAGCAACCCCATGCTGTAATCTATTGTTGTGATTACTTAGCAACCTCATGCTATAATTCATTGTTGTGATTACTTAGCAACCCCATGCTGTAATCTGTTGTTGTGATTACTTAGCAACCTCATGCTGTAGTCCATTGTTGTGATTACATAACAACCCACGCTGTAATCCATTGTTGTGATTACTTAGCAACCCCATGCTGTAATCTGTTGTTGTGATTACTTAGCAACCTCATGCTGTAGTCCATTGTCGTGACTACCTAGCAACCTATGCTGTAGTCCATTGTCGTGACTACCTAGCAACCTATGCTGTAATACGTTGAGTTGATTACCTAGCAACCCTATGTTGTGATCCAGTCTATCGTGGCTGTCGAAACCTGACATAACGTTTGTTCGGCTTTATTGACGGACCATGTCTACCATGTTAAGCTAATGGATCCTCACTTGAGGTGCGAACGTTTCATTTTTTTTATAGGAACATGGATAAAAGAAATGACTCTCTTCCCTCCTTCCACTTTGTATTCCCCACTTTGTCCACCTCTATGGGCCCTGGACATTATCGCTACATCCAGGATGGAAACTAATACCTAGTTCCCGTAGATCCAACTGAGGACAATGCCTACCGAAAGAGAGAGCGCCCCAGCTAGCCAAGCCCAGCTGCCCTCCATGCTGTACAACTTAGAAAAATTCGAAGGGAAGGGCATAGTCCCCTTTAATAAGTTCATAAAGGACTTTGAACTCATCTATGACCTGAGAGCCCTGGACGACGCCGGAAAGAGAATCCTCCTGGATAATCATCTCCGAGGGGCTGCAAGGGAGTTTGCCTTCCAATCCCAACAAATCCGTCTAGGGTATGAAGAACTGAAGGAGAGCCTCGAGAGGCGATTCCGGAAGAGAGTCTCCACAAGGGAGATGAGGAGTCAGTTTTTCTCCTGTAGACAGGGAGCCGGGGAGAAAGTCCGAGACTTTTCTGCACGGGTGAGTGACCTTGCGGCGGGAGCAGAGTCGGATGGCCTGAAGATAGGCATCTCGGAAGTCGCGGAGGTCTTCATCGACGGACTCTGCCCCAGCCTGTGGGAAAAGGCTCACCTCTACCAAGGCGAACCATGGGAGACCCTAGTCAGCAAACTACAGTGGCTAGAGCAAAGGGAGGAGGATTACAGAGAGGCACAACGCTCCAGCACCGACAGGAACGGCCAGAGGCTGGGCGACATGGACAACAAACTAGCCGAGCTGGAGAGAAAAATGAAGGCCTTAGAGACAGAGAATTTGGCCCTTAGAAGACAAAGGGGAAACGTCAACATTACAAATAACGAGGCAGGAAGGTGGCCAACACCCCCCGCAGGAAGAAGGGATTACGGAGGAGCCAATGCCGAGGATAATAGAAGGGGAGCCCCCTTCAGAAACTGGCAAGGGAGACCAGCACAGCAGCCATTCAGGCAGCAACGACACCCACCCCCACATAGACAAGAAAGGAGAGACCCCAACAGAGAAAAGGAGGGGAACCCTGGGGTGGACTACAAGAGACAAAGGGATGCAGTGAGATCACGCTCCAAGTGCTATAAGTGCGGCGAGCCAGGACACCTCATCCGGGACTGCCAGCAGACGCAACAAAAAAACTAGGTCCGGCTTGCCTCAAGGCGGGAGGGGGATTTGCAGCCAGTTTACCTGCCATACATATGTACATACTAAATAAAGGAAGGACTCTAAGCGGAAAGTCCCTAAATTTCATTATAGACTCGGGCTCAGAGGCTAATATTGTAAATATTGATACTATAGAAATATGCACTGAGGGATTAAATAAACCAACTTACCTTAAAGGCATAAGCGGCAAGTCATTAAGGTCGCTAGGGAGTGAGGTGTTAGAGATAGGAGCAACTGTGAATGGTAAACCCATTAGGGAGGTGAGAACGACCTTCGAGTATTGCCACATGGGAGAAATAGGATTTGATGGCATACTTGGATTACCAGGTCTCCGAGCTCTAAAACTACATCTCAGCTATGATGGGAGTGTTAAAGCCGACTACGAGCAGAAGGAAGATCCGACCAAGTCGGCCTTTCTTTCTTAATTACAAATCATGGAAATGTCTCCTCAACCACCCAGGATACCCTTAAACAAAATTCACATGGGCGATGATGTCCTCAGGGCTTTCAGCCAATGTTTCTGTAAAGACATAAGGGATATGGGGAGTGGCTCCACCATCACAGCGCCCAAGCTAAGGATGCTTACTAGTAAACCAGTCTATAGAACACAAAACCCAATTCCGAATAAATTAGTATCAAAGGTAAAAACCTTAGTAGACGAACTAGAAGAAGTAGGGATAATAGAAGGGAGTACCTCTCTGTGGAATTCCCCTCTATTTCCTGTTGCCAAAACAGATGGTAGAGTTCGCATTACCATGGACCTACGCCTGATTAATGAGGCAACTGAATTCTTCCCGTTCCCGATACCCCGTGTTGAGGACAATCTCCGCGCATTCGCGGGTGCAAAAGTCTTCAGCACGTTAGATCTGACTTCTGGATTCTTCCAGATTCACATCCCGGAGAGCGACAGGGATTACTTTACCTTCTCCTTGCCCTGGGGAAGTTACCGCTTCACGCGTTTGCCGCAAGGAGCTAAAAACTCGGCACAAGTCTACCAGTGGGCCATGAACTTAGTCCTGGGTGACTTGTTGTTCAAATGCGTTCGTCTGTACATCGATGACGTCATCGTCTACAGCGACTCTCACGAGCAGCATGTAGCGGACCTCGCCGCTGTACTCGAACGCCTGAGTAAGTTCGGTTTGAAGGCCAAATGCGGTTAGAGCTATTTATTCAGGGACTCAGTAGAGTATATATTGACCAGAATGGGATCAAACCCATGTGGGATAATGTCGCCGCTCTCGGGGATTTGAAACGACCTCATAACATCAAGGCAGTCAGAAGTCTATTGGGTACGGTTAACTACTACCGACGCTTTATACCAAACGCAGGTGGAGTCCTGGCCCCACTGAGCAACTTATTAAGGAAGGGACAGAGATTTACCTGGGGCATAGTAGAGCAGACAGCCTTTGAGACGGTGAAGGAGATACTAACCAGTGAGCCATTATTAATCCATCCGACCATAGGGATACCTTTCATCCTGAACACTGACGCCAGTGGAATAGCGGTAGGCGCTTGCCTCCAACAGGAGGCTAATGGGACAGTGAGGCCAATTGCTTATTATAGAAAACGACTGACAGGTCCTGAGATCCGCTGTTCTACAATAGAAAAGGAGGCTTATGCAGTAGTGTTATCCCTACAACACTTTATACACCTCCTGGCGGGCAGTAGAGTAGAAGTACATACCGACCATAAACCGATTACTTATAATAAGGGGTCTGATTATAAGAACGCCCGACTGTCTAGGTGGGCAGAGATCATCCAAGACTTCAACATTACATTCATTTATGTCCCGGGGAAGGAAAACACGGTAGCCGACTTTCTTAGTAGGTTCCCGTGTGTGGATGATCCAAACCTATCACAAGATGGGAGGGTGGTGGCCGCGGTGGTAAAGGACCATCGGCCCCCCTTATTAGATAGTAATCAGATCTGGGAAGATTTGCTTCAAGAGAAAGGGTGGGCCCCAGTACTAAATAGGTTAGCGAAATCAAAAACGGGTAACACAGAAAAAATATAATAATAGGGAGTACAGGTTGCAAAATAAATACCTCGTTACAAAAAACGAAAAGGGTACCTGGGTGAAGGTGGTTCCTACAGGTTTTAGGGAAGCAGTGATCAGTTATCATCATGATATCCCTACTGGGGGTCATTTCGGAGTCAAAAAGGTTATGAGAAGGCTAAAGGGTGACTATTACTGGCCTGGTATGAGGGCTCAAGTCCGGAAATATATACGCAGATGCAAAAGCTGCCAGCTATCAAATCAAGGCGTAGCCAAAGCCGCTAGTGCTCCCCACTTTAGACCCGAAAAACCCTTTGAACATCTAGCTCTCGACTTCATAGGACCTTTAGAGACAACCCCAAGAGGTTATTCGAGTATCTTGACTATTGTGGATCTGTTTACTAAGTTCCCAATTCTAATTCCTACTAAGATCAGTGTGCCGGTACAGTAGTTAGAGCCTTATTGGAGAGGGTAATCACTACCTTTGGAGTACCAAAAACAATACTTTCTGACCGAGGTTCAGCATTCATGAGTTGCGTATTCAAGGGAGTTTGCAAAGCCATGGGAGTTGGTGCAGTGAATACCACAGCCTTGAGACCTCAGAGTAATGGCGCCGTAGAAAGACTCAATAGGACGGTGATAGAATCTTAACGCAGTTGTACAGCGGGGAATAATTGGGATACCACCTTACCAATGGTAGCTTTCGCTATCAGGACCACTGTACATGCTAGTACAGGATTTACCCTAACGAAACTGGTCTTCGGACATGAGCTGAGGCTTCCACAACCTTTCCAGGAAGGGGAACACACACACACACTTGTTGGGGCAGGTTTTTGTAACCATACCCCAACAGAAGGCGTATGTATAATCAAATCAAATGGATACATGGCTTCCCTCCCACATAGACTTACAGACCATTCTTTTTGCCCAGAAACCTAGACAACAGATGACACCAGACTTCCATGCCGAAAGCTGATGCCTGGTAAAGAAGAAGACATCCAGAGACATCCGAGCTGGAAACTGTTGTTTCATATGTACATATATTCCCCTCACCAAAAATTTAGGTAAAGGTGACCAAAAAAAAATGGAGAAGGAAGATCTCTAAAAGACTGAACCTTATAAAAAAATTCTTCCCGAGAAAGGAAAGCGTTATATTACAGTTCAAGTGAAAAGGGGCCTGTGTCAATTTTAGCTAAGACGGAGGGGGGGGGGGGCGATATATATATATATCGTCCCGAGAAAAAGGGAGGATTTTATTTCAATCCATGTGGAGAGAGGGGGGCTGGCGTCTGAAATTTTACACTATCGCCGTAGATGTTGCCCTCTTTAGATTTTTTTTGTTTTGGTAATACTATATGTTCTATTTTGATGAGGCCTGGGGCGTCTATGAAATTGATACTGGAGCCGTTGGCCATTTTGATTGGTGTTTCTTTCGGCGAATGAAAATGGAGAGAGAGATGAATAAAAGAAGGTTCTTTGCCAAAAGGCAGGATTCGATCTGAGTCGCTCAGTGAAAGGACAGTCTTCAGACGGGAGACCAGACCTTTGCTGGCACTTTCGAGAAAAGGTAAGCCATTTGTCATTATGACTTAGCGCCTTCCCCCCCCCCCCCTTTTGTGTAGTAGCCAACCTAGATTTCGCATGGGCCCTAAAGGGCTATAAAGTAATTTCAGGTCACCTCTATCTAAATTTTACTATGTAAATAGCATATCTCGTCAGTATAGACATGTTCCCAAAATTTTAAGATATTTAAATAAATATCTAGAGAAATTTTCTTGTTTCCTCTGTTACCTATTTCATACATAATTTGCCTTATGGTGCTATTCCCACTGTTTAAATGAAATGTTGTATGTTTCTTACCTATTTGAAGGGAATGTTACTAATAATCAAGTCTCCCATAAATTACCGGCCACATACATTGCCGCGAGTGTCTGTGTTTCAGTGTTTTATAGATTGCCCAATTTAATAACGATTTCATGGGTTGTCTGATGAAATTGTATAATAGTGTCGCGGCTGTTTCCATCTTTAGACCATTGTTCTGACAATATTATATGCTCGATCCTTGCTTTAGCTCAACTCTTAATCAATTACAGAGTTTTTCCCCCCTTTTTCTTTTTTATTTATTTTATTTATCCTGTTTGCACAAATTGCATTACATGTGATGATGTAAAGACATATGCCGATAGTGCATCACTGACAGCTGTGCTGCTATTATACAACATTAAGGTCTTGCTGCGGGTTATATACATGGGGTTGTTGGCCTAAATTGCTATATATTTATATACTTAAGTAAGGAAACTTTAGTAAGTCACATCGTGTACCCTCCCTTTGCAACTATCCAAACCGGGAACCCATCAATGTCGCCCGCCGCGGGGCTCGAATTTAGTATATGTTTCTTCCCCTATACTTTAGAAATATATACCTAATGAAAAGCCATACTATTTTTAAGTATTGGTGAAGTAGTCCACGCATCCTGAGATTAACAGTCTATTATAAATCGTGAATTTTAATTTATGCTTTCCGTTTCACTGGCATTTTATCAGGCAATGAAAGTTATGTTGAGGCGGTGTATACCGCATCTCTCGCCGCTGTCTTTTACGATTCACATTGTTTGTGGCAAAACCTTAATATTATCATTGATTTCTGATATCAAAGTAAAACGTCTATGGGGATGAGTATCTTTTATTCTGGTCTTCTCGAGCTTTCGAGCTTGTCCGCCCTTCTACAGGAGAAACATATACAATATATCAAGAAAATATAACGTCGCCTGATGCTAAAACTATTATGATTCTATGTACATATATATATATACATTAGAAAGTTTTGCATATTATTTGTTTTCTTAAGACATATTTTTTTTGATTAAGGTATTACACATATTCTACTATTGTTTGCTATATTCTATGAATTATCTTATAGGTTAGAAATTCTATTATTTAAGTAGTTTTATAATAGTTATTGGCTATTACATTTAAGTTACTTATATTATTGTTGATATTATTAGCTGGTACTAGGATATATTGTGTCATATGTTTCGGGCAAATCTATTTTCTATTAATGCTATTGTGTTTTCTGAATAATAGAAAATCAATTATAAGCCTTTGATATTTGCTGTTTATGTTATTGTAATGTATTCTAGGTTCTCCTAATGCGAAAGTGTGACCTGTTCCTGTGCAGTATTGGAAAATTAGAGACCTATTGTCTTGATTAATAACGTTGCGTCTATGTTCATATATTCTATTGCTGACTCTCCTTCCTGTCTCCCCTGCGTATTTGGCTTGGCAGCTGTATACACTCTGACAAGGGAAGGTTATCCTGAATTGACAAATGTATAATTTTTGTCTTTAGTAGAGATTTCCAAGATTCTATTTCTGAAACATTTTTTTTGGATGAAGACAAATAAAACCATCTTGATAGTATTGAATTTTTACAGTAAATATTTGCCAGCAGAAGGCATGATGAGATTACATGAAATTTAAACCAGTTATATGCTTAGTATGTTCCTTCAGTTGTAATTTGACACCGTCTTGAAATAAAGAAATTGGACGGTGCGCTATATCTTGATGCTGGATATTTCTGTGTCAGAAAGGTGTAGTTATTCTGTTTAATGAGAATTCCAATAATTATCGAAATTTAGCAGATTATCATTGGGGATTTGAACAACTGTCTTGAAAATTTTTGAACAGCCCGAGTAGATAGAAGAGTCCTAGAGTTAGAGTGGAGAATTAGTAGTACAGACTGACCACTCGACGCAGATAACTCTAGGGAACAATTATTGTGTTAATCCGCCGTAGACAAGAAGAACATTGATTCTCAGGATACTCGATAGGCAGAATTTTGAGAATTGATAAGGTCATGGTTAAAGTTTACACAGGCATGTGGGAGTAAAGACAGTGATTTAAAGAGGCAGCCTTGTGTCTTAAATACTTTCAGTGGAAGCAGATGCCACTGCAAATATTCAGGTCTAATAATTTCCAAATTTGAAGTCATGCATGACGGGTTAGCACGGGATTGACGCCTGAACTGGCTTTCACTGGGATTAATCGAGCTTGCGAAAGAACTAGAAGAAGTGTGACATGTCACGCCACTGTACTAAATTAATAATTGAGAAGATTTATGTTGAGCCAACTGAAATTAGTAAAGAATTAAGAGATTAAGGTCTTATTCTTTGAGTTTTACACTAATTTCAATTACGCGATATGGACGGCGTTATAAGTTGGGTGGAAATGATTCGGCCGCAATGGGATGGTCTCCTGGAGGTGGTACGATCAAATACTTACTTATTGAATGCCGGGCGGGATCGCATGGAGCATTAAATGACATCGAGAAATGCTTAAAGAAACACCCTAGAAGATTGGGGATCGACAAAATGACGACATGGAAAATGCTCAACATTGTACATTGGCAGCAAAATGATATCTTGCTATTGTATGGACGACCACTCCTTCCTGAAATGTGCAGCGGATGTTAGTCCCAGAATTAGGTCCTTGAGGCGTCACTTTCCTGTGCAGATGACATAAAGACGCATGACAAAACAGCACATGAGCCTTTAAACTAACTTCAATTTCTGCCACCAATTAATTTAGTTGACCAATAGCTATAGAACCACTGGAGACCTCCATACCTGTGTGAATATTTTAGTGAGAAATGAGCGATTCAATTCTATGAGCCAAGAGGTATCCTGTAAGATCGGAGTTGTACCTCATTCAATTTTTTTTATAGTAGCCAGTGCGAGATATTTCCAGAATTTTTTTCTAACTGTCATATAATTCGAAAACTAGAAAACTACACCATTTTAATACAGTTTACGTTTCACACCCATGTGGACTCAATATGACCATTGAATGAAAAAATCGAAGACTAATGAGCGAGCCAACCTAAAGAGAACGAGTTTAATAGGCTTACAATCAATAGTTGAAGCAAACTATTCGCACAAATTTGTTATGTTCTCTCTCTAAATGATCTATGACATTATAGGTTTTCTTAACAAGGTAACTACCCCGCCGAGTGTATATGGAGTTATAAAGCTTAAAGGTCATAGGCTGTTGGAATAGAGTAGTTCAAAATTAAGAGTGATAATAGATCGGGATCCAGATCCCGATGACGGGTTTCGAAGAGACTTCAGAGGGATGAAAGAGGTGTTGAAAGTGATGGAAGGGCGATGAAATATGATGAAAAAGGCGTTGAACTGTGTTATAAGGTGATGAATAAGAGATGGAATGTGTTGAAGGCGTTGAAGAGAGATGCGATGGAAGTAAGTTGAAAGGCGTTGAGGATGATGAAGGATGATGAAAGAGTGAGAAAGCGTTGAATGTTGATGAGGAAGAGATAGAAAGATGCAGAAAGATGTTGAAAGAGAAAGGATTGAAAAAAAGGTTGGATAAAGGGTTTTGTAAATAGTAGATAAAGATTAATGGAAGAAAGTACATTTAATGTATAAAGCGTAGCTGTCGACCGCAATATCGCCTCGATAGAACTATTTCTTTTAAAATAAGACATATTATGCACAGGAGGTTTGTGTAAGCTGATTTACATAAGTTTCGGTAACAGTATACACTATTTAATATAGATAGGTCTTTATTAATTACAATATTAGGTTATATATTAAATAGCAAATATGTCTTAGTGTTATGGTGAACTTTAAACAGTTTGCAGTTTTTTTTTAACATGTGTTCTAGTGCTAAGTGTTGAAAGGAGCTTTAACACCATGTTTCAGGGTTTGCGTGTTATTTGTCTCAACCTTGTCTTTGTGCAGAATACCGTCTCACAACCTTACTGTAGTGTTTGTTGCCATCTTTAAAGATCTTCACAATTTGTTTTAATATTAGTGTGTCATTTAGAGAAAATTGTCACAACCTTATCCTTGTATAGAACACCGTTTTTACACCGTTTTATTTAATAAGTTATATGAGAGATTTTAGATATAGTATAAGAGTTACTATTTACATGAGCCAAATCGACCCAACAGTTAGAGCAAGAGGGGGGAACTCAGATATTTCCTCCTTTCACGAGACGCGACTGTTCACCCCGACCGGTCGTGCCAGATAAGAGGGAATACCAGGAAACTCTGTCCCCCTGACATCGCTCCCTCAACACGAGGAACGTCATCCCGCTGCTTACTAGTCGGTCACAAGACCTTAGGCAGTCTGTTCTTGCACTTCGGGTTTGTGATAGGGCTCCATGCTCGCTACAAGGACGACATCTTGGGTTTTCGTGTTCTCCTAGTGTAGAATTGGCTCAGCCTCATTTTAGTATAGTATATAATTAAGAGTTGTCTCACAACCTTGTTTTAATATGACACACCGTTCTGAAGAGCTTGTACAACCTGTCAGGATATGATTTAGGAAAATTTTAGTTTCTTTTTATTGTTATGTTACAATTTTATCCAACAATAGAACCAGAGCGAACTCAGAAGTAATGAGACGAGGGGAAGTTGACAGAGTTAGTGTGAACAGTTTAACTTTACGCAGGTCTACAAGGGTGAAAAGGCCCACACAGTGTAAATTCTGCTTAGACTGTCGCCACTAACTAGGATTTTGGAGTGTGTACGGAGAATCAGCTCGATAGAATGAGAAGTTTAGAGATTTCAACCTTTTTTTTTTTTTTTTCATTTAAAAACCTTTTTTTTTTTAAGTAGAACTTCATTAGGATTCCTTTTTTTTTATATACAAACTATTTCTTGTTAAAACCCGAGTTTCAAAGACCAATGAGAATAATGTATACCATTGTGAATTAACTATTTAGTGTAAATCTGAAATTTTAGTTATTATCAGGAGTAATAGGTGAAGGAAGGTGTAGGAAATCACAACTTAGAGGGCGGCTATGTCTAAAACAACGAACCTAATGGCTTGTGTTGGGTAATTCAGAAACCCTATAATCCCTGGCCTTCAGGTAGTAGCTTTGAAATAGGTTTCTAATGAGGACATGAAAGGTCAATCTCTCAGAGTGAAGTTGTGAGGTATAGGGACCCTAGGCCAGGGGTAGAAGTTAAGTAGGCCCAGACTGTAGTCGATCCTTGGAAAGCACTTGAGAATGTTAGTGTTGGGTAGTGAATCGTAAACCCTATAAATCCATCTTTCAATAGAGTGCTGAGGTCGGACTACTGCAAAGGGGGCAGACGCACGAGGAAGTAAGAAGAAAGTGACTTCACCCACGGTGGCTAGGGGAGAGACTCAATCCGCTTTTATGAGGTGTCACGTTTAATGGTCCTTTATTCGCCATTGTAATTTGTGTGTGTCTTTATAGAATTGTCGTGAATAGTCACTTAGTGTCAAAGCAAGGGCAGTTTTTGAAATTACATTTTTTTAGGTAGGTTAGCTTTCAGATTATTTAGAATTGTTAACCATTTTATTAACAATCATTTATCAAGTATAAAGTATTAGTATATATAGAGTTTGTATGAGGCATTAATTTAAGTTAATAGGGCATTAGTCCCCACTTTGTTTTAATTAGAAACTTTATTTGATTTCACATTTGTCCTGAAAATTTTGTTATTATTAGGATCTATCAATGATGATAATTATAGTACTTTGGCTTGTGTAGCAGCTTTTAACTTTAGTTTGTATGCAAACCGTGAATGATGGGGGGGGGTGTATGAATGGATTGGTTTAATGAATGTGTAAGAAGGTTAAAAACAATTATACTGTAAAGACCAAAGGTACTTTAGCATAGAATAGGGAACCAATAGGTTCAATTTTAAATTTGATTTCTTTATTTGTTAGGAACGATAGCCTCACAGGGCTGTACAACTCTATTGTTAGGAAAGGTATTCGCTCCATTTTGTTAGGTCTCCCCTTTCGGGAGTATAAAATTTTAATTTCTATTACTAGGGTAATCAAGTACTCTTTGTTATTTATATCAACTTGAATTTTAAGAGTCGTAGATAATGATCATATCTCGATTCTCAGACTGGAAGGTTGTGGGAGGTTATGATCAGACCAGAAACCCCACCAAACTTCCCCTCATTAGAGGGAACGAAGAGGTATAGATTGAATTTTATGCAGGATGGGGGATTTGTTTTAGCCATGCCGTATAGCCTGGGGTATAACGGCGCGACCTTGGGTAACCGATCTGACACCGTAGTTTCGACGCTTTTAGCGTGGCTGGAGCGAGGGTGTTCTAGACGGGAGGTCCTGTAAGATTGGCATGTAGGCAGAGATTGCCCAGTTATTCTAGACGAAGTGTTTCCGTCTATTGAATTTTTTTGGTACCAGTTTGATCCCCCATAGCTAGCGGAAGTTTCTTCTAATAAAGGATTCGCCCTGCCATACGTTTTGTTGGAATGAATTCGAGTATAAGACCGATTCGAGAGGCAAAAATAAGTAATTATTAGGACCTTCAACGAGTTTAAACTCGTTTCATGATAGGATAAGATTTTAAAGTATTAGTTAACTATAAGGATCGCGAACGAGACGCCAGAACGAGCCAATGAGTCAAAGTTTTAGAAGTGTTGTATTGAGGACAGTAGAATTAAGAGCAGTTATACAGGGAGTAGAATTCTGAAGGAATTTGTAAAAGAACCAAAATTTCAGATTGATAAAATTCAAATTTATAAGATGTAGATTTGTAGGATTCAGGTCAATGAATAGAGGGTATATTAGTAGATGAAAGTAATATGAATTTCTTGGAAGGGGGAGGTAGCTGAACTGTACACACCCCAGAGACAAGGTAAACGGAGTCACAAACAAAATAGTAGAAATTGATTAGTCGCTCTGCCAAAACAGAAAAATTCTCTTCATACGGTTGTCACCCTAGATTTAAATGTACTGTGTAGTTTAATAGAGGTCTGGGCTATGCTCCATTTGACCAAGATTCTAAATGACGTTCCCATCTGGGTTGAGAGAGTATTGTAATTAGAGGAATCTAACACATAAGAGAAAACACACCCTCCAGTAGGATCGGGATAGACGAATATTACCCAGTGACCAACTCGTGATTCCAGACTGAATAAGATTGAAAAACTTAACTGAGATACTAAACCTTGAACCTTCAGCGCACAAATATATATAATGTGTTTTCATTTTCTAATTGAATATGTTATTATTTTATATCATATATATTATATTATAATCATATGCTATTCATTTCAACAATTTTATTTCCTTTGATATTCATGATATTAGTAATATTTACCGGCCATGTTGCGATTTTTTTTAACATGTTGTCATGGCTTATTCTTCCCTCAAGGCATGATCTATTTTATCCTTATTGTCTTTTATCCGCCTTACTTGTATAAGTATATATATTTTGTCATCATATATAATTTTGTAGTAGTTTTCTTTATCATCTATCATGGGATGATTTTTTATCATATTTAATCACTATCTGCATGATACGTGTTTTCTTCAATATATATATTATACCCATCATATAACATGGAAGGATTCATTTTATCATTACATATTTCGTGCCTTATTTAATAATTACTTTCACAATTTGTTTTCTGTAAACTTTTTTTTTTTATTTAGCAAAAGTCATCATGTCATAGGCTAATCATTATGTATCAAGATATTTCTTTCAGCTAACTATAATTATCCTTTCCTTTGATTGTATATGTATAACTATACCACACGAATGTCTTGATTGGTACTTAAATAAAGATGCTGGCATGTTTTAGGAGTTGGACTAGTCAGTTATTTCTAAACGACTTCTTGGCGCCCAAATTTTTATATATAATATGTAATAGGGAAATGCTCTAACTGTATTGTTAGCAGAAAGAAGGTAGCAATGAATCCAGCACCACAAGAGGCAAGGATGGGGTTGAGAGGACTTACCACAAGGAGGGCCTACTCCTCAAGGCCAAAGAAGAAAGTGGAAGGGTGGTATATATACCCATGAATGGTAAGACAGATGACCTTGCTTACTTCCATACATATGATATGACTGTCCCCCATAACCTATGTTGATAACAGTGTGCTGACAGAATAATAACACAAAAACCCCTTTGCCAGGATGCACAATGCCCACTAATGTTCGGAATAATAAACATCTAGAATAGCATACCATCATTTTGATTAGCCTTATCTTCCCTATAGGTTTCGGTACACCTGGCTTCACCTAGTAATGGAAAATGCATTTTGCTAGAAATGGGCCTGCTTTCATAGTAACTGATGAAAGGCAGATGAATAATGAATAGCACAAACGCATTTGTCCATTACTTGGCAGGGGGAGGATTGTTGGGGCACGTTTTTGTAACCATACCCCAACAGAAGGCGTATGTATAATCAAATCAAATGGATACATGGCTTCCCTCCCACATAGACTTACAGACCATTCTTTTTGCCCAGAAACCTAGACAACAGATGACACCAGACTTCCATGCCGAAAGCTGATGCCTGGTAAAGAAGAAGACATCCAGAGACATCCGAGCTGGAAACTGTTGTTTCATATGTACATATATTCCCCTCACCAAAAATTTAGGTAAAGGTGACCAAAAAAAAAATGGAGAAGGAAGATCTCTAAAAGACTGAACCTTATAAAAAAATTCTTCCCGAGAAAGGAAAGCGTTATATTACAGTTCAAGTGAAAAGGGGCCTGTGTCAATTTTAGCTAAGACGGAGGGGGGGGCGATATATATATATCGTCCCGAGAAAAAGGGAGGATTTTATTTCAATCCATGTGGAGAGAGGGGGGCTGGCGTCTGAAATTTTACACTATCGCCGTAGATGTTGCCCTCTTTAGATTTTTTTTGTTTTGGTAATACTATATGTTCTATTTTGATGAGGCCTGGGGCGTCTATGAAATTGATACTGGAGCCGTTGGCCATTTTGATTGGTGTTTCTTTCGGCGAATGAAAATGGAGAGAGAGATGAATAAAAGAAGGTTCTTTGCCAAAAGGCAGGATTCGATCTGAGTCGCTCAGTGAAAGGACAGTCTTCAGACGGGAGACCAGACCTTTGCTGGCACTTTCGAGAAAAGGTAAGCCATTTGTCATTATGACTCAGCGCCTTCCCCCCCCCCCCTTTTGTGTAGTAGCCAACCTAGATTTCGCATGGGCCCTAAAGGGCTATAAAGTAATTTCAGGTCACCTCTATCTAAATTTTACTATGTAAATAGCATATCTCGTCAGTATAGACATGTTCCCAAAATTTTAAGATATTTAAATAAATATCTAGAGAAATTTTCTTGTTTCCTCTGTTACCTATTTCATACATAATTTGCCTTATGGTGCTATTCCCACTGTTTAAATGAAATGTTGTATGTTTCTTACCTATTTGAAGGGAATGTTACTAATAATCAAGTCTCCCATAAATTACCGGCCACATACATTGCCGCGAGTGTCTGTGTTTCAGTGTTTTATAGATTGCCCAATTTAATAACGATTTCATGGGTTGTCTGATGAAATTGTATAATAGTGTCGCGGCTGTTTCCATCTTTAGACCATTGTTCTGACAATATTATATGCTCGATCCTTGCTTTAGCTCAACTCTTAATCAATTACAGAGTTTTTCCCCCCTTTTTCTTTTTTATTTATTTTATTTATCCTGTTTGCACAAATTGCATTACATGTGATGATGTAAAGACATATGCCGATAGTGCATCACTGACAGCTGTGCTGCTATTATACAACATTAAGGTCTTGCTGCGGGTTATATACATGGGGTTGTTGGCCTAAATTGCTATATATTTATATACTTAAGTAAGGAAACTTTAGTAAGTCACATCGTGTACCCTCCCTTTTCAACTATCCAAACCGGGAACCCATCACACTTAATCCTGTATGTGAAGATTCAATTACCGAGATGGCGGTCTTCTATGAGCGGGAATTGGTAGAGGAGGTTGAGAGGATGAGGGAGATGGTGAGGCAAACTTACTTGAACGAGCAACAAGAAGCCAGGGCTAAATTCGAAACTAGAGAGTTGAGAACCTTCGAGACAGGGGATCTAGTTCTGGTGGAGCGAATGCACGAGACGAAAGGACATCATAAATTTGAGCCAAGGTACAGAGGACCATATGAGGTATTACAAAGGGCGGGCGACACTGCTTATCTTTTGAAGGACTTGGAGACTAGGAATTTAGATAAAATCCACATAGACAGGTTGAAGGCCTATCATACCCCAGTAATATCCATATTTACATATATTTAATTAACATCTACTTATATAATTGCCTTATTCTGTCTGTGTGAAGTTCACTGTGTGAAGTTCAGGATAGATTTTGGTCAGAGTGGATAAAATAAAAAAAGTGTCAAGGGATGGGAATCGAACCCAATCCGCTTTCCGGGCAGATGCCATGACCACTAGGCTACCCTGGACATATTTTTCCATTCATAAAGTTAAGAATAAAAGAATAAATATTTTAATATAAGAATAAAATATGATATTCATTAAATAGGTATTTAATTTTTAGTATCGCATTTATATTTATTCGAATTTTTTATTTGAACGATAGGCTCATTATTTCTTTTGATGTTTATATATCTTATATACCGTTTTGCACAATTATTTAATATTTTTTATATAAAGTACAATACTTAAATGAAAATATGTTTCTTATACAATCATATTATAATTGTAACGAATAGTATTTTAATTAAAACATTTTAAAACACAGAGTTTGGAACGGGACGTTTCACAAGAGTGACATCCATGGCGCCAATTTATAATTGTAACGAATAGTATTTGAATTAAAACGTTTTTAAAATATATACGCACGGTAAAACCAGGTCGTTGCCCGGGCCATTCATCTAGTGTTTTAATTAAAATACTATTCTTTACAATTATAATTTAATTGTATATAAGAAACATATTTTCATTTAAGTATTGTACTTTATATAAAAAAGATTAAATAATTGTGCAAAACGGTATATGCGATATATAAACATCAAAAGAAATAATGAGCCTATCGTTCAAATATAAAATTTGAATAAATATAAATGAGATACTAAAAATTAAATACCTATTTAATGAATATCATATTTTATTCTTATATTAAAATATTTATTCTTTTATTCTTAACTTTATGAACGGAAAAATATGTCCAGGGTAGCCTAGTGGTCATGGCATCTGCCAGTAAGTGGAAGGTCGTGGGTTCGATTCCCATCCCTTGACACTTTTTTTATTTTATCCATTCTGACCAAAATCTATCAGTGAACTTCACACAGTGAACTTCACACAGACAGAATAAGGCAATTATATAAGTAGATATATATAAAGGTTTTTATAATATTTTAAAGGAAAGTTATAGAAAATTTAGATGTTGTGAATTGAAAGTATAATGTCAGTATAGCAAGCTATTACTGAACAATAAGTAGAATTAAATATAATTTTTATGAAAGATAGTTGTAAATTAATGATGATTAAAAACAAATTATAAAATATTATTATTTGAGTATCAAAAAGGTTTTAATTTTTTATGTAACAATATAGGGTTATAACAAGTTCACGCTTTTACCTTGGAGTTTACGCGTCATTTATTTAAAATTTTTATAAAACTGACGAGGGCCATTAGCCCGAAACCATGGTCTCTAGGTGGACGCTTTTCAGTTTGCCAAAGCTGGTGTTGTGGCTTTGTCACCGACTCGAGGCCGCTAGTTGCGGCAACGGTCAATAGATGGCGCCTGGTTTTATACGTCTATTTTGAAGGGAGAGGCGACCCTTGTCTCTTTAGATCAATTTTCTCCAGCAAAATTTCCATCTATATATCCTATTTTCAATAGGAAATAAATTTAATAAAAAACTTTTTTTTCTCTCTCTCTCTAAATAAAAATCATATTTATAGGTTTTTAACTTTTAATTAGACACATTTTAAATTTATATTTAGACATTTTCAATTTCAATTTAGACACTTTTCATTTTAATTTAGACACATCAACTTTTTATAGGAAAGTTGATGTGTCTAAATTAAAATGAAAAATGTCTAAATATAAATTAGAATTGTCTAATTAAAAGTTAAAAATCTATATATAAAAATCAAAGGATAGTATTTTAATGAAACAGCATTCCGATTTATTACTACCTATTTAAATGAATAAAGTAGATAGTTTGCCTTATTTTCCAAATTATTCTTCATTAAACAAATTGTCTGTACTTTTGAACTTTAACGTGGAAAAAAAAAAACGATTTTTGACCAGAACTTTTTTTTCATCTAAAATAAATAATTTTAGTTTCTTTTTACGAGAAATAGTTATCTTTATTTACCTGAAATTATAATTTTATATCAAGGCTTTTATTTATAACTGGCAGATAATTTTAAACTAAAAAAAATTATATATACATAAACTAAAAATATTTAATTTAAATATATATATTTACTTGTAAGTTGTCTAAAAAAACTAGGTCTTTAAAAATATTTCTGGAGAAAAAAAATTGTTCTTTTAATATAACTAAAATATCAAAGTTAATATCCCCCAGGTAGTTGGAGTTCTGCGCTCCAGGAGAACCTGGGTTATAATTATCTCTCAAAGTTAATTAGGAAATAAATACAAAAATAATCGCAAAAGATTTTTTAAATCAATCAAAATTTGTTTTACGTCTTACGCGAACTCTACACGCCACAAAGATTTTATTTAAATATTAAAATGCCTCTATAAACATCCCATAACAAGATTAATCGATACCATTCTCTAACATTAAAATATAAAATGAAAACAATTTAATTTCAATTTTTTCTCATGTCTCTTATTTAAAAGAGAGTTTTTAAATATATTTTTTTGCCCCCTTGTATAATAAATTATTCAAAAATGAATTTCGAACATGTTTCCCTAGAGGAAGCCATACAAAATGGTAATATCCCTTATTTGAAGAATCTACTAGAAAATAAAACTGTTAACTTAAATAAGAAGTTAGATGGAGGAGACACCCCTCTGATAACAGCAGTTAGACATGGACAACTAGACATTGTAAAAATGTTAATTCAGGCAAATGTTGATTTAGAAGATTATGATGATGATATGATGACCCCATTGTCTATAGCAGCTGAGATTGGAAATGTGGATATTTTAGAATGTTTAATTGAATCTGGAGCAAATATAAATTTTGGGGATATTTTTAACATCACCCCCCTAATTTGGGCTATTGAAAATGGCCATTTGGAAATTGTAAAAAAACTTGTGATTGCAGGGGCTAAGATTAATAAAATTTATTGTGAAGATCATTTTCCATTAATAACAGCTGCCGAACATGGCCAAGTTGATATTGCTCAGTTTCTTATAGAAGAGGGAGCTGATGTTAATGCAACAGCAGGTAGATATAATAGAAAAACACCCATAATGATTTCAACTGAAAGGGGTGACTTGAGTATGGTTGAAATCTTGGTCAAGGCCAAAGCTGAGGTAAATAATAGAGATAGAAATGGCAATACACTTCTTCATGTGGCTGCTTCCAAAGGTCATGTTGAAATAGTAAGGTGTCTTATAAAAGGAGGAGCTGATGTTAATGTGAGAAATGATGATGGGGAAATCCCTATATTTCATTTTATAGAGAGAGGTGACTTGAATATGGTTGAAATTTTGGTCAAGGCCAAAGCTGATGTAAATAATAGAGATTGGAATGGCGATACACCTATTCATATGGCTGCTTCCAAAGGTCATGTTGAAATAGTAAGGTGTCTTATAAAAGGAGGAGCTGATGTTAATGTGAGAAATGATTATGGGGAAATCCCTATATTTCATTTTATAGAGAGAGGTGACTTGAATATGGTTGAAATTTTGGTCAAGGCCAAAGCTGATGTAAATAATAGAGATTGGAATGACAATACACCTATTCATATGGCTGCTTCCAAAAGTCATGTTGATATAGTCAGATGTCTTATAAAAGAAGAAGCTGATGTTAATGCTCAGAATAAAGATGGAGTAACACCCTTAATAAAGTATGCAGAGGTAGGAGGTGACATTAGTATGGTTGAAATCTTGGTTAAGGCAAAAGCTGATGTGAATGTGAAAGATAACAATGGGAATACACCTATTTATGTGGCTGCTTCCAAAGGTCATGTTGATATAGTCAGATGTCTTATAAAAGAAGGAGCTGATGTGAATACAACAGGTAGATATGATAAAAAAACACCTATATTGAAAATTACTGAAAGAGGTGACATTAGTATGGTTGAAATCTTGATTAAGGCAAAAGCTGATGTAAATATAAGAGATAGGGATGGCAATACACCTATTCATGTGGCTGCTTCCAAAGGTCATGTTGAAATAGCCAACTGTCTTATAAAAGAAGGAGCTGATGTTAATGCTCAGAATAAAGATGGAGTAACACCCTTAATGAAGTATGTAGAGGTAGGTGATTTGAATATGATTGAAGTCTTGGTTAATTTAAAAGTTGATATAAATCACAAGAATATAAAAGGCCATACAGCCCTACAAATGGCTATCTCGAATGGCCAAATGGACATAGTCAAATATCTTATAAAGGAAGGAGCTGATGTTAATGCCAAGGATGTAAGTGGATTAACGCCTTTAATGATATGCGTCAAAAACGATAATTTGGAAATGACAAAAATCCTGATTGATGCCAAAGCTGTAATTGACCAGATAGATGCTGTGGGTCGTACAGCTCTCAATATAGCAGCAGACATGAGAAATGAAAAGATGATTATCTACCTAATTGAAGAAGGAGCTGAAGATAAGGAAGATAAGATCCTCACAAAATTTGTGAAAATGGGAAATTTTAAAATGGTAGAATTTTTAATTAGCTCCAGATTTGGAGGGAGAACTTGGAAGGACAGCACACCTTTATCTGTGGCAATAGAAAGTAACAGTTTGGATATGGTGAGGTTACTTGTACAAAATGGTATCAGAGTTAATGGATTGGACCAATGGGAAGCTACACCTCTAATAATGGCTTGTAAAATGGGAAACTTGGAAACTGTTAAATTTTTAATTGATTCAAAAGCTGATATCAATAGAAGGTTAAAGTATGGTAAAATGCCTTTAAGTGAAGCGATTTACAATGATCATGAAGATGTAGTCAGATATCTAATAGAGAAAGGTGCCGATGTCACTTGTAAAGATAAATATGGGATTACCTGCTTGATATATTTTATTAAAAGAAATGATTCAGAAATGGTCCAGGAATTAATATGTCGCAGGGTTAATGTAAATCAGAAAGGTAAGGATGGTAACTCTCCATTAAGTGTGGCTGTTATGCAAGGAAATTTAATAATTGTTAAGATGCTCCTAGGAAAAGGAGCAGATATAAACACAATGGATAATAGGTATGGAAACACACCTTTGATCAGTGCTATTGAATCAGGCTATTATGAGATTGCTGAGTGTTTAATTGATGGCAGAGCTGACATTAACAAAAAAAATCGTGAAAATCAAACAGCACTAAATGTAGCATTTGAAATGTTCAATGTTGACATAGCTTTTCGTCTCCTTGAAAAGGGAGCAGAAGTGAATATTGTAAATAGTTGTGGAAATAGCCCTCTAATAATTGCTGTAAAAATAGGCAATTTGGAGTTGGTAAAATGCTTAACTGAAAAAGTAGCTGATATTGAAATGCCAAATGGAGATGAAAACACCCCTTTAATCATGGCATTTAAATCTAGCCATGTGGATATTGTAAAGTATCTAATAGATAAGGGAGCAAATGTTAACACCAAGGATAAAAATGGGAATACACCAATGATTATTGCAGCTTCTAAAGATATGATGGAAATTGCAAGATATCTAGGAGAGGCCAAAGCTGATCTTAATGCACAAAACAATTGGGGTGACACAGCTTTGAATACAGCCATTAAATCTAACCATGTGGAAATTGTCAAGTATCTAATAGATATGGGAGCAAATGTTAACACCAAGAATCAAAATGGGAATACACCAATGATATATGCAGCTTCAAAAAATATGATGGAAATTGCAAGATATCTAGGAGAGGCCAAAGCTGATCTTAATGCACAAAACAATTGTGGTCACACAGCTTTGAATGCAGCCATTATTTCTAACCAAGTGAATATTGTCAAATATCTAATAGATAAGGGGGCAGATGTTAATATTGAGAGTAAAAATAAAAATACACCTTTAATTTTTGCTGCTATTCAAAATAGGCTCGAAATTGCAAAATGTTTAACAGAGGCAAAAGCTGAACTTGATGCTGCAAATTATAAAGGCCACACTGCCTTGAGCCTTGCTGTTAGATCAGGTCATAGAGATATTGTAAAGTATCTTATAGGTAAAGGAGCAGATGTCAATACTAAGAATAAAAAGGGAAATAGACCTTTAATAAAGGCAGTTTTTTATAATAAGCTGGAAATTGTAAAATTACTAACAGAAGCAAAAGCTGAACTTAATGCAACAAACAATGATGGCGACACAGCTTTGAAGGTGGCATCAACCTGTGGCCATATAGATATAGTCAAATACCTTGTTGAAGAAGGCGCTGATGTCAATGCTAAGAATAAAATGGGAGAATCACCTTTGATAGAAGCCCTTCTAACAAGATCAAATGGAGAAATTGCCAAGTATCTGATCAAAGTTGATGCTTGTATTGAGGAAGACATAAGAAACAAGGCTTTGGAAGTAGCTATTAATAAAGGATGGAAAGACATTTTGAGTATTTTATTGCAATGTGGATGTCTAATAGATGCCAGTATGAAAGATATTCAACATACCTTGTCAATTTTGTTTAAAAACAAGCGGGAACTACTGAATTTGTTCATTCCCTATGTGGTCTTGAACATTCCAAAGTTATCCAAACCAAAATACCTCAATACTTTTTCAAAATGGTCAGGTATGTGGGATCAATATGAGAGTGAGGTAGTTAAAATGAAGGGAGTTTACATTGGAGCCAGTTCCATAACTGTACATGACTTCCTGACAGAATACAATGGAGATAAGATACTGGGATATATGTCAAATGAGACTTCAACTGCCAACAGACAAGACAATATTACCTGGAGGAATTTCCTTTGTATTACAAGCTCATCCTGGATAAAATTGAGGTAGGAAAACTACGCGGGTCATTGTTGGACAAGATGGAAATAGTGAAGAAGCATTGTGATTTGGAAATATTGCCACCAGAAATTTTGGCTCTAGTTACAAATTGTTTGACCAATTTTGAAATATTGAGATTCATAAAATGTGTGTGTTTGTAATTAATAATATATATATAATGATAATTTATCAGCAACCTTCAATTTATTATTTTTGATAATGATTATAAAATGTTAAAAAAAAACTTTTATTAAAATATATATATTGTAATGGAGAATATATGAGCTGCATATAGGATAGATTTGACATAAATCATTTTTTTAAATATTGTCATCTCTAAGTGAATAATGTAATATCTTTTTCAGAAATTTTATAAAAAAATCAGTTGATAAATATTTCAACCTGCCAATATTAAAAACAAAATTTTATTTTCTTGTGGAATATTCTTGCACTTGAAATTCAGTTTAAGACAAGTTTTAAATAGTTATTTAATATGTGTGCAGCATTTCATGTGTATATTATTAGAAGCATCAATCTTTTGAGAATTTTCATATAAATTATCTTAAAATAACTTTTTTAATTATCCTTTTAGGATAATCGTTAAATTTTAGAACTAATTCTTTCTATAAATATATTTTATTTTGCACTTATTCATTTTTGTTAATTATTCCTCACAATACACACTTTGTTCTCCAATTGAACTATTTTATCAAGTTTCCATCTATATCAAATATTATGTGATCATCCCCTTATAATATAATTACATCCATTCTCTACCCCAAATCTGCAATGCTTTTTTTTTTTCAAGCTATGTTACATTCACACATAAAAACTCTCATTTTAATTTCTCAAAATGAAAAATACAAATAAAAAAGATTTGAACATTTCAAAAATAAATCTGTTCTAACATAAATATAAACTAGACTTTTAAAAAATATGTACAATACCCGGGTAGTTGGTGTTCTATGCTCTGGGAACCCGGGTTATAAATATCTCTCACGATATTTGTTCATCTAGAAACAGACCCAATCTGACCTGATTGTTCTGAAGAACAACACACAGATGATCACCTCATCTTGAGTAGTTCAACATCTTGAGACATGCAAACATCTACCCTGCTGACCCATCTCAATCCTAAATCTATGAACAGACTCAGCATGCCACTTCCTGGTCAACTGGTTCAACTCTGCAATCAGAACAGGACGCAAGTAAAAATGCTCAACACTAGTCCATACTAGTGAGCTGGATTCCCTGGGAAGTTGGTGTTCTATGCTCCAGGAACCTGGGTTATAAATATCTCTAACGATATTTGTTCATTTAGAAGCAGACTCAATCTGACCTGATGATCCCCTCATCTTCAGTTGTTCAACATCTTGACATGAAAACATCTATCCTGCTGACCCATCTCAATCCTACATCTATGAACAGACTCAGCATGCCACTTCGTGGTCAACTGGTTCAACTCTGCAATCAGAACAGATCGCAAGTAAAAATGCTCAACACTAGTCCATACTAGTGAGCTGGACTCCCTGGGTAGTTGGTGTTCTATGCTCCAGGAACCTGGGTTATAAATATCTCTAACGATACTTGTTCATTTAGAAACACACTCAATCTGACCTGATGATCCCCTCATCTTCAGTTGTTCAACATCTTGAGACATACAAACATCTATCCTGCTGACCCATCTCAATCCTACATCTATGAACAGACTCAGCATGGCACTTCCTGGTCAACTGGTTCAACTCGGCAATCAGAACAGGACGCAAGTAAAAATGCTCAACACTAGTCCATACTAGTGAGCTGGACTCCCTGGGAAGTTGGTGTTCTATGCTCCGGGAACCTGGGTTATAAATATCTCTAACGATATTTGTTCATTTAGAAGCAGACTCAATCTGACCTGATGATCCCCTCATCTTCAGTTGTTCAACATCTTGAGACATGCAGACATCTACCCTGCTGACCCATCTCAATCCTACATCTATGAACAGACTCAGCATGGAACTTCCTGGTCAACTGGTTGTGGTCAGCTATCCACTCAGGTAAAAATCCCTAGCACTATTCAGTACTAGTGAGCTGGACAGTTGGACACTCTAGGAACCTGGGTTATATCTCTCTCTGAACAAAATATCACTCATACGTTAATATGCTACGTGAGAAAGTAAAAAGCTAATTCTCTTTATCATTATTCTTATAGGCAAAATTTTCAACAATGGAGCTGATCATAATCCCAGAGTTCATATGGCTGCTGGAAGAAGACATTTTTGTGGCTTCATCACCATTTTCAAATAATAAATCAAGAAAATAAAAAAAAAAGATCCAAAATTCCAGGAGGCAGATTTTTTTTATGTAAAGAATATATATTTAACTTATAATATGAAATAGATTATTCATCAAATATAAATGAATGGAAAACAAAATAATTCCTTCAAATATAATATGAATATGTGAAATACATTAAATTATAATAAATGCTTGATGTGTATGCTTGATAGCTATTTAAAAAATTGTAGTGTTGTTAAAAAAAAAATCTTCTTATTCAGGTGGCTCTAACTGTTAAAAGAATTGATTCAAAACCAGAACTGCTAATTACAATGCTGGAATGTTATAACCACACATCCTTCAGCCATCTTAAGGAACTAGAATCTTTGCATCTTAAAGAAGTTGAAGAAAAAAGAAGAGATAACCAAGATGATAAATGAGAATTTCAGGAACTTCCATGGGAAATATGAAATTGTGTTTTAAAGTCCACAAACCAAGGTGAATATTTGCTAGCTATGTGATCAGTTCTTGTTGTTAATAAGAGCTTGTTATATACATGGATAACAGTTACTTTAATTACCTATCTACCTCAATGTGGCTTTGTCCACAAAAAGTTCCACACTCAACTATTGATACCAACCTATACCAAGGAAAGACATTATCAAGACCCTTCTGCAACCTCTGGAAAAACCTAGAATTCTTGCCTGCTTGTGTGCCAATTTTATTGTTGCTGTTACCCATTTCCTTGTGCATGCACAAAGATTTTGCCAATTTTATACCTTCCTATATTATGCCCTTTAAAAATTGAACTACCTTTAATATTATAAAAAATAATTTTTGGTCACTTCAGCTTTGGATGATGAAGTACAAATGGGATTGAAGTTAAGAATCACTTGGTGAACCGACCAAATAAATTGACTTTGGTAAAAGCACTGTTACCAATACCATAGGTCTATTCATTTAGATGAGGTCATCTTGTAATTTAGTTTATAATATATAAATGATTTTAATTTGATATCATTTTATTAATTTCTATAAAATATAGTTAATGTGTGTATAAATATTTGCTGTCAAAATATTTCATTTCTAGTTGCTCTATTTTTACCCTTTAAATATCACTGCCAAAAGCAGTGAGCTCACCCATTCCTTTTATTATTTTGTCTATTATGAAGATACTTTAATTGATGAATTGGAAAATGCTGGAAAAAATATATATATCATTTTACTCTGAAAAAGACATTCAGTCATTAAAATGGCACCACATATGATATACAGTCAAACCTCTTTAATTCAACACCTCAATGGATCAGAACTTGCGGTTGAATTAAAGGAAGTGTTGAATTAAAGTTAGATGTTTAGCTAATCATTGAACTCGCTAAAATATTTTTTAAAAATAGCTTTGTAATTTAAATTAATGATATTAATTGAAACCATTGTGTGTGTACTTTTTTGTATTTATTTTTTATTTTCCTTATTAACTTTTAGTATCAGAAGCAAAATGGCATTGATACATATTTTTGAAACATAAATAATATTTTATTCTAATTGAAAAATATAGCAAGTGAAAAGAAATAAATATGAACACAAGGTAATAAGACCAAATCCAAATAAATAAATAGTGTGTGATGTTTCGGTAACAGTGTTGTTACCATCTTCAGACAAAAGTACTGAATGGGATATTCATTCAGTACTTTTACATTCAAGTACTTCATTCAGTAATTTTGTCTGAAGATGGTAACAACGCTGTTATCGAAACGTCATACACTATTTATTTGAATTTGGTCTTATTACCTTGTGTTTATAATCTATAATCCAAATTGTGCATCATCAGAAATAATTATGGAAAATAAAAAGAAAATTTAAAAATATTATTCAAAAAGAAATATGAAGATATTTTCAAATAATCCTTTATAGATGTCTGTTTTTGCACTGATATCTATTCAGGATGTATTCCAGATGGTCTATTTTTAAAAGACATGCCTGTTTTTCTTCCCCTCTGTAATGACTTTTAAATAACAAAGAGCTTTTATTGTATTAAAGACATCCACTGCTGCTGCAGGTGTTATCAATTTTGTGTTTAAATCTTTTATAATAACACGGAAATGGAATATTGAAATAAAATGTTATCATAATCATTGTAGCTACATTTTACAAAGATTCATTTATTTAAAAGGAAATTATTTGTAAATTCTGAAATAACTAAAATATTTCAATACTGAAAATTAAAAAGAAAATATTAATAATTAGCGCATGATTTATAAATTCCTGTGTAAAAAAGAAAGCACTCATGACATTGTGCAACAGTACTGCAAAGTGAAACTTAAACTAACAAGAAACCAAAAGTGTTCAGGACCCTATCGTCTCCGCTTACCTTGCTGTAATACCTTTTTAGCGGTAATATTGTATGTAAAAGCACATCAACTGTCGAAATTCGAATTTTAAAATGGTCGAACTATCAGAAGTGTCGTATTATCAATAGTGTCGAATTACAGTTTGTTATATGATAGGCCGGAGGTCGGGACTTCAGAACATGCGTGAATTAATGTAGTGTCGAATTGGTGTGGGTTGAATTAAAGGGGTTATACGGTATGATACAGTATAATTCGACACTTCACGATAATTCGTCCATGTTTTGATGTCCCGACCTCCGGCCTATCAAATAACAAATGATAATCTGACCATTTTAAAATTCAAATTTTTATAGTTGTTTATATACAATTTTACCGCTAAAAATATATTGCAGAGGCAAGTAGCCCGCCAAAAAGCGAACTATAGGATCGCGCCTGCACATTTTGGGCTTCTGGTTAGTTTCACTTCATAGTACCTTTGTGAATGTTCCGAGAGTTATTGTTTTTTATGCAGGATATTTAGGCATAGTGCGCTTTGAGATTAATAATATTTTTTAATTTTCAACATATATAGAGAAACATTTTAGTTATTTTAAATTTATAAATATTTTCCTTTTAAATGAACAAATCATTATAATGAAGCCACATTGATTATGAGAATATTTTATTTCAATATTGTTTAACATTTTGGATCCAAAGAATGCGAATTTGTGTCCCCGGTTTCTAATAATAAACATAAATCTCTGGCAGTCAACACAAAGCCACGTCTACCAGGATCTTGTCCCATTCCTATCTATCAGTGGGTTGGGAGGATGTCAGCTGACCCAATGTACCTGTAAACCGTCACATGCTACGGCCGTTCCAGCAGCCTCTATTGCCTGCCTATCTTTCTTACTTGTTTGTTCATTTTTCCTTGTTCACACACTTTTTTTTTTATCACTTTCATATCGCTTTTTTTTTTAGATGAAAGCTGTACCTAGTACATTTACCACTCTATAATCTATAATCAAAATTGTGCCTTATTATATTTGACCAATATGCATAAATATATTAATATTTTATTTTATAATAACTATATGAGAAGTAAATGAAAAGATTGCTAGAACAATTTATATCAAGCTCTAATCATATTATTAAACAAACATAATTCCTAGTTTAAATTTGGTCTTGATGACTGTTTTACCCACTTTTTAATATATGTATATTTTTCAATGAGAAATCATATTTTTCATAATTGAATTTGTTTGAAATATATATGCTTATGTATGTATATTCCTTATGTGAACTTTTTAATTCCTTATATAAAATAATATTGTTTTCTTTTTAACATAATTGTATATTTATATATTCTAACCTTTATATTTACTCTCCCCCTATAATATTTGTGTTATATTAAAAGTTCTGGTTATTCTCTGGGTTCATGTTGGGTACCCTCATTTACATTTCATTCAACTAATACATTCTCAGAGATGCAAGGAGACATCTGAGGCTCTTCATTGGACACAGCAACAGCACATTTCCACTATAATATACTTTATGTTGTCTTCCGGCCTACAGCCTTGCAACACTTCTTCAGCTTAAACTTCTTTTTATTAAATCTGATTGATTTCAAACCTCCTCTTGTAGGATGAAATCAAAACCACCCCTGTATTGATGAGGGCCATAGTCTGAAACAATTGTTACACAGCTTAGCTTTTTTATGAATTTTCCAAAACTGGTTATGTGGCTCATTTTTTATAACCACATTACATTTGTACTGGGTGATAAACAAAATGTATTGATTTAACACCTTTTCAAAGGGAGGGGTGCTTGGTACATTCTCCACTATAAAACATACTACTCTGATCAGAAAGTTTCGACACTTTGCTCATAAGTTAAAAAAAACTTTATTATTCTACCAAATTTAAATTGTCCCCTTCAAAGTAGTCCCCGTTGGCCGCGATGCACTTCAGCCACCTTTTTTTCCAGTTGGCAAAACACCTCTGGTAGTCTGTTTTCGGGATCGCCTTCATGGCCTACTTCGATTTCACTTTGATCTCTTCTATCCTCTGAAATTTCCGACCCTTTAACTTTTTTTTTCCGAGCTTTCCAAAAAGGAATAAGTCGCAGGGGGCCAAATCGGGACTGTTGGGGGAACATAGAGGTTGAGTGGTCCTGCAAGAACTTAGAGATTTTGAGGGCTGTGTGCGCGTTATCGTGGTGTAGGATCCACGACTTGCTCCTCCACAGCTCCGGCCGTTTCTGCCTGATCGCTTCCCTCAATCGCCTCAAAACTCCCAGGTAGGAGTCAGCAGTTATTGTAGAGCCTTGTTGTTGAAATTCATGATGAACGATGCCCTGGTAGTCGAAGAACACCGTCAACATGACCTTGACTTTGCTGGGAGCCTTCCTCGCTTTCTTTGGTCTCGGCTCATTTTTGAAGCGCCACTCCGATGCCTGTTGGGTAGTTTCCGAATCAAAGCCGTGAATCCATGTTTCGTCTCCAGTAATGACCCTCTTCAGCAATTCAGGGTCGTCGGCTGTCGCTTCGAGATTGAGACTGGCCGTTTCTTTCCGGGCGTTCTTTTGATCAAAAGTCAAATCTTTGGGAACGAGAACAGCGTTGAGACTTCTCACTCCCAAAATGTCCTTCATTATCGATTGAGTCGACCCGAATGATATCCCTGCTTCTTCGGCGACCTCCCTGACAGTTATTCGTCGGTCTTCACGCACCAGTTCCAACACCTTGTCCACTTTTTCAGGCATGGTTGATGTGGACGGTCTCCAGGAACGCTCGTTGTCGGCGGTCTCTTCCCGACCCTCCTTGAAGCGCTTGTACCACTCGAAAACTCGTCTTCGGCTCACGACGGCATTCCCGTAGGCTGTTTGCAACATCCAAAAAATTTCGGCACCCTTGAATTTGTTTTTCACACAGAAGTTGATGCAAATTCGTTGATCCTCCATTTCGTTGACTAACGAAATCGAAGCACGGGCAAAATGGCTTCACTTCAAACAGCCGCTGCTCGCGCTGTTGTGGTGCGTGATTTTTGAAAATTGGCAGGTCTCCAAGCCAAGGGCGACGCTTGTGTTTGCCACAAACTGGGAGAAAATATATTGAGTTTTCAGGATTTTATGAGCAAAGTGTCAAAACTTTTTGATCAGAGTAGTAAGAGATCAGCATGGTAAGCTATGAGTTGGTTTAGAAAATTGAGATAACCAGATGAGGAGACTGAATCTACCACAACTTGGCCTACCAGTCTGCACATTAATATTGCACTCAGTATTTGACTGCTAGTAAAGTATTCTATATACAGTTACGAGCGTCATGCGTTCTTCATCTCTGTCACTGTTTGCTTTTTTTTTTGGAATGGCGCTCTCCTATTGGTTCGCTACGATGGCGCCGCCACTGCGCGAGACACTTTGTTTTTGACTTTGCCCCCCCCCCCCCCACTCGCCTTTTGGTTTTTGTAACTATTGTGTTGGAGCGAGTCGCTCCTTAAATAAATGCATATATTAGTTAATAACTAAATGGAATCCTCTCTTTCTTTTTCCCAGTAAGAGACGCCTACGGAAGCCAACAGTACATAGACAGATAAAGCACATAGGCTATAGTTATTAACTAATATATGCATTTTTTTAAGGCGTCAATTTATAATTGTAACAAATAGTATTTGAATAAAAACATTCAATCGGGTAAAACACGGGCGTTAATGATCCAATAGGTCCATGTGTCTAAATTAAAACACGGGCGTTGCCCGGGTCATTCGGCTAGTAAGATAATAAGACCAAATAAAGAAACACTGTTACCGAAATGTCATACACTATTTATATATTTAGATTTGGATTTATTGCCGTCTCTCTATACTATACAAAAAGCCAACACATACAGGAACGTCTTGGAACTATAGTTCACAGTACCATTTCAGCCAAAAAGAAGGATTGGTCGAAGCTCTTATATACGAGGTGTGTTCAAAAGGTATCGCGAATTTTGAATTTTCGCAGGTTACGTATATTCGAATTTCGATCTTTTTGTGGCTTTATGTTGGTACTCATGCCTCTCACTTATGCCGACAAGCTCGGCCATTTTGAATGTTCACTTAATTGTTGACAGCTGCTTTGCTTGCAGGTGTTTTGGATCATCTTCGATTTTTACCTATTAAAAAAAATGGATCAAAGAACCTGTATCAAATTTTGTGTGAAAAACGAAATTAAGTGCGCGGATGCATTCCGAATGTTGACTGTGGCATACGGAGAAGCTACCTTGGACCGAAGCAACGTTTATCGGTGGTACAAAATGTTCTCAGAAGGCCAAGAAGATGTGAACCACGAAGAGCGTGCCGGACGCCCGAGCACTTCAACAACAGACGAAAAAATTAATGAAGTGTAGAAAATGATATTGGCCAATCGTCGAATCACCGTTAGAGAAGTTGCTGAGGACCTAAACATATCGATTGGCTCGTGCCATTCGATTTTTATCAATGATTTGGGTATGAGATGGGTCGCCGCGAAATTCGTACCAAAATTGCTCAATTGCGACCAAAAACAGCATCGCATGAACATTGCTAATGAGATGTTGGACTCTGTCCGCGACAACCCAAATTTGCTCCAGAGGGTCATAACTGGTGACGAAGCGTGGTTTATGGTTATGACGTGGAAACCAAAGCTCAATCATCTCAATGGAAGCTGCCGCACGAACCAAGACCGAATAAAGCGTGCCAAGTTCGGTCGAATGTGAAAGTTTTGCTGACAGTTTTCTTCGATTGCAGGGGCGTGGTGCATCATGAGTTATTGCCACAGTGTAGAACGGTCAATAAGGAATATTACCTGCAAGTTATGCGCAATTTGCGCGAAGCAATCCGCCAGAAACGCCCGGATTTGTGGAAGAACAAAAATTGGCTTTTGCACCACGATAACGCCCCTGCTCACACATCGTTGCTTGTGCGCGACTTTGGCCAAAAACAACACACTAATGATGCCACCGTATTCCCCAGATCTGGCCCCCTGTGACTTTTTCTTGTTCCCTAAACTGAAGAGGCCCATGAAAGGACGACGTTACGCTACGCTTGACGAGATAAAGACGCATCGAAGGAGGAGCTGAAAAAGATTTTTAAAAATGATTTTTTGAAGTGCTTCGAAGATTGGAAAAACCGTAGGCACAAGTGTATAATATCTCATGGGGATTACTTTGAAGGGGACAAAATAGGTATTCATGAATAAATAAATAATTTTTGAAAAAACACAAAGGTCGCGATACTTTTTGAACACACCTTGTATATAGACTTTTATACTCGTTGGTGATACAGTTAAGAGATAGAGAGAAAATAACAACCTCAAAAAAAAAAAACCTTATCAATGAAGATTTTCCTATTAAATTTATAGATTGAATAATAGAAGACATGTATAATAATTAATAAATAAAAATACATTTAAAAAAGCTTTTATTCAAATGCACTAAAAATAAAATAAAAGCGGCGGGGACGATCATCATGAATTTCGACCCTAATGTGATTTAATATGTTAAAGCTGATTAGCGATTTTTATAAGTGTTTGCTATATTTTTACCTCATCTCTAAATATGATCATCCCCCGCTGCTTTTATTTTCACTCAGATACATATAATTGCTTAATGACAAGATAAAATATTTTTTCCTTTTTAGTGCATTTAAATAAAAGCTTTTTCTAAAATTTTTATTTATTAACTATTTAGTTAGTTTTCAGTCATTAATTTACAAAACTTAGAATCAAAAGTTCACTGGGGATTAGGCCTTAAATATACTGATAGAAGCCTGCTCGCGGCGGATTGGTCAATTCTTTGTAAGGGGTGTAACACAAGACAAAAATAAATATAGAAATTTGTTAATTCCTGGACATTCTGACCACCCAGAAGTCTGAAAATTTGTCAACTTGCATTTCATCAGGTTCTGAAAAGTGTACCAAATTTCAGATTTCTACGTACTCTAAAGTATATTAAAAATCAATTGCAAGATTTGTGGACAGAGAGACAGAAAAGCATGTTAAATAAAAGATTTTAAAAATACGAAATAATACTTTGATTCCGAATCTAAAGTGCAAAAATCAGGAAGCCAAATTTATAACATTGCCATTTATAAAATAAAGGTTTGCAAGAAATTTCACCAATATATTAAAAAAGTATGAAAAAAATTGCATGGAAATTATGTAATACTATTTCACAATACATAAACAAGCACAAGAACACCCAATTACCAAAAAAAGCAGGTTTGATCTATGAAGTAAAGTGTGATGAAAGTTATGTGGGACAGACATCCAAAACTTTTAAAAAAAGGATAGAAAACCATAAATATGCTCTGAAGTCGGATAAAATTGAAAATTCTGCTCTTGTAGAACATAGAAGGGTCACAAGACATAATAATTTCAATTTAGAAAACACAAGGATACTAGATTATGAAAAAATTACTATATGACACAATTCAAAGAAGCCTTTTTTTTATTAAAAAGACATGTGCTTTAATTAATAGCATGGAAGAAAGAGGAAATATCAATTATGTTTACAGATATGCCTTTAATTATATACTAGAATCTCCATGAGAGGACACTTGCACTAGACAACATCTCTCCCTAAAGGACACTTTGGCTCACCAATTAGGCGTCCTTTATAGGAAGGTTGTACTGTATTAAAAAAAAAATCGACTTCTAATTCTAAGAATAATATTTTAGGTTGTCTTAAAAAATCTTTTTATTTCTTATATACCATCTTGTTTACACACTTGATTACAGTACTATTTAAGAACATGCTGTGATATTTTTTCTCATTTATTCTTTTGTCTGATGATGGTAACAATGCTGTTACCGAAACGTCACACACAATTAATATATTTGGATTAGGTCATATTATCTTGTATCTTTAACCTTTTAGAGTTTAGTGAAAGGAAATCATACCTTCAGTGTAAACCTGAAGTATGGAAATTATTCAAATAGCAAGCTATTTTGCATATTTTGCTTGTTCCGGATATTTGCCACAAAATGTGAGTTATCCATTGGAAATCCTAACAAATCATAGAGGTAAGTCTGTAGGGATGATATCAGTGATATTTTGACCACGGGATATATAGAAAGGTTTGAAAAAAAAATGGAAGAATCAATAAATTTTAAAAAGACAAAGGTCGCCTCTCCCATCAAAATAGACGTCAAAGCTAGACACCATGCAAACTAGTGGCCTCAAGTTGGTGACAAAGCCACAACACCAGCTTTGGCAAACTGAAAACCGTCCACCTAAAGACCATGGTTTCGGACTAATGGTCCTTGTCAGTCTAGGGCAGACTTTATTCCATGAGATCTACAAAGGATCTAATGGAATCTTGACAATCTGCCAAAGAGTTGTTTAGCTGGGCCAAATCTATAACTACAGATGAAAATTTTTCCGGGAGGATATTGATCTAAAAAGACAAAGGTCGACTCTCCCGTCAAAATAGACATCAAAGCTAGACATCATCTATTGACTGTCGCCACGCGGCTTAGGGTTGGTGACAAAGCCACAAAACCAGCTTTGGCAAACTTTAAAGCATTCACCTTGTCAGCCTAGGGCGGACTTTTATCTCGCTTTTCCATTGATATTTTAGCCATAGATTTGGCCAGCTGAACCCCTTTTTGGCAGATTGTCAAAATTCCATTTGATCCCTTGTGGATCTCACTGAGGAGGGCCATTAGTACAAAACCATGGTCCCCAGGTGGACGCTTTTCTGTTTGCCAAAGCTGGTGTTGTGGCTTTGTCACCGACCTGAGGCCACTAGTTTGCGGCATCGGTCAATAGATGGTGTCTAGCTTTGATGTCTATTTTGACGGGAGAGGCGACCTTTGTCTTTTTAGGTCAATATCCTACCAGCAAAATGTATTAATTTAACACATTTTCAAAGGGAGGGGTGCTTGGTACATTCTCGACTATAAAATATAAGAGATAAACATGAGAAACTGAGAGTTGGTTTTGAAAATTGAGATAACCAGATGAGGAGAATGAATCCACAACTGGGCTTTACATTTTGCACATTAATATTGCACTCAGCATTTGACTTCTAGTAAAGCATAATAAAATAAAACCAAATAAATAGTGTGTGACATTTCGGTAACAACACTTACTGAAATGTCATACACTATTTATTTATTTAGATTTGGACTTATTACCATGTATTTATTAACCAAGTTGTACCTAACATTACTGGTAGTAAAATGTTGTGTCTAGCATGATCACATATAATAATGAGGCAGGGATTTAAGGCTCAGTGGGTTTATCTTAGTGGGCCACGGTCACTTAGGCCTGGTTCAATGGCAGGTTTGCAACCTGGTCCAGGAAGTTATTGGGTTCTGTGGGGCCGGCTGTAGGGAGTGTTGCACATGGCCTCTTTTCAGGCAATCCCAGTATTTGTTCCCCATCAGAAAACATGTGAAGTATCTGGGTATCCAGTCTGGCAGCATAAATCTCCTTGCCTTCTCACCTGGTGTCACGGCCCGTGGGTATGTCTTTGCTCAAAGTCCTCCGCTGCCCTTGTTGCTGTTTCCATAGGAGTGGTTGCTGATGTTGTACTTTCCCGCTTCCACCCTCTGTCCAGTTTGCTTGCCCCATTGAGGAACTTTGCTGCTTTGAAGAATTCAGCCTCCTCCTGTTGCCACTCCACGTGGCCGTAGGCAGTCTTTGACGCCAACGCCCACAGTGCCTCACTGGTTGATTTAAAGGTTGAAAATTCACCTCCATTATGTGGGCCATTACAAGATGGATTAGGTGCTTCCAATTATTGGCCACCTCAATTTTTCATGTTACCGTCCAAAGGTTCTTTCCTAGCCCTCATATCTTTCTTGGGAAAGATGACCTTCAGGGCTCCCCAAATTCCTCCAGGGTCACCAACTCAGGTATCCTGCATTTGGCAAACTCTTTCACTTCAACTGGGAGTCTCGAATAAGGAATTCGGCCCACATCTTCGGACTTTGTTTGCTGTTAACCATGTTTTTGTACTGTCCAGGAAGTCATTCCAGTCTCATTCCTCTGGGTTATAATAAAAGAAAATAAGACCTAATCCAAATGATTTATTAGTGTGTGACGTTTCGGCAACAACATTGTCACCATCATCAGACAAAAGATTGAATGAGAAAACATGTTACAGCAAGTTCTTATATAGTCCTGTTATCAAGTGTTTAAACAAGATAACAGATAAGGAAAATAATTTTTTAAGTCAACTTGAAATATTCTTCTTAGAATTAAAAGTGGATTTTTTTTTTTGAATATAATTAAAGGCATATCTGTAAATATCATTTATATTTCCCCTTTCTTCCATTCTATTAATTGAAGCACATGTCTTTTGGATGAAAAAGGCTTCTTTGAATTGTCTTTTGTAATAATTTTTTTCATAGTCCAGTGTTCTTGGGTTTTCTAAATTGAATTTATTGTGTCCTGTGTTACAAAAGACAATTCAAAGAAGCCTTTTTCATCCAAAAGACATGTGCTTCAATTAATAGAATGGAAGAAAGGGGAAATATAAATGATATTTACAGATATGCCTTTAATTATATTTTTAAAAAAAATCCACTTTTAATTCTAAGAAGAATATTTCAAGTTGACTTAAAAAATTATTTTCCTTATCTGTTATCTTGTTTAAACACTTGATAACAGGACTATATAAGAACTTGCTGTAACATGTTTTCTCATTTATTCTTTTGTCTGTTGATGGTGACAATGTTGTTGCCGAAACGTCACACACTAATAAATTATTTGGATTAGGTCTTATTTTCTTTTATTATAATCTATTATCCAAATTGTGCTTTATCATTCCTCTGGGTTGAAATGTGGTGCTACTATATTTCTGTTGTTTACATTTGAGACTTGAGCCGACACTGCACTCCACCATTTGATGGCCTATGCGATGGCAGGTGAGTTTTCACAATTGTGGATCATTTCAGCAAATACGCGTTAGCGATTCCTGTTAAGGACACTAAGGTGGAAACCACTTGTAATTCACTCAGGGGATACTTGTATATTTTCGGCACTTGACTCTGCCACATTCAGAGACTTACCCGACTATATGGGATAAAACACGTAATGGCATCTTTAGCACATCCACAAACTAACGGACTATGCGAGAAACTTAACAGGATAATTCAAATGGTATCAAATCGTATTCGTAGATTAGGATGCAGAATGGACAAAGTTCGTGAAATCAGCAACATTCACCAATTCATCAGCCCAATCATCAATGAAAGTTACACCTCATAGAAGGGTCTTCGACAGAGAACCAAGGACGTCACTAAATGTAAGCTTACCAACAGTGGACGAACCGATAAAAACATTCAACAAATAAATAACAGAACACATACTGGAAAACAGACGACTGAAGAACATGGCCAGTAAGAAATACACAGACCGGACTATGATGAACAAATGTCACTTTGATATAAAAAAGCTGGAACATTTTTGTAGGTTTGAAGTTGGGGACTTAGTGCTGTTAGAATCTTCATGAAGGAAACCGGGCAAAATGGGAAAATTTTCTTACAAAGTACGTGGGAGCATACAAGATCATTGACCTGGATGAAAGAAACCACATACAGGGTACGACCATTGGATAAACACAATGTGAACAATAAGCGCACAGGTGTCCAGACTACAGGAATATGTGGAGAGAGTTAACTCTAGGGACTCTGGGTAGCCAGATGATGTATTTATTTTGATTATTATTCATTTTATTGATATCACAGACATGACACCACAGAGGTGGCTAGTAGGGTGCCCTCTCTTGGAGTATTTTCTACTATAGAGAGGTGTCATCTAGAGGAGGTTCTACTGTATAAACATTTTCCAACAAGAGCAAATATCTTGTTCATCATCTCTATCAAATAGTTTGCATATGTTTTTATACATAGATCTAAAATCATAACAACTCAGGATACTTCATGACCATATGAATTACAAAATGTTATAATAAAATAATCTAAATTTAATTCAACACCTAACTTTAATTCAACCAAAATCTCTAATCACTTTGGGGTGTTGAATTGAAGAGGTTAAACTGTAAATATTAGACACATGCTAATCTAAGGTTGACAATGATTACACTCAGCTGCAGGTTCAAGAGATGTCTTTATTACATTTTTATCCATATTTACAAATATTTCATTAACATTCTATATATTAGACACATGCTAATCAAGGTTGACAATGATTCCACTCAGCTCTGCAGGTTCAAGAGATGTCTTTATTACATTTTTATCCATATTTACATATATTTCATTAACATTCTATATATTAGATACATGCTAAACAAGGTTGACTATGATTCCACTCAGCTGCAGGTTCAAGAGATGTCTTTATTACATTTTTATCCATATTTACATATATTTCATTAACATTTCATATATTAGACACATGCTAATCAAGGTTGACAATGATCACACTCAGCTGCAGGTTCAAGAGATGTCTTTATTACATTTTTATCCATATTTACATATATTTCATTAACATTTCATATATTAGACACATGCTAATCAAGGTTAACAATGATCACACTCAGCTCTCTCTGCAGGTTCAAGAGATGTCTTTATTACCTTTTCATCCATATTTACATATATTCCATCAACATTCTATATATTAGACACATGCTAATCAAGGTTGACAATGATTACACTCAGCTGCAGGTTCAAGAGATGTCTTTATTACATTTTTATCCATATTTAAATATATCCCACAACATTCTATATACAGTCGAACCTCTTTAATTCAACACCCCAAGGGATCAGAGCTTTCGGTTGAATTAAAGGAAGTGTTGAATTAAGGTTAGATGATTAGCTAATCATCTAACTAGCTAAAATAATATATATATTTTTTATAAATAGCTTTGTAATATAAATTAATGATATTAATTGAAACCATTGTGTGTGTACTTTTTGATATTTATTTTTTATTTTCATGAATAACTTTTAGTATATGGGACAAAATGGCAATAATACATATTTTCGAAACAAATAATATTTTATTCCAATTGAATAATATAGTTTAAAGAAAATAAATATGGAAAATAAAAATAAAATTAAAAAATATTATTTGAAAAGAATCAAGATTAAAAAAATATATATTTTATAGATGTCTATTTTTTCTCTGAAATCCTATTCAGGATGTATTCCAGATAGTCTATTTTTAAAAGACATGCATGCCTTTCTTCCTCAGAAATGTCTTTTAAATAGCAAAGAGTTTTTATTGTATTAAAGGCATCCACTGCTGCTGCAGGTGTTATTGATGTTTTGTTTAAATCTTTTTCTGTTGGCTCTACCTCTTCATCTTTTTCTTTACCCATTACCTCCTTTACAATTTCTTCAATGGACTGTTCCCCAGCAACTTGCACATCTTTATCAACTTCCAAGAAGTCAATATAGTTGACATCAATGGCTTGATGTTTTTTTAATGCCTCAAAACATCTGTTCATTTCTTCTTCAACAACTTCTTCCATTGCTTCATCCATCACAAATCCTGAATGAGAAAAACAATTTTTTATTGTGGAAGAACTAACCCCAACCCATGCAGCCTCTAGCCAGTAATTGCAAAGAGTAAATGCACTTGAGCATTTTTTTTTTCTTCCATGCAAGTGAGAAGATACGTTATCATTCGTTTTCTATATTGGTCTTTTAGGGCTTTAATGATACCCATATCACAGGGTTGTAATGCACTTGTAGTTAGGGCGGGCAAAAATCTTATTTCAATGTTCTGTAACCCTTCAGGTATTTGGTGGGCTGGGCAATTATCTAAAATTAATAAAATTTTTCTTTCTCTTCTTTTGAATATTTGGTCCAATTTTTTCAGCCAATCCGTAAAAATTGCCCCAGTCATCCAGGCTTTTTTATTAAAATGATAATTTGAGGGAATATTCATGCCATGGAAGCATCGTGGTCTTCTATATTTTCCAATATAAAGTAAAGGCAGTTTTTCACTTCCATCCATATTACAGCATACCAACACTGTAATTCTCTCTTTAGACTTCTTACCCCCTTCACATTTCTCTCTCACCTCTGATAGTCATTGTTTGATTAGGCAAAAGTTTATAAAATAACCCTGTTTCATCAGCATTGAAAATGTCCTGCGGGCTGTATTTAGCTAAAAGTGAAGGAATAATCCCACCTTTCCAAGTGGCTACACTATTGGCATCCACACTTCCAGCTTCTCCATGAAGTCGTTTAAAAGCAATATTCCTTCTGGCCTTAAACTTTTCTAGCCAGCCATTGCTAGCTTCAAAATTATCATGACCCATTTTTTCAAGGCCAAGAGTATAGCCTTTTCTTTCAAGATATTGCCATTTATGGCAAATTTCATGGCATTTGCCTGCCTTATCCACCTAAACAGGGCTTCTTCAATCTCTGGGAATTCCCCGTCACAATCACGTTTCAAGGTAGAGCTAAAATTAGATTTTAAAAAGGCAGATTTTATGGCGAATTTATTTTTAAAAATTGTGCTAATGGTGGACCGTGGAATATTTCTCTCTCTGGAAACTTGACTATGTGATTTTCCTTGTTCTATTTCTTCTATAATTTTCATTTTTTCCACATAAGTGAGCTGGTGATACTGACTACGTTTCCAATTTTTTTTTGGCAGAACCTGACATTCTTGCCCCAATCATTTATTCAAATTAACACAGAATATTGAATTAAAATGTTATCATAATCATTGTTGGATCATTTTATAAAGATTTATTTATTTAAAAAAAAATTATTTATAAATTTAAAAATAGCTAAAATATTTCAATGTTAAAAATAAAAAAATACAAATTATTATTAGTTAGCGCATGATGCCGAAATTCCCGCGTAAAAAAAACAACAATAACATCGCAAAATTGTGCAACGGCACTGCAAAGTGAAACTTAAACTAACCAGAAACCAAAAGTGCGCAGGCGCGATCGTATCGGCGCACGCCGATGCCGATCGTCGCCATCGTAATACCGTTTAGCGGTAAAGTTGCATGTAAAATAACATTCAACTGTCGAAATTCGAATTTTAAAATGGTCGAACTATCGGAACTGTCGTATTATCGATACTGTCGAATTACGGTTTGTTATTTGATAGGCCGGAGGTCGGGACATCGGAACATGGTCGAATTATCACCGAGTGTCGAATTGGGGTGTGTCGAATTAACGAGGTTATACTGTATTAGACACATGCTAATCAAGGTTATCAGTAAAGGTTTAAACTACTCAAGATACACCACATTTCTATATCAGCTCAATGTCCAGAGCACCATTTGGTTATTTGCAATCAGGATGTGTCAAAGTAGTAAATTCTACAGAGTTAGGTGAAAAATCAAATATTTTCTATATAAAATATATTTAACTAGACGAATGGCCCGGGCAACGCCCGGGTTTTACCCGAGTGCGTATATATTTTAAAAACGTTTTAATTCAAATACTATTCGTTACAACTATAAATTGGCGTCATGGATGTCACTCTTGTGAAACGTCCCGTTCCAAACTGTGTGTTTTTAAAATGTTTTAATTAAAATACTATTCGTTACAATTTTAAATTGGCGCCGTGGATGTCTCTCTTGTGAAACGTCCCGCCCCAAACTGTGTGTGTCTTGAAAATATAAAAATAAAAATGTGAATTTTCATAAAGATTTCATCATGACGATTTTTTTTTTTGCATTTCACCTACTAAATCAATAGAGATAATTACATTTGCAACATGAACTTAGGTATATTGACTAAATAGAAAACTGCATAGTAATAAAGATCATTTTTTAAAGGCACCATATCGTTTTTTTTTTTCAATAAAATCGAAACAAAAATTAACAATAAATAACGATAATTGCCTTAAAAAGAAATTGCCTTAAAAAAAAGAAACATTCGCGGTGATTTTGTCTTGCATTCGTTTATACAATTATTATATACGAATGACCCGGGCAACGCCCGGGTTTTACCCGATTAAATGCTTTTATTCAAATACTATTTGTTACAATTATAAATTGGCGCCGTGGATGTCATTCTTGTATAATACAGTCGAACCTCTTTAATTCAACACCCCAAGGGATCAGAGCTTTCGGTTGAATTAAAGGAAGTGTTGAATTAAGGTTATATGATTAGGTAATCATCTAACTCGCTAAAATAATATTTTTTTTAAATAGCTTTGTAATATAAATTAATGATATTAATTGAAACCATTGTGTGTTTTTATATTATTTTCATGATTAACTTTTAGTATCAGTGACAAAATGGCATTAATACATATTTTAGAAACATAAATAATTGTAACAAATAAATTTATTGGCAATGTGTTTCTTTTCAGTAATATAATCAAATATTAAATCTACAGACATTAAAATATTAAATATAATATATTAAATAATATTTTATTCTAATTGAAAAATAAAGTAGTTGAAAGGAAATAAATATGGTAAATATATAAAAAGAAAATTTTAAAATATTATTTTAAAATAATCATGAAGAGATCTTTTAAAAAATTCCTTTATAGATATCTGTTTTTGCACTGAAATCCTATTCAGGATGTATTTCAGATGGCATTTTGAAAAAACATGCATGCCTTTCTTCCTCTGAAATGTCTTTTAATAAATAAATTTTAATGTATTAAAGGCATCCACTGCTGCTGCAGGTGTTATTGATTTTGTGTTTAAATCTTTTATAATAACACAGAAATGGAATATTGAAATAAAATGTTATCATAATCATTGTTGGATCATTTTATAAAGATTTATTTATTTAAAAAGAAATTATTTATAAATTTAAAAATAGCTAAAATATTTCAATGTTAAAAATAAAAAAATAAAAATTATTATTAGTTAGCGCATGATGCCGAAATTCCCGCGTAAAAAAAAAAACAACAACAATAACATCCGCGAAATTGCGCAACGGCACTGCAAAGTGAAACTTAAACTAACCAGAAACCAAAAGTGCGCAGGCGCGATCGTATCGGCGCCCGCCGATGCCGATCGTCGCCGCCGTAATACCGTTTAGCGGTAAAGTTGCATGTAAAATAACATTCAACTGTCGAAATTCGAATTTTAAAATGGTCGAACTATCGGAACTGTCGTATTATCGATACTGTCGAATTACGGTTTGTTATTTGATAGGCCGGAGGTCGGGACATCAGAACATGGTCGAATTATCGCCGAGTGTCGAATTGGGGTGTGTCGAATTAACGAGGTTATACTGTATATAAATGAGTTTTAAAAATTGTAAAAAAAAAAAAAAAAAATGCATCGGCCGGGAATCGAACCCGGGCCGCCCGCATGGCAGGCGATTATTGCGATTTCACCGCCACTCTGTGTTGTGACAACGATCTAAGTTCTATAGTATTTGTATTAAAACGTTTTTAAAATATATGCGCACTCGGGTAAAACCCGGGTGTTGCCCGGGCCATTCGTCTAGTAATATATAAATGAGTTTTAAAAATTGTAAAAAAAAAAAAAAATGCATCGGCCGGGAATCGAACCCGGGCCGCCCACGTGGCAGGCGAGCATTCTACCACTGAACCACCGATGGTTATGAAAAATCCCATCCGTGAGCTTCAGACAAACAGACAAACAAACAGACAGAATAAGGCAAATATATAAGTAGATACACACAGTATGATAAACAGGTGTAATCAGAGGTTGGTGGTGCACCAATAGCCAGCAAGTTCTAAATCTTGCTGATAGAATGGCTCACTTGGCTAAGTATTGCATAGGCACTTGGGATTGGCTCTATATCAGCTTTTAATCTTCCATCAAACCCTTTCATTACAGCTACAAGAAAATAAGACCTCTTCTTCTTTCTCATCTCCACTCAATCAATAATATCAATCAAATAAGACCTAATCTAAATAAATTAATAGTTTGTGACATTTCGGTGACAGCATTGTTACCGAAATGTCACACACTATTATTTGGATTAGGTCTTATTTTCTTGTAGCTGGAATATTTAATCCAAATTGTGCTTTATCACCTTCCATTACAGTTTTCTATCAGATGGCAAACCTACGTTCAAAAAAATCTTTTGCATAAAGATTTATATGTAGATCAGGTGATACATCAGGGGACATCAGAAATATTTGTTTTCCTTGATTAATTCTTGTATCATAATGAGAAATGGCAAAATATAATGGTAGCAGAAAATTACCATGTCATACTATGATCATCTAGCCACATGGACTGATCCATAAACTCTTTTCTTTTTTACCTATTGTTAGCCCATTATCTTTTCTTCTCTTGATAGACTCAGAAGAAACAACCATTATGCTAAAATGTTAGAATGGACTAGTTATTAAAAATTTCATATTAATATATATCACAATTAGGTAATAATTACCCACCTAAGCACAGTTGGTACAGTGGAATGAACCCAGGAGGAGCTCTGAACATCAGAAATAGACAGCACCAAACAAAACTAACAAGAACACGCCATCTCAAGCCATTGAAGATAGAAAATAATAACAAAATC
>CP092865.1:160742238-160777411 GCA_030710605.1 Cordylochernes scorpioides | reverse complement strand
AGAGTTTACTGTATTAATTATGAACACTATTAAAATAGTTGGATACATAATATCTTGTGATCTTTATACATTTAGAGTTTTGTGAAAGGAGATCATACCTTCAGTGTAAACCTGAAGTATGGAAATTATTCAAATAGCAAGCTATTTTGCATATTTTGTTTGTTCCGGATATTTGCCACAAAATGTGAGGTATCCAGTGGAAATCCTAACAATTCATAGAGGTAAAGTCTGTAGGGATGATATCAGTGATATTTTGACCACGGGATATATAGAAAGGTTTGAAAAAAGAAAGGATGAATGAATAATTTTAAAAAGACAAAGGTCGCCTCTCCCATCAAAATAGACGTCAAAGCTAGACACCATGCAAACTAGTGGCCTCAAGTTGGTCACAAAGCCACAACACCAGCTTTGGCAAACTGAAAACCGTCCACCTAAAGACCATGGTTTCGGACTAATGGTCCTTGTCAGTCTAAGGCGGACTTTATTCCATGAGATCCACAAGGTATCTAATGGAATCTTGACAATCTGCCAAAGAGATGTTTAGCTGGGCCAAATCTATAACTAAAATACAGATGAAAATTTTTCCGGGAGGATATTGATCTAAAAAGACAAAGGTCGACTCTCGTCAAAATAGACATCAAAGCTAGAGGTGACAAAGCCACAACACCAGCTTTGGCAAACTTTAAAGCATTCAACTTGTCAGCCTAGGGCGGACTTTTATCTCGCTTTTTCCATTGATATTTTAGCCATAGATTTGGCCCAGCAACTTGGCCAGCTGAACCCCTTTTTGGCAAATTGTAAAATTCCATTTGATCCCTTGTGGATCTCACTGAGGAGGGCCATTAGTACAAAACCATGGTCCCCAGGTGGACGCTTTTCTGTTTGCCAAAGCTGGTGTTGTGGCTTTGTCACCGACCTGAGGCCACTAGTTTGCGGCATCGGTCAATAGATGGTGTCTAGCTTTGATGTCTATTTTGACAGGAGAGACGACCTTTGTCTTTTAGGTCAATATCCTACCAGCAAAATGTATTAATTTAACACATTTTCAAAGGGAGGGGTGCTTGGTACATTCTCCACTATAAAACATAAGAGATAAACATGAGAAACTGAGAGTTGGTTTTGAAAATTGAGATAACCAGATGAGGAGAATGAATCCACAACTGGGCTTTACATTTTGCACATTAATATTGCACTCAGCATTTGACTTCTAGTAAAGCATAATAAAATAAAACCAAATAAATAGTGTGTGACATTTCGGTAACAACACTGTTACCGAAATGTCATACACTATTTATTTATTTAGATTTGGACTTATTACCATGTATTTATTAACCAAGTTGTACCTAACATTACTGCTAGTAAAATATACTTGTTGTGTCTAGCATGATCACATATATTAATGAGGCAGGGATTTAAGGCTCAGTGGGTTTATCTTAGTGGGCCACGGTCACTTAGGCCTGGTTCAATGGCAGGTTTGCAACCTGGTCCAGGAGGTTATTGGGTCTTGGGTTCTGTGAGGCCGGCTGTAGGGAGTGTTGCACATGGCCTCTTTTCAGGCAATCCCAGTATTTGTTCCCCATCAGGAAACATGTGAAGTATCTGGGTATCCAGTCTGGCAGCATAAATCTCCTTGCCTTCTCAGCTGGTGTCACGGCCCGTGGGTATGTCTTTGCTCAAAGTCCTCCGCTGCCCTTGTTGCTGTTTCCATAGGAGTGATTGCTGATGTTGTACTTTTCCGCTTCCGCCCTCTGTCCAGTTTGCTTGCCCCGTTGAGGAACTTTGCTGCTTTGAAGAATTCAGCCTCCTCCTGTTGCCACTCCACGTGGCCGGCCGTAGGCAGTCTTTGACGCCAACGCCCACAGTGCCTCACTGGTTGATTTAAAGGTTGAAAATTCACCTCCATTATGTGGGCCATTACAAGATGGATTAGGTGCTTCCAATTATTGGCCACCTCAATTTTTCATGTTACCGTCCAAAGGTTCTTTCCTAGCCCTCGTATCTTTCTTGGGAAAGATGACCTTCAGGGCTCCCAAATTCCTCCAGGGTCACCAACTCAGGTATCCTGCATTTGGCAAACTCTTTCACTTCAACTGGGAGTCTTCGAATAAGGAATTCAGCCCACATCTTCGGACTTTGTTTGCTGTTAACCATGTTCTTGTACTGTCCAGGAAGTCATTCCAGTCTCATTCCTCTGGGTTGAAATGTGGTGCTACTATATTTCTGTTGTTTACATTTGAGACTTGAGCCGACACTGCACTCCACCATTTGATGGCCTATGCGATGGCAGGTGAGTTTTCACAATTGTGGATCATTTCAGCAAATACGCGTTAGCGATTCCTGTTAAGGACACTAAGGTGGAAACCACTTGTAATGCACTCAGGGTATACTTGTACATTTTCAGCACTTGACTCTGCCACATTCAGAGACTTACCCGACTATATGGGATAAAACACGTAATGGCATCTTTAGCACATCCACAAACTAACGGACTATGCGAGAAACTTAACAGGATAATTCAAATGGTATAAAATCGTATTCGCAGATTAGGATGCAGAATGGACAAAGGTTCGTGAAATCAGCAACATTCACCAATTCATCAGCCCAATCATCAATGAAAGTTACACCTCATAGAAGGGTCTTCGACAGAGAACCAAGGACGTCACTAAATGTAAATTTACCAACAGTGGACGAACCGATAAAAACATTCAACAAATAAATAACAGAACACATACTGGAAAACAAACGACTGAAAAACATGGCCAGTAAGAAATACAAAGACCGGACTATGATGAACAAATGTCACTTTGATATAAAAAAGCTGGAACATTTTTGTAGGTTTGAAGTTGGGGGACTTAGTGCTGTTAGAATCTTCATGAAGGAAACCAGGCAAAATGGGAAAAATTTCTAACAAAGTACGTGGGAGCATACAAGATCACTGACCTGGATGAAAGAAACCACATACAGGTTACGACCATTGGATAAACACAATGTAAACAATAAGCGCACAGGTGTCCAGACTACAGGAATATGTGGAGAGAGTTAACTCTAGGGACTCTGGGTAGCCAGATGATGTATTTATTTTGATTATTATTCATTTTATTGATATCAGACAATACACCACAGAGGTGGCTAATAGGGTGCCCTCTCTTGGAGTATTTTCTACTATAGAGAGGTGTCATCTAGAGGAGGTTCTACTGTATAAACATTTTCCAACGAGAGCAAATATCTTGTTCATCATCTCTATCAAATAGTTTGCATATGTTTTTATACATAGATCTAAAATCATAACAACTCAGGATACTTCATGACCATATGAATTACAAAATGTTATGATAAAATCATCTAAATTTAATTCAACACCTAACTTCAACCAAAATCTCTAATCACTTTGGGGTGATGAATTGAAGAGGTTAAACTGTATATATTGGACACATGCTAATCTAAGGTTGACAATGATCATACTCAGCTGCAGGTTCAAGTGATGTCTTTATTACCTTTTCTTCCATATTTAAATACTGTATTTCCTTAACATTTATACAGTAATCCTCCTTGAGAGGACACTCCAGCTAGAGGACACCTCTCTACAAAGTACAGTTTTCATTGTCAAAATTACCATTTTTACTCTAACAACTCTCTGGTAAGAGCACACCTCTCCATTAAGGAAACTTTTGCTTTGTAACTAAGTGTCCTTTACAGAAAGGTTTTACTGTATTAGACACATGCAAATCAAGGTTGACAATGATCACACTCAGCTGCAGGTTCAAGAGATGTCTTTATTACATTTTTATCCATATTTACATACATTTCATTAACATTCTATATATTAGACACATGCAAATCAAGGTTAACAATGATTACACTCAGCCTGCAGGTTCAAGAGATGTCTTTATTACTTTTTCATCCATGTTTACATATATTTCATTAACATTCTATATATTAGACACATGCTAATCAAGGTTGACAATGATCACACTCAGCTGCAGGTTCAAGAGATGTCTTTATTACATTTTTATCCATATTTACAAATATTTCATTAACATTCTATATATTAGACACATGCTAATCAAGGTTGACAATGATCTACACTCAGCTGCAGGTTCAAGAGATGTCTTTATTACATTTTTATCCATATTTACATATATTTCATTAACATTCTATATATTAGACACATGCTAATCAAGGTTGACAATGATCACACTCAGCTGCAGGTTCAAGAGATGTCTTTATTACCTTTTTATCCATATTTACATATATTTCATTAACATTCTATATATTAGACACATGCTAATCAAGGTTGACAATGATTACACTCAGCTGCAGGTTCAAGAGATGTCTTTATTACATTTTTATCCATATTTACATATATTTCATCAACATTCTATATATTAGACACATGCTAATCAAGGTTATCAGTAAAGGTTTAAACTACTCAAGATACTCCACATTTCTATATCAGCTCAATGTCCAGAGCACCATTTGGTTATTTGCAATCAGGATGTGTCAAAGTAGTATATTCTACAGAGTTAGGTGAAACATGAAATATTTTCTATATAAAATATATTTAATACACACAGATATAGGTATGATAAACAGGTGTAATCAGAGGTTGGTGGTGCACCAATAGCCAGCAAGTTCTAAATCTTGCTGATAGAATGGCTCACTTGGCTAAGTATTGCATAGGCACTTGGGATTGGCTCTATATCAGCTTCTAATCTTCCATCAAACCCTTTCATTACTGCTACAAGAAAATAAGACCTCTTCTTCTTTCTCATCACCACTCAATCAATAATATCAATCAAATAAGACCTAATCTAAATAAATTAATAGTTTGTGACATTTCGGTGACAGCATTGTTACCGAAAATGTCGCACACTATTATTTGGATTAGGTCTTATTTTCTTGTAGCTGGAATCTATAATCCAAATTGTGCTTTATCACCTTCCATTACAGTTTTCTATCAGATGGCAAACCTACGTTCAAAAAAATCTTTTGCATAAGATTTATATGTAGATCAGGTGATACATCAGGACATCATAAATATTTGGTTTCTTTGATTAATTCTTGTATCATAATGAGAAATGGCAAAATATAATGGTAGCAGAAAATTACCATGTCATACTATGATCATCTAGCCACATGGACTGATCCATAAACTCTTTTCTTTTTTACCAATTGTTAGCCCATTATCTTTTCTTCTCTTGATAGACTCAGTAGAAACAACCATTATGCTAAAATGTTAGAATGGACTAGTTATTAAAAATTTCATATAAATATATATCACAATTAGGTAATAATTACCCACCTAAGCACAGTTGGTACAGTGGAATGAACCCAGGAGGAGCTCTGAACATCAGACAGCACCAAACAACACTAACAAGCCATCTCAAGCCATTGAAGATAGAAATAATAACAAAATCTATATCACTTGCCCAAATTTTGGCTTGGCACCTGCAACTCCAGAACACATTTTGGCTTGCATTAGATGTACTAAACAGGACCTTTGGGAGAGGCCGGTGCTTATCATAAAACAGCTCGAGGAGCAGAAACTCATGGAATTTGGGTAATCGTTACACAAGGGGATAAAAAAACAACAACAACAGGTAATAATTAGCAAGTAAATAATTATATATATCCCTATATATAGTCACGACCGTCTTTCCTCATCGGCCTCTGTCACGGATGCGCGCGCACAGGGAGGTCACGTGCTCGCCGGCAGCCAATAAAAATTTAAAAAAAAAAAAAACTCCCTCGAGTCGGATTTGAACCAGCGACCTAAGGATCACCGTTGTAACATCTACAGTCCTCCGCTCTGCCAACTGAGCTATCGAGGGATACAAACTGTATGAATAAGTTTACCTTATAAAGTCAACTAATCCTATTTCTACACAAAATGTATATATATATAGTCACGGCCGTCTTTCTTCATCGGCCTCTGTCACGGATGCGCGCGCACAGGGAGGTCACGTGCTCGCCGGCTCCCCTCGAGCCGGATTTGAACCAGCGACCTAAGGATCACCGTTGTAACATCTACAGTCGGGTAAAACACGGGCGTTGCCCGGGTCATTCGGCTAGTATATATATATACAACAGTGAGCAGGAGGAAGGTATTGATATACCAAAATATAACCAATATGCATTTATGCAATTATTTATCATCCCTGTGAGAAAAGTTATGATAAAGCCACAACAGTTTTGGCAAATTCAGACAACAACCTGTAACCATAGTTTCAAGCTATGACCCTCATCACTACACTTCCATAACTCCTCACATAGAATGTAACCATAGTTTCAAGCTATGGCCCTAATCACTACACTTCCATAACTCCTCACATAGAATGTAACCATAGTTTCAAGCTATGGCCCTAATCACTACACTTCCATAACTCCTCACATAGAATGTAACCATAGTTTCAAGCTATGACCCTCATCACTACACTTCCATAACTCCTCACATAGAATGTAACCATAGTTTCAAGCTATGGCCCTAATCACTACACTTCCATAACTCCTCACATAGAATGTAACCATAGTTTCAAGCTATGGCCCTAATCACTACACTTCCATAACTCCTCACATAGAATGTAACCATAGTTTCAAGCTATGGCCCTAATCACTACACTTCCATAACTCCTCACATAGAATGTAACCATAGTTTCAAGCTATGGCCCTAATCACTACACTTCCATAACTCCTCACATAGAATGTAACCATAGTTTCAAGCTATGACCCTCATCACTACACTTCCATAACTCCTCTCATAGAATGTAACCATAGTTTCAAGCTATGGCCCTAATCACTACACTTCCATAACTCCTCACATAGAATGTAACCATAGTTTTCAAGCTATGACCCTCATCACTACACTTCCATAACTCCTCTCATAGAATGTAACCATAGTTTCAAGCTATGACCCTCATCACTACACTTCCATAACTCCTCACATAGAATGTAACCATAGTTTCAAGCTATGGCCCTAATCACTACACTTCCATAACTCCTCACATAGAATGTAACCATAGTTTCAAGCTATGACCCTAATCACTACACTTCCATAACTCCTCACATAGAATGTAACCATAGTTTCAAGCTATGGACCCTAATCAATACACTTCCATAACTCCTCACATAGAATGTAACCATAGTTTCAAGCTATGACCCTCATCACTACACTTCCATAACTCCTCACATAGAATGTAACCATAGTTTCAAGCTATGACCCTAATCACTACACTTCCATAACTCCTCTCATAGAATGTAACCATAGTTTCAAGCTATGGCCCTCATCACTACACTTCCATAACTCCTCTCATAGAATGTAACCATAGTTTCAAGCTATGGACCCTCATCACTACACTTCCATAACTCCTCACATAGAATGTAACCATAGTTTCAAGCTATGGCCCTAATCACTACACTTCCATAACTCCTCACATAGAATGTAACCATAGTTTCAAGCTATGGCCCTCATCACTACACTTCCATAACTCCTCACATAGAATGTAACCTATAGTTTCAAGCTATGGCCCTCATCACTACACTTCCATAACTCCTCACATAGAATGTAACCATAGTTTCAAGCTATGACCCTCATCACTACACTTCCATAACTCCTCACATAGAATGTAACCATAGTTTCAAGCTATGGCCCTAATCACTACACTTCCATAACTCCTCACATAGAATGTAACCATAGTTTCAAGCTATGACCCTCATCACTACACTTACATAACTCCTCACATAGAATGTAACCATAGTTTCAAGCTATGGCCCTAATCACTACACTTCCATAACTCCTCACATAGAATGTAACCATAGTTTCAAGCTATGGCCCTAATCACTACACTTCCATAACTCCTCACATAGAATGTAACCATAGTTTCAAGCTATGACCCTCATCACTACACTTCCATAACTCTTCTCATAGAATGTAACCATGGTATCCAGGTTGCCCATTGTCTGAATTTACCAGAACTGGTGTTGTGGGTCATTCTTTATCACAAACTTTTCACAGGGGTGATATACAAAATGTATTGTTCAATTTAAAGGGAGAGGTGCCTATTTTGGCACATATATTTAACTGTTGAAAATATCTTTATTAAATAGACACTAAAGTGCAAAATGTGATTTTTTTTACTTTGTCTAAGAAAGAAATATTGCACACTGCAATGTCAGGAGATATTTGGTTGAGGGAAGACCTGTCGGGCATTGATGTTGATCCGAGTGGTGGAAAGGTACTCCAATAGTTTGGCAGATTCCTCACTGGTGTCCCAAGGTGTCTCTTCAATCTTTATTATTTTTGGAACTGCGTGGTAGGCACTCCGGCTCTCTCCTGCCATCACCACCACATCTCCGCTACGCAGGAACATGGCAGTTGGCCGTACACTCTTGCTTGAACTCCCTATTAGGAATATTGCACTTTGCCCAAAGCTGAATGAGAATATTGGAGCCTCTAAATCATATTCTGAGTTATCTACATGGCCACTGATGGTAGAGGGTAGGTCATAGTAGTTCACTATTGCAGCTTGCGGTTTGAAAGATGGATACTTTATTATGCTTGCTATATGGTGTATCATTTCAGAAAGTTCTTTTGGGAATGAAGATTTTACATTTTTATCATATTCTTTTGTATCCCAATTATGATGATAGCCAAAAGTTGTCCATCTTAGTTTCTTAATTAGTTTTGTAGAATCGTTCTGATGATACTCCCAAATATCTGCGATATTGTTTGAATCCAGATAGGAATCAATATTAGTTAGGTTTGGCCTTTTTGGATAGTCTTGAATACATTTTTTTACCCATTTTGTTTGACCTTGTGGTGTAAAAATATTTGGTATAACAATTAATCCTTTGTTTGATTCACAGGAATAAAATTTCCATTCATAATGACATTTCAATCCAAAGCTTTCACATAAAGCACATAATGTTTCATTAGAATTGAAATACCTTATTTCTTGAATATTTGCATATTTATTGGGAATAGAAAAATCCAAAATTTCTTCTTGTAAATATTCATTATGTTTTGATTTTAGACGTTTAAAAGTTGGTTTGAAATTGTCGTCCTCCATAGTTATTTATAGTCCATATTTATAATTTGAAATCACATTTCCGAAAAAAAGCCATGTTTATAAACAAGCCAATGTTGCTAAATCAATTATTTTTTATTTTAAAAAAGTGATATTTTGAAAAGGCACTTTACGCTTTTAAATTTTTGTTTTTGTAAAACAAAATGACCTAAAAACTTATTTAAATGGTAGAAGAAATTAAAATATGTAAAAAAATGATGGAAATTAAGTAACTTGCAGGTAAATGTGCGTGTGTTTTTCCAAAAGGTAAATAATTGAATACTTACAAATGAGGCGTTCAATTAAAGTTGTGTAATAGTTTAGAAAAATAAAATCGTTCATATCAAATGTTGTGCTATAATTCCGTAAAATTTGTAGATAAAAGAAAGGGTGATTATTATTATTATTATTTTTTTAATGTTTAAATAGAAACTTATATTTTGTCAATTGGTAAAGTTGTAATTAAGTTGAATGAAAAAGTATAAAAGTGTTTATAGAATAGATTGGAAATTGATAGTTGGCCACATTGCGAGATAAAAATAAGAATAAGATAAAAATGAAATTAAGATTGGTGGGATTGAAATTGCTAAATACAATTAGTGATAAATAATTCTGTTACAAGCTGCCTCCCACTTTAAACTTCAGGCGTTTTCAAAACAACCTTTAAAAGAGTTTTAAAACTATATTAGAGAAAGGCATTTTCAAATTAAGACTTCGTTTCAGATATCCTAGAATTTCTCCATCGCAAGGGTGTGGGTAATGTAAAATAAAAATACGCGTTAAATGAGGAGGCGCGAGCAAGATAGGATATATTTTGAATATTTCCATTTTTATTCCAACTTTAGCTACATTAGAAAAGTTCACAGATTATTGAAATTCCTCAAAATTAATAAATATTTTGTGCGTGTTTTCCACATCTCAAAAAGTCAACAAGGTATTGAAACAAATTTATTTAGACAAAATAAAAATTATCAATATCTTATTTATTGGAAAAAGCGAGCTTTCGAATAATAACCTTATCTACTGGGTTATCAAAGTCAAGTGGAGAAAAGTTTGGAATGATGATGGTTTGAAAAAAAAAAGTTCATCTGCAAACGAGCAGATGTGCCAGAACTTTAAAAGCCTTTTATAAAAGCTATCCTATGTATTTAGATTTTCGAAATAATATTTTATAATTAGAAATTGGGGTTATATGTACATATAAATGACATTTTTTGAATATCACTATATAAGAAGTGGCGATGACTTGTATGTTTTTGTAGAATCTATTTGCTGTTATGTAAAGTGGGTGAAACAGGAATAACCATCCAAATTATAATTAATGAACTCTCATGGGAGAAATATAAATTGAAAATACCTAGGTTCAATAATATATTAAAATCCTCCACAAACCGATGTCAGATGCCATCATCAAAATATGACACGAAAATACCAAATATTACTTCTGAAATTATTTATATCAAAATATTGCGAAAGAAATTTGTGCTACCTGTAGAGTTCATATTTTCATTTGAACAAATATGAATAAAATTCAACCACTCAATGACTCAACTGGGATCAAAATAATTTTGTGTCTTATCCTACGTCATTTGTGTTATTTTGCCTGTTCAGAGTGGAAAAAAAGACACGTTTATCCAAGAAGAGATGCAGCTAAGAAAGGGCTTTATTAGAATAGTACAAACTGGAAGGAATACAATAAGCAGGACTTGCCTCCAACCTCCACCTTCAAAAAATCCTTGGCACCGTGGATGTGACTCTTATAGTCCAGTTGCCAAGTCGGCTGTGTTAAATTATCTCCTCCGCTGTAAGTTTTTGGAACAAGCTTTTTCAGAGAACAAACACTGGACAACACATGGTGAGCGGCCCGCAACATCTGGAAGGCTGAAAACTGGCTGGCGCGGATGGCTGTGAGGGCACCGACAGAGGGAAGTGATGCCTGGATGGAGGCCAGTTGAGGAGGCAGGAGGTCCTGGAAGCCTAGAACTTGAGGGCTCTAAGCTTCAAGGTGGGGCAGCTTGAGGCTCTCGCCTCGTGCTTGTGTGGGAGGCCCTTGGCACAGCAGTTGGTGCACTTGGAAGTGTGTCGGTCAGCAACAGAGGGGCAGGAACGGCCTTCATGGCCGCCTTCACCGCAGTGAAAGCACCTGGAATCTCTGGTGCATTGGGCAGAGTTGTGGCCGAAGCCACAACAGCGGAAGCAGATACGTGCGCGGATGGACTCCTCGAAGTTGAGGATCACTCCATCCACCACGATCCTTCCGCGGTTGCCCAGAGCTCTGAAGGTGTTGAGGTCCACCTCGATGAAGGCGGTGCAGGTCCCGTTTCTGGGTGCAGAACGGTGCGCCACGCGCACCACCTTGTCCCCAGGTAGTTGGCTGACAGCGGGAGTCCCCAACAGCGTTTCTTCAATGGTGGAGTTGGACATTTCCTCCTCCACTTTGAAGAGGCAGATGCGAGGCAGGATCACCTTCTGCTGGCGGACCTTCATTCCCGTTAGCTTGCTGGCCAGGGAGGTTGTCACCTCGGGGATGATGTCGGGATTGCTGGAATGGAGGACCAGCTTTCCCTTGGTTCTCAGAGAGGCCCAAACGCCTTGGGGTAGGGTGTGGGCAGCGCGGACAGCCTTGTAGATCTCCCTTGGGTCGGCCTGTGGGTCATCGGAGACGACCACTGTGTGGGCCGCCGATTTCTCACCGTGGAGGACCACTTGGGCGGCCGCAGGCTTGGAGACGCGGGAAGGCGCAGGTTTTGTTGGACCTTGGAAGTTGGATCTTTTGGCAGGGGGGTTGGGAGCCTCAGGCTGCTTCCTCTTGGTTGCACCAGGAGCAGGCAGGGTGGAGGCGGGCTTCTTGGCAGGGGGTCAGCAGGAGAAGGAGTGGCAGGCTTGGTGGGGTCAGTCTGGGAGCTGGTTTCCTTGCAGGAAGGAGCAGGGCAGGTTTGGGTGCCGTGGCAAACAGTTTTGGGCTTGTTGACCTCCACAAAATCGTCCAGCTCCGCGAAGGACTCGAGGGTGAACGTGAGGTCCTCTACCTTGGTAGCAATAGCCTTGATCAGTTCAGTCCGCGAGGCGATGAAGCGGATCAGGTCCTCATGCAGGGCTTTCAGGGTAGGATGACCAAAGGGGCTCAGGATGCTGCAGCTGCTTGCGATCACCATCTCGTTCTCCCTCTCCAGGTCGGCGACGTTCACGATGGGCTTGTAGGCCTTCTTTTTCTTCTTGGCTGGAGGCATGTCAAGAGCGGGCGGGCAAAGGTGTGCACAGGTAGAGAGCTAGCTGCGAACTCGTTGCCAAGTCGGCTTGGCCGAATTTAAGGGTACATCCAAGGTCAGGCCAACATCTACCTTCCACCAGACCGAATCCAGTGATTTCTTACCGAGGCTCCTCGCTGTAGAACTCCCCTCACCAGAGTGATGTTTTCCTCCCACGCGCTCTCCTGGCAGCGAATGTGTTCTCTAAAGGCTATTGTAATTAGGAACTCATTAGAGATATCAACATTATAACACACAGTCACATCACTCAAATAAAAATATTTCCATTGACTGCTAAGAAATTCACATTTCACGTTGCAAAGAGGATATAACCATTTAGAAAATATTGATATGCGTAGTAGATTTAGAAAAATGTCTTCCAAAAAATGCTCGCAACCTCGTGAATGGAAAAACTGAAACTACTCTGACCAATCATCCGATAGGATAAACACAACACTATGTTTATTTTTTTCACATAGAGAGAGGTGATGATAGCTTTGGGGGAGAGTTTGGCAATACTGGGGCAAGTAAGCGGGACTATTTTGATTGGTTTTAGAAAAGCATATTTTTTTATTTTGAGATTTTAGAGGAAAAAAGGCTCAAGCAGAGGAGTTGGAAACAGCGAAGGCGCGGCATTGGTAGCGGCTCTGGCGGTCCTTTTTCGTTCTTGGAAGTTATCTGGTGATAAGGGGCTGAATTAAGGTAAGTGCGGTGGGATGGGTGTTTTCCGTGGACATAGTCACTTTTGTTTTTGTTTATTTTTTTGTGTATTTTAACATTCTAATCCTCCTCTTAAACTTTGTCTATAAGTTGTAATATATTTCAATATATACTTGATATCCAGTATATAATATAGCTAAAGTGTAACAGCCAAAATTGTAGGCATAATTACTTGCCAGTTTGCCATCATATAACACAAAAGGGAATAATAAAATTGCATTGAGTGATAGCCATCTGCCAGATCTGGTGCCCGACTGTCAGACCTACGTCATTATAAGACGGACATCCTCCCGGAACATTGCGCGAGTGTCTGATGAAGCCACAGGCGCCTGGCACCTGGAGCCGGGCGCCTTCTGGCTCGTTCAGTCTTCGATGATGGCGTCGGCCTGCTTGACATCGCGGGCTAGCTTCAGCTCGCCTGCTTGAAGGGGTCCAAGCCTCACTTTGCGACGCCGCCAACGGATATTCTTGGCTGGTCCGCAGCCGCGCGTGGCTGACACCGCCGGCTCCAGACGTCTGGCTTTCGCGTAGGAGGAGACTGCTGAGCCTGTGGGAGGACACCTCAAGTGTTCTTGAGCTGGACCACAGGGTTCTGCATCCCGTCATCCTGAGGTCCCTGCGCCTTCGAGGCGACAACAGATTCCTGCGGCCGCCAGACCTGCTGGCTCCTGGACGCGCAGCACCTGGGGGCCTTCTGCCAGCGTCTCATGCGGGAAAACGCCAGCTCCAGCTATCATGCGGAATACGAGGCTGAGACCATCGTCCTGCGGAGATCGGCGACCCCCATTACCCATCTTACCAGCCAGAGGGCCAGCCGGGCACTGGTCTCGGCACGGCTGCAGGCGCATTCTACTGCAGAGCTGGCTGCCCGGTAGACCTCCACCGTGGATGTTCCCCGCACCATCCCCTGGGCTGACCTGAGTCGGAACTGCTTTTCGGGGCACGACACAGATGTTGCCCTACGGCTGGCCCTCCACGCGCTATCCCATCCTGACCATCCTGCCTCGAGGCGTCCCAACTGTGGGGCCAGCGACGGGTCGCTGACCCACATATATTGGAGTTGCCGAGCCGTGCGACCCCTGCTACGGGAGGTGTTCGCTTCCCGCGAAGTGCCCCTGGATTTGCAGGCCTGGCTCTTCGGCCTCCATCCCGAGGCAGTGAAAATAACAAGTTTGGCGAAGGCTACCATCTATAAATACCATCTTGGTCTTGAGGTGGGCAACGCCAGCCAACACCTAGACCTGCCCACTCTGTGGGAGAGAACTCTCGCAGTCGGCGGAGTCTTTCCCGTGGGCGCCACCAATGAAGACCATGTATATATTTTTATATTAATGTATATTTATCAATTATTTTATATATTTACATTTATATATTTATCATTACATAATCTTATTTACCCATATATATTTATAAAGCCTTATATAATCTTATATGAACGTCGTAATAAATCAGTTTCAATCTCAATCTCTCTTTCTCTCATTGGATAAAAAGAGGCGTACTTTTCTGAGAAGACGACCCTGTGCCAATCCGTCATCTACGTCGATCTAGCCCGGCAACATTCCAAACGTTGACGTCTATTCAATGGGGTCAATGGTAGTCTTCTTACCGGACGAGATGAATGTAAGCCATTAGCAACCAATCAACGGGAAATGGTTCTGGTCGAGATGGAATGATCTAGAGTGTCTGGCACATTTTGCAGAATGGAGGTACAAGTGACATGTGGGTCCGCCACTGCTCGTCGAAGGATACGCCGATCCACGTGTGCTGATGTAACTCTGACTGCACCGGCATTCCTATAAATTGCCTCATTTAATTTTTCAATCATCTCCACAGTCGGTGCACCGTGGACGCACCCAGGTGTGTGTCAGCTGCGATTTGACCTATGGACCAACCTGCCCTTTTCAGTCCGATCACCATGCCCCTTGTAAAATTATCTGTCTTCTGTAACTTCCTCCGTTGACGACGGCCTGACATTATATGCTATTACACGTGTCTTATCAAACAAGAACAAAATTTCTATGATGATTTTCCTTAAAGAATTAATGGCAAGAATACTGTCATTTAAGAAAGTGTGCATGAGAGCTGCGCATTTTACATTATTTGCATAACTCAGTGAGGCGCGTCCACCTTGAAATTAGAATAATTTTCTGGCCACTCTTTCTTGATGTTCCATTGTCAATGTTGCGCAGTGTTGCCTACATGCATACAGAATTGCCTCTGTTATTGAGTACAGAGGCCTCGATTTGGACAATTGGAACATTAATTGAACAATAAAATGTTTGAGGCTCAAAAATCATCCATTCTGGTTAGCAGCCCCGTAAATAAGGATATTTCCTACAATGTATAGAAGCCACTAGCATATTGTACTAAAACAACGATACTCAAAGGGCCATCTCATTACTGCCTGCAGTCGGTTTCGACAGCGTATAGAAGCTGTTATTGCCGCTGATGGTGGTTTCATTAAATGATGTTGTCCTTTAGGTGTATGTGTGTTCATATATATAAATCTTTAATATGTAATAAAATACTCTATTTTCCTTTGTATATTCATTTTTCCCACGGACATAATTTTGTTCTCAAATAGCTTCCGCACTCTGTATAAATAAGCACATATATACATTTATAGTCAAGTGCTGTATTATATAAAATATAGATGGCGTCTAGTTTTGACGTCTATTTTGACAGGAGAGGTGACCTTTCTCTTTATAGATCAATATCCTCCCAGCAAAATTTCCATCTATATTTTGGCCATAGATTTGGTCTATCCACCTTGCCAGCTAAACACCTCTTTGGCAGATTGTGAGGATTCCATTGGATCCCTTGTGGATCTTATGGAATAAAGTCCACCCTAGGCTGACAAAGGCCATTATCCGAAACCATGGTCTCTAGGTGGACGTTTCTCAGTTTGCCAAAGCTGTTGTTGTGGCTTTGTCAACGACCCTAGTTTGCGTCGACGGTAAATAGATGGCGTCTAGTTTTGACGGAAGAGGCGTCCTTTATCTTTTAGACATATATAATTAGTTTGTATCTATAACGGCGATTATTGTTATTCGTTTTATGTACTCTTCTGTAGAAGGGCAGGGATGCTCGAGATAACATTAATAAAATAAACTAACCTTCAGAAACATGTATTATTTTATTATTTAAAGTAAATTTCGAGGCAACCATAGAATTATTTGTACAATACATAAGTTCCTTCCAGAGCCTAACACCACGTGCACAAAGAATAATTTATATGAAGTATATGCAATAATAATTTAAAAACCAAATATTGTATACAAATAATATAACCTTCCTCCCACGTTATGTGAACTTCTACTATGTTCAAGACCAGCAATATGTTTAATGATATATGTGCTAGTCTAAAATCAATATCATTTTCATGATATTCCAAAATGCACAAACACACACATTTTTATAAAATAAAATTAAATCTCAATTCCAATCATCACGAAGCACTTATAATTTATATATACATAAGCGTAAACTAATATTCAAATATATATATTAAAAATAAAAAGCTATACAGGACTGGCTGAACTTTTACCGCGAACTAATGACTACAGAGAAAAATTTGAGAATTTGTAATTTACATAATGTGATTTCTCAGACGATCCTATATTGGACACAGAGATAACCAATGCAGACATATACAAGGAGATAGCTGGTTTGAAGAGTAACAAGGCATGCGGGCCCGATGGCATCCCCAATGAAGTATTAAAAATTGCTCCCTGATTCGTACATACTGCTGTTGAAACAACTCTACAATAGTGTTATGACGACTGGAAAATACCCAGCAATTTGGACTAATTCCACTATACACCCAATCTTTAAAAATGGTTATAAGAACAGCCCCTCCAATTACCGAGGTATTGCACTGATTAGCAATGTATCAAAGCTTTTCACTTCAATCCTAAGATCAAGACTGGAGGAATGGGTCGAGGGAAGAAGGGTTGTACCGGAAAACCAAGCGGATTTAGAAAAGGAAGATCATGTATTGACCACATATTTACACTAACTACTTTAATCCAACTATCATTAAGAAAAAAGAGGGGAAAAATATATCTTTTTTGTCGATCTAAGGAAGGCATTTGATACTGTACCTCACTCAATACTTTGGAAAAAACTTTACAACCTAGGCATAAGTTACCAATTCATAAGTACGATCAGAAGTTACTACGAACAAGCAACTATAGCTATCAGATGGAAGGGATCATTCACGGAAAGTATTAAGATAAACTCGGGAGTCCTCCAGGGAGAACCACTTTCCCCACTGCTCTTTATATTATTTATCACGGACTTAATCGAAATTTATAATAATTCAGACCTGCCGAGTGTAAATTTTCCAGAATTTGGAGATATCCATTTATTGCTGTACGCCGACGACATAGCAATTATAGGTGAGTCCAGGATGAACCTCTAAAAGAAGATCAAAATACTGAAAGAATATCTCGAAGATTATGGTGTTCCATAATGGAGGTAAACCCTCAAATAAGGATAGATGGTTCTGGAATGATAAACCCATAACAATAACTTCAAGATATACATACTTGGGATTCCCTCTGACACCAACAATAACAACTACTCACCCGGCAAATTACTTTAAAGGAAAAGCACTTACAGCAATTAACGCCACACACCCAATATTAATAAAATCAAAAGCAAAGTCAATAAATTTATTAACCAAACTCTTTGATACAATAGTGAGAGCTGTCCTGATGTATGCCGCTCCATTGTGGGCAACAGAGCATAAAGACTTATTGGATAGTATACAAGACATATTTATCCGTAGGTTCCTGAATCTGCCCAGATACACTCCAGGCTACATAATCAGATTAGAAACCGGTCGTATCTCATTGAGCGTAACAGCTTTAAAATTAACCCTGAAGTATTGGCTGCGGGTGTTGAATATGAGCAGTGACAGATTGCCGCGTATATGTTTTAATAGAACACGGGAACTGTCTAATGCCTCGGGCACACCTATCGGTTTCATTAAAAAGCTTACCAATCTGCTTAACAATAATGGATCCCCTGCACTTGTTTCCTGTGATGATCCTGAAACGCCGAGGAGCGCGATTACAGGGCTCTTAAAAACAGCGGCAGACCAATCTATACAAAACGACCTTACAAGAATGGATAAATCTAAGCTATACTCTCACTACAAAGACATTCACATATCTTTCATGACGGAGGGATACCTTTTAGGGGATTTTCCTTTCCCGGTTGTAAGACTACTCGCACAAGTTAGAATACTTTCAAGTTTTTTTTAGAGAAAACCACACCAAGATGCTCTGCGGTGAGGACCCGATTTGTACCTTCTGTAATTCAAAACTAAAAAATGAAATCACTCACTATATTTTTGATTGCTATGCTCTGAAAGAAGAAAGAAGAACCCTTATGCTCAAAACTGGGCAACTCTGTGCTTCACTTCCATCAATAATTGACAATATGACCCAGAATAAGTATATTGCTACGGCGTTTTATGGTTTCCACAAGTCCATATCTCAGAAGAAGGCCAAGTGACACTCACTCCTCACTTTCTTACTGCTATTCTTTTTGTGTTGTTTTTCTTGCTTCCCTCTTTCTCTTTCTTGTTTTTTTTCTTCTGTATATATCGTTATTTCCTTTGTCTCACTGCTTTGTTTTTATGCATACCTCTGGTGAATCCTGTATAGGATCAGTGACCCTGAATAAAGGCTTTTTGTTGTTGTTGTATTAAAAATAAAAAAGGCATCTCCTGACCACAAGCACATGTGCTTTTTTAAATATATATATATGTAATTATTGTTGCAAATGTCGATGTATGGATAAGCTGGCAGTCGTGTACGTGAGGCGAGTGTTAATGTTCTTCCCACACGCGGACAATAAGAAGCAGAGGAAGGGCTAGATGTTAGCACCGATAGTGATCGGGACAGCCCACGGGACAGAGGCAGAGGCCATGACACAAACTTTGATGCTTATCCCCGAGACATGGGGCGCGAGTGTCTATGAGAGAGACAGGTTGAAGCGGACTGCCGACGGCCACACCCTAGAACATCTGCTGCTGACCCCCTGCCAAAACCTGTCCTGTTTACAGGGGGTCGTCTATAAGAATGTCCCTCGGGACCCCACATGGGCTGGGCGTTGCCTTTGTCCTCCCCTCTGTCCCTGCCACCAGCTGACCGAACACTCTTTGGAACTTTATTTTGACGTCAACATTTTTAGTGTTACATACAAATAGAGGTTTACAGGTATTATCAATAAAGATATAGCATATATACAAAATATGGGGGTGGCAGCAAACAGAAACGGTGTACATTCCAAAAGAAGGGCAGGATCTTTTAAGGTATAGGCTTTAACTAATTGGAATATATGTGACATATACTAAAAGTGTCATTATTATACAGTTTAAAATATACTATATATATATTTATTGTTTATCCCTAGTACACATGGTACAGGCCATGATAATAGTGATGGGTAGAAGAAGGCGACTGCTTTTACTGTAAGTACACCACATGTCCCCACATGGGAAAATTCGACTTTGCACTTACAAATGTGCCAGAACCCCGTTTGGTTACTTGCACTCGCTGGTGGGGTTGAACTTTTAAAATAATCGAGGGCCATTGGAGCATTTTTTTATCAGAAAAAAAAAGTGGTCAATGCGGAAATCGAACCCGGGTCGTAACGGTCGAAAACCAAAGCGGTCAAATAAATATGAGATGGTGAAGTGGCAGGGTTGGCCAGAATAGAACATGAAGGGATGTTCTTGTACCTCTTCCTTCGAAAATGCTTTAAAGTAGTGCATATTCGGGGCATCAGCCCAGTACAAAACGTAATGGCGGGGATAATGATTGAATCCCAACACTAGTTTTGGCGAATTCACACAAAAATCCAATCGTGATTTCGGGGCCCTAAACGGTACAATTAACAATACATATATGTTGTGATGCAAATGATTCTGTAGGATGACTGTGGTGTGGTTGGTTAGATGTAGTCGTTGTGGTCACTATGTTCAGAGTGGTTTCAGGCGTGAATGTAATGCACAAAAGAACGAGGCATGTTGGATGTCACCTTAGAAAGGGCGAGATAGAAGAGTGCTGGCAGCCGGACGCCGGTCTAAGGGAATCTTAAATATATTTGAGCAAAGGAGGGCACCCCTGGGAATCCGACTATGTTTTTAACGGACCGACGGTTGTAATCTGAGACCTTCCTCCTGTCTGGCGCCGGCTGTCATTCAAGCTAATTTTATTATTTCGTTTTGGTATTACACTATAGCTATATTACATATGGGGATATAGGTATATATTTAAATATTAATATATTGCAACACATATACACTCAAAGACAGAACTTAAGGAAGTTGTACCTTTTAGCATGTATATCGGGGATTCATACAATAACTCTGAAAGAGTTAGCTACTTGACCCCAATATACTCATCCTTGGTGACTTCAACAGCAAGCATTAATCTTGGGGATGTTCCCTCACCTTGCACTCGCTGGTGGGGTTGAACTTTTAAAATAATCGAGGGCCATTGGAGCATTTTTTTATCAGAAAAAAAAAGTGGTCAATGCGGAAATCGAACCCGGGTCGTAACGGTCGAAAACCAAAGCGGTCAAATAAATATGAGATGGTGAAGTGGGCAGGGTTGGCCAGAATAGAACATGAAGGGATGTTCTTGTACCTCTTCCTTCGAAAATGCTTTAAAGTAGTGCATATTCGGGGCATCAGCCCAGTACAAAACGTAATGGCGGGGATAATGATTGAATCCCAACACTAGTTTTGGCGAATTCACACAAAAATCCAATCGTGATTTCGGCCCTAAACGGTACAATTAACAATACATATATGTTGTGATGCAAATGATTCTGTAGGATGACTGTGGTGTGGTTGGTTAGATGTAGTCGTTGTGGTCACTAATGTTCAGAGTGGTTTCAGGCGTGAATGTAATGCACAAAAGAACGAGGCATGTTGGATGTCACCTTAGAAAGGGCGAGATAGAAGAGTGCTGGCAGCCGACGCCGGTCTAAGGGAATCTTAAATATATTTGAGCAAAGGAGGGCACCCCTGGGAATCCGACTATGTTTTTAACGGACCGACGGTTAATCTGAGACCTTCCTCCTGTCTGGCGCCGGCTGTCATTCAAGCTAATTTTATTATTTCGTTTTGGTATTACACTATAGCTATATTACATATGGGGATATAGGTATATATTTAAATATTAATATATTGCAACACATATACACTCAAAGACAGAACTTAAGGAAGTTGTACCTTTTAGCATGTATATCGGGATTCATACAATAACTCTGAAAGAGTTAGCTACTTGACCCCAATATACTCATCCTTGGTGACTTCAACAGCAAGCATTAATCTTGGGGATGTTCCCTCAACACCACTGAGGGCTCTATCCTCAGCACCTTCATTGATGACAACTTCACAATTGTATCCCATTGTGTCCCTCACTCCAATGGAACTCAGCAAATACTAGATCTCACCATCACCTCTCCATCTACCATTCAAACATCGGAAGCGACCATCTTTCTTTGCTGTACACGCTTGTTCGGCGGTATATATACTAAAATTGGAACGATACAGAGAAGATTAGCATGGCCCCTGCGCAAGGATGACACACAAAATCGTGAGGCGTTCCATCTTTCTTTGCTAACAAAGTCTCTCAAAATCTTCACAAAGACTTCTGGAACTATAAGAAAGCCTCCTGGAATTCATTTAGAACATCGATAGATAGTCTTCACAGCAAAATCCCCACTAAATTCCTCTTGGAAGACAAATGGAAGAACTGGAAGTCAGCAGTCTAATTTCTGTCAAACAAAATATCCCCAGAGGAAACAGAAAATTCTACATTCCTGGATACCGAGATATAATAGATCTCTTGAAAGATGAAATAGAAGATAGGAATCAAGTTTACCTAGACCTTATTGAGAACAACAACACCCTCCTAATCAGAGATTACAATCACCTTGCTGCAAAAATTAAGCTTAAGGCCGACCAAATCAAACAGAATAAGTGGATTGAATTCTGCTCTTCAATTGACCCAAAAACCAGCGACACAAAATTTCCATCTCCCAGAAGCTCAAATACTTTTAAAGGATAATTCTGGAAATCCCCTCACAGATAAATGCAGCATAGCAAATCATTTTGCCGACTATTACGGCTCCACTGCAAAACTCAATTTTGATTTACAGGATAAAATAATAGGTAGAAAATCTAGGCTCACCAGTAACCTTGCAAAATCCAAACCCAGCCACATTTTCAGTAAGGCCTTTTCAAGAGCAAAAAATTTTAGCCTAAGCAACCTACTAGACCCTCATCAAAGAGCTTTTAAAAATATCAAAGCACAGAGGATTCAATCTTTTACTTCTTTCAACAAATCCAGGACACAGCTTTCATCATAAACATAAAAATCCACTATAGTAGTCTTCATCGACCTCTCCCAAGCCTTCGACAGAGTCTGGAAGGAAAAGCTAAATATTCAAACTCGATAAACTTGGAATAGAGGGAAGTATGCCGAGTTGGATCAGCAACTTTTTTTTTCAAACGTACAATACAGGTTAATTTCAACAACAACAAATCATGAACCACTCGTATTTACCAAGGTCTACCCCAAGGATCAATCCTAAGTCCTAATCTCTTCAATATTTACCTAAATGATGTACACACTTTCATCAAACCACCAGCTAAAATTGCCCTTTATGCAGATGATATAATAATCTGGGTCTCCGAAAATAACCTCTCCGATGCAGAACACTCTCTGAATAAAGCCATGAAAAATCTGTAAAAGGTAATCCAGAAATTGAAATTATTTATCAACATCAGTAAATCTGAAATTGGCCTCTTCACCATCAACAACCATCTTCGCCACTGGACCCCAAATATTTCATTGAACAACTCAATAATCCAATATTCAGATTCTCCAAGATATCTTGGTGCTACACTTGACCATTGCGCTCACTTTTAAAAAACACATTGACACCATGATAAATAAAGCTAAAAATAGACTCAGAATCCTGAAAAAATATCAGGCTTAAACCGGAGTGCAAATGCCAATATCTTACTCACAACGTTCCTTGCACTCGTAAGACCTATTTTGGAATATGCTACCCCAGCCTGGATAAATGCAAGTAAAACCAATCTATCCAGAATAGACAGAATCCAAGCAAGCGCAGCTAAAATCATCAGCGGGCTTCGAGGATCCTGCCCAAATCACATTGCTGAACTCGAATCCAACCTCCTTCCCCTGAAACCTGAGGAGAAATATCTGCTTCTCAAATTAATATCAAAAAAGATTAACTCATCAAAAGAACATCTTACAGGAAAAATTATTAGAAATTGGGTCCCAAATCAAAGACTAAAACGCCCCACTCCTCTCAACATGGCTCACAACTCTTTTAGACATCTCAATTAATCCCAAACACAGAACTTCCTATCCCCCACACAGAACTCGCAACAAATTCATCTGTTTTCCTCATCTACCAGCCAATCCCCACAAACACGAAACTCAGCCAGAATTACTGGAAGCTCTTGGCCTCCAAATCATTGAGGAAAATAGCTCCCTCTTCGACATCACAATTTACACTGACGGTAGCCAACTTGAAACTGGACTGTCTGGCAATGGAATTGCTATCTACAAAGATAAGATCCTGGAAAAAATCTCCCTCTTCCACCCTAGACACCCCATAGTTTATAAATCGGAACTCTCTGCAATAGATACAGCTCTAAAAGACATCAACGTCAACTCGCCAAGCAAAATAATAATATACTCCGACTCAAGAGCAGCCATTTATACCCTTGAAATCTGCTTCTCCAGTCAAGAACCCCTCTTCAAGAGCATTGCTAAGTCTGTAAACTGACTCCCAGCCAACAGCTCTGTCACAGTGCAATAGCTTCCAGCTCACGTTGGAATTCCTGGAAATGAGCTGGCAGACTCTTTGGCAAAGGCTGGAACTCTTGGCCTTACATGGAGCCAGGGAATCTAACACCTAACTAAACGAAAGAGACCTCCTCCGTACCATCAAAACCCAATGCCTGCAGAAATGGAAATCTAAACGCTGCACATGACTGGTACAGAGCAGTAGGGACAAGCACTGGTTCTGTCCTCCTAAGAGAACAACAGTCTTTGATTTCCACACTTAAGTCTGGTCATCTACGGACAATGACTTTCCAGATGGTTGTTTGCAACGTTTCCCACTATGTACTAAGTGCAATTCTCAACCTGCAATCCCAAAACACAGTACTGTATTGACTCATCCATTGATGAACTCTACTCATCCTCAGCAGACACCATAAAATTCTCAAGCTTTACAAGCTTGATACCCTAATATGATTGAGTGGAGATAAGAAAGAAGAAAAATATGACTCTGAAAGATATTTGATACACAGTGACCCCTTTATTGAAGACATAAAAGATAACCAAGGTGTTAAAAAAAATTGCCTCTGTCTCTTAAAAAAATACTTTCCACTTCCTTAAGTTTTGTCCGTCAAATGTATATATTGTCACAGCCGACATAGATTCATGTAAATATTGTCATTAATAATTGCACTTATTAAACAAATCAATAAATTTTTGTTTATTCTTTGTTGACAAATAATTTATTCCAACCACGTTGGTGCGGGCGCGTGCACGATTCTTTATACCTTGCCAAAATAAAAGTGTCAGCTTTTAGTAATAACGCGTTCTGGTTTATTCTACAGCACAATGGAAACCGCTGAACAAAAACCATCTTAGATGTAACAATATATTTATACATTATATAAATACAAAGTAATAACGCGCCATAACGAATGAAGACATTAAGACGCGAATATTTCTTTTCACAAATAAATCAAACGTATATTACTAAGATTCCACCTTTCAGTGTAGCATATAAAAGCAGAATAATCCAATACAGTATTAGAGCTCTAAAGAAGCGGTGTGGTAGATTAAATTGGCGAAACAGCTGGGAGCGTTCACCACTGATGAGCCAAGCCCTCCCAATATTTTTTTCTTCGCAGTAAGGACAGTAGAAGTTCGATTTATTTGTGAAAAGAAACATTCGCCTCTTAATGTCTTTATTCTTTATATTTATATATGTTATTTATTTATATCAAATGTAACAACGCCAAATAAAGATACGTTCCTATCTAAACGTCACTTTATTTTATAAAGCTTACGTGGTTGCCATCAAGTCCCAATGGTAAGTGGGATAATTAGAGGCTCACACGTCTTCCCCGCGACAGTCGGAGGAATAAATGCCAACGTTGCCAGATCATTTGGAGAGAGACCAAGATGGTCACAGAGGCGGGGGGGTTCACGACAATAACAATGGGCGCTGTGACCGTGAAACTGAACAAACGACTTCGAAGAGCTTTTTGAAACAAGCCAACTCGATACAAACTGGTTTAAATACCCTTTAAATATACATCCAAAACTTGAAACAAAAAGATATATTCCATTTGTAGGAAAATATTATTGTGCGTTTTATATTAAATTGAGAGGATATCCTCTGTAGGTTTTATCTATAAGTAACAGGGAAGACAATACCTTCGCGCTCTCTATTCATAAAATAGAGCAGTTTAACTTTTTTATTTTTCTGTGAGACACATGACTTAAGAATATATATGCATTGTAGATTACCAATCATACCCACAGGCAACACGTGCGTAGCTATATGTAATTATTAGGGAGTATATGCAATTGAGTAGTTGAACGAATGCCTCAGCTGTACAGACAGACGACCGACAGCAGCGACGTCAAATAAGGCAGCAGGCTACGGTTTCATCCAAGCTCGGCTGCTCACTTATTTTGGGCGCGCTCTAGGCCTCGCTAACGGGGTGTGGTGTGGTCTAACTTTGTACGTTCTTCCTCCTCGTACTAGGTAAGTCTTTGACCTTGCGAATTCTCCCTTACTCATCTACACCAGACGATACTTGTAAGTTTTCTTTTGGTCCACTTCTCTCGTATTGGCGGCCAATCTACATATATATGTTTAAACGTTAAACGTTATATTCTTAACTTGTTTTCGTATATATGTTAAACATTTATATCATTTTTGATATAAAATATAAAAATCATATATGGATATTGGGTGTAGTTTATAGTTGATCTCCTAAGCAAAATGTCTTCGATAGAAAGTTTAGAAAAGTAAAGAACAGCATGGAAATTTCAACGTTGCATGTGCAACACTAGTCGGCTGCTATAAATATGGTCGTCCAGAGCAATAATCTCTACCAAATTCTTTGCAATTCTATTTCAGTAGGTAATCAGGGCGGCATTTAAATTTTAATTAGACTTTTTCCTGAATACCTTCTGGCAGCTATACTACGATATCACAGACATTACTATTGTAATCTCTGACATTTTGAATGGATACCATGCAATATTTCTTTTCGCATTTGCTTCAAAAATGTCATAAAATATCTAATAAATATTCGTTAGTTAAAATAAATGAATAAGAATTTATTTTTAAATATACACTCATGGACAAAACTTAAGGATGTTGAAAGTTTTGATGTCGCCGGTTGTCTGTTTTTTTGAAGGAGACAAGCCAACTTTGTTCACGCTTTGTTATCTCGTTTTTCCAATAAATATCAGTGTGTATCAAATATATTTCAGGGTTATTATCTGAATTCCGATATGCATGTTAAAGGTTACAACTTCCTTCAGTTTTGTCTATGAGTGTATATGATATTAATGTTATAAATTAAATTAAAATTTGTAAAATAATTCATATTCATAAGCTATAATTTTTATTGTTATTGAGGTGAATTACGCACAATAAATTTACAAAATACAAAGACAGCCATGATATTAATTCAATAGAAAATATCTCTATAACTACAATTCGATAACAACGATCTTTTTGGATTTTAAACAAATCCTCGAGCCATTGGAATCTCTTCTCAGTATTCCATATCTGCGGTGTCTTGTGACAATAGGGAGGAATTTCCTAGGATATGGAACCCGACTGGCTTACAAATGTCCTTGTACGGACATTGTCATGATGATAAACAACTCAATCCCTGAGTTTTTCTCTTCTTTTACTGTGAAGACTAGACTTAATCCTATTTATCATGATTTCGAAGTATATATACATCAATTATTTCATAGATATTAATTCTAGCTCACCCAAGAAATCCTCTCCCCGGGTGACCAAATCATAACAAAAAAATAAATCTTATCATAAATCATAAAAATAAATCAGGTCACCCTCTGTGATAGGTCCAAAAAAAAAAGGCAAAAAAAAAAAAAATATATATATAATATATATATATTATACCTAGGTAAAAATATATAATATTATATATATATATACTGAAATAAAGTCTAAAAATTATTTTACCATTACACGCAAATTAATATATTCTAAATTGAAAAAGAATAATTAATTTAACAATTCTCAGGTATTATAGAACCAATTTGTAAATTGATTTAAAAATTAGTTAATAAATAATTCAGATGAATTATTTAAAAGCTACTCTTACTATTAAAAAAAAAATGCTTTGTTCACCCTAGGCCAACATGAAAATATTTACATAAAAGAACAAAAAAGGCATGCATAAGAAAGAATGGATGGTGCAATTGGATGTCCCTCAGGCCATTAAAGGTTCTTTCCAGGATGTAGGATGAATCATTGTCACTGGGCACTCCTTCAGGCCACAGGATAAATCAGCGTATGATGTGCCATGTGGTCTGCAGAATCCGGTCAAAGGGTATCCTGCACATCCAACATCTTGCCAAGAACCTTGTTTCCTCAAATTAACACTTTCATAATTTTCATTGTTGGGTCTGAGTCCAAAATGGACCCAACAATTTTACTGACTACCAATATTTTCTTAACACTTATCCTTTTCAATTTATATATTTGTAAGTATTAATAGTTTTGTTATTCGATATCATATAAACTATATTGAGAGAAAATATGTTTTCTATAAATAAATCTTACACAATAAAGATTCTTAATACAATATAATTCGTCTTAAGATTTTAGAACCACGTTTGACAAGTTTTACCGCAAATGTTTCCTTTTACAGAACGAAAAAGCGTAATTTATTTTAAGGAGAAATAACGACTATTCCTATCCTTTGAAATGAAGTATGAAAGGATGAATTGTGAAGAGCAATGGTGAACAGAAAAATAAAAGTGTCCAGGAATGGGAATCCGTTAATCATTACTCTTCACAATTCATTCTTTCATACTTCATCCCTAAGGATAGAAATGGTCGTTATTTCTCCTTAAAATAAATGACGATTTTTCGTTCTGTAAAAAGAAAAATGTGCGGTTAAAACTTCTCAAACGTCGTTCTATAATGAAGATTCTTCCCTGCTTTTACAATTCGACAAAATCAATAAAGAATCTAGGGTTTGGTTTCTTTTTACAATTCTTTAATTACTTCCAGGTCTCGATGTTGAAGGGCATGTTAACCCGAAAGCTCGAGAAATAAAAGAATTGTACAAAGAAACCAAACCCAAGCTTCCTTATTGATTTTGTCAAAATAAGGACAAATTTGACGTTATAAATATATCTTCTGTGTACAATATTATACCCTCTTATCTCGGTAACAATAAAGAATTGTTATGGTTGATAATTTGTTATTAAGTTGAATGAAAAATGAAGAATTTTAAAATATTTGAAATCAAAGGATATGAAAAGTGGACACATAGCTATAGTGAAAGAAGTAAATATTTTTATTGGTTAGAACTGGTCAATAAGTTCAAACAGCTTATTTAATATTCAAATTGCAACTATAAGATGGTTATAATTCAAAATTACAGGAAAGTGAAGATTTTCATATCCAGCATAAAGGAGGCTGTGGAGATTCGTGTGTCAATTTGCCCTCTGTTTTCTTTGTTCTCTTGGTGATTTTTAATTTTGTTTTGTGACGAACCTAAATCTACATTTGGCATTGTGAATTAAATGAAAAGAGACAGCTTTAGATGTTATACCTCGCGGCCCCTAGAGCATACATTTGTCAGCAACTCTACCTTTAGTTGCTTTTATAGTCTTCACTTTCAGATTTTTTGGATTTTCTCGTGGATTAGATTTTGTATCTGTTGCACTTTTGGAATTAACTAAACAAATATATAATGGTTTTAAGGAAGATATGGTGTGAAAAGGTGTGAATGTCTAGAGGGTATGTTTCAATGCGATAAGAAGCCACAAGCGATGAGAGTTGAGACAAACTGCGCGAGGTGTCGCACGTTGATTGCTCCAGTTCTGAACTCGGAGTATATATATATATATATTACGGACAGCAGATTTAATCTAGTTAAACACGCTAATAGAACTTAATTGTATGGAGAATCTCGATAAGATTTTTAAGCTTTTGTTCTTCTAATGTTGTGCATTTGAACGGAGGCGCTTCTGTTGCGTCTTTATGTAGGTCGTTTTTTTGTTTCTCCCCTTTTTTTAGTGCGTTGTTGTGAGTGTATTCTGTCTATAGCGGCTAATTTATACATTTTATTTATTATTAATATAATCATTATGCGCGTGGACCGTTGGTGGTATTATTTCATACTTGCGGCATAAATTGCTCTAACGGAAAATTATTGCATATATAGCTAACTCAGGTAATCAATTTGACCCCAGGTCTAAACATTTTCTAAATGTAAATAGTAAAGTAAGCATTCTGCTCTAAGTAGCATTCAGCCTGTGGGTTGTTACCAGTGGCTAGATCCGATGTTCTTAATTCAACGATGATGTTGTTGGAAGTGGCGTTAGAGCGGACGTAAAGTCGAGTGTGTTGGATTATTGATGGTAGAGGATGACAAGATAGGTTTGGTGACAAATATCCTGTGGATCAATGGGTTGCAAGACAAATCCATGCAGGAAGATTGGAGTCTGAACATCGAATGAATTGGTATTTCGTCATTGCAATTTTTTTTTTAAATCAGCAGTTTTGCTTTTAAAATATTGGACATACGAACATTAATGGCAAAAGGCTTTGTAAAAAATAGCATTTGGGCAATGGAAAGTATTTTCAGTCAGGAATTGCTAAAATAAGCAATTAGGAATTTCATAAATGGGCATTTAGGAATTGAAAAGGACTGGCATTTGGGTATAGAAATAAATGGTAATAAAATGAGAAATCAAATTATTAAGTAAGAAGTTTTTTTTTTTTTAATAAAGCAAACCAATTAGCGAAACTGTGCTGGAAGGGTTTCTCACCGATGATCCAAGCCTTCCCACTATTTTTCATCGCAGTAAGGGCAGTAGAAAGTTTATTTTATTTTAAAAAGAAAAAATCGAGTGTAATGGTTTAATTTCTTATGTATAGAAGCTCGTTATTGCTTTATAAAGTTACTCATGTCATTGCGTATATTGGGTGCAAGTTTCAGCATGCATGTTGTAATGGCATTTATATTTTAACAATATGTATGGCATTCATACGCATACGTGCTGGCGTGTGGCCTTGAGTCGTTTAGGACGCTTGCGAAGCTGAGATTCCGGAAGATGTGGCCTCGGACGTAAGGAAACGCTGTCGGTGGGCCACGGCTTCGTCAACAGTTCGGAATGTCGATACTGGAAGCTTGACCAGAGTCGTATCGCGGCGTCAGACAGTCGTGGAGCCGTTAACTTGTTATATCGGAACATTTCCAGATCTCGATGGTTAGGCGCTAGTTGACAGCTCAGTTGTCCTCCACAGTGATTGAGAATGATTGAGGCTTCTCTTCCTCGCACTTGTTCCCGCAGTTCTTCCTCAGATAAAGTTTTGCTTTCCCTCCTGTGTCGATTAGATACTCGCGGATAAAACTTAAGGAAGGGGAAAGTCTTTTATGTCGCCGGTAGTCTATTTTTTTAAGGATATAGAGACAATTTTATTCACACTTGGTTATCCTGTGTATGTTCAATAAGATCACTGTGATATATTTCAGAGGTTTTGTCTGAATCCGATATACATGCTAAAAAGGTACAACTTACTTAAGTTTTGTCCATGAGCGTAGCTAGCTATTTAAGAGGCAGTCGATGTAAAAATTGTAAGGAAACCAGAGTAAGAAGCGGCGCATCAATGTTCAGTATGTGAACGGATGGCTGTGTCCCTAAATCACAAGTTAATCACCTTCTGATGATTTCCAACGTGGACAGACGAGGCTCGCAGTTTTATAATGGTATATTAGATAGTTTTCTATCTCACAGAATTTAATCACAAATTTGCTTTAATTGTGCCAATGAAACAATTTGAGAAGAAATACCTGATTTGAGGCGTAAAGAGAGAGAAGAAAATAAAAGATTAGGTATTTACAAATGTACAAAATGTTTGAGCCGACCAACGTAAAACAACAATAAATATGTTTATAAAGGGAAAGACGCTCTATCTGGCGGTCGACTTAACAGAGTAGTTTGTTATAAAAGTTATAATTTTAAAATAAAATATTTTTATGTAACATATATATATATAGTCGCTAACTAGTATTTAATCACTTTATTTTGCTATACTAATACACTTAGCTATACCACCAGAAAGAATCATTAGGTATAATACAGAGAGGTAAAAATACTTGCGGAATAGTATATCTTTTGTATTTTAAAGGCTGGGGGTCAGGAATGGTGTCAGTGTAAAATTAGCTGGTGGAAAGCCTGGCCGACTTCCCGAGTGTCATAGACCTATTTGGCACCCCTCGTGCCCTTTATTTCAAACTTAAAATACAATAACAGGAGATTTTCAAATCTTGATCATGGGCCCGAGGAACCGTGGTAAAGGAAGAAATCTCCGCGAAATTCGAGGCAAGTTGAGAAAAACCCTGCGTTTAGAGAGAATGCTTACACACAGAAAGCTTAGATAATTTCGTAGAAGATTTTGGACTCAAATAAAACCGAATTTGTCAAATAAGCTGAAGGTATTCATAAAAGAAACAAACAAAATGACATGAAAACTTCTAAAAATTAGCCCCGTCTTTATGTGAAAAAGTGAATTATAATCATAATCAGCGCTATTTTTGTTGATATTTTTTATCTAAAAAAAATAAAATTTCTGCAGCTACCAAACCAAAGGATGAAACATTTATTGAGAAGGCTTGCCTCATGATTGGCGAACCCTCCCATCGGTTTTATATATCAGATCTCTACAACTATTATAGCATCTATTTCTCTTCCTAATTAGGAAAATAGTATTTAGAATTTGAAAATATGCGTTTTGTGGGTTGTAGAAATAAAGTTTTTTTTTTTTGCGTAGAGCTTCAAGTTCAGTTTCAAGAACAAACTCATAAACCTGTTAGAGAAACTTATTTGAAAATGACATTAAGTGTCATCTATATGGGAAAATATAAATTATAAACATTATTATACCGTTATCTTTGTTGTATTTAAAAGGCGAATGTCTACAACTAAAAAACAAAAGATGAGAAATATACATTAGTATATTTCTGTTGCTGAGATCGACAATATCCGTTGGTGCAGCGGCAGGATCCCCGAGTCGACTTCCCAGACCTTTAGCAGCTTGCGATGACGAGTTGGAAGCCACATCCCAGATTGAGCTAGAGTGAGTCACGCCCAACTCTCGGCAGCAGGCGCAGTGTAGCTTGTACTCCTTTGAGACATTCCAGTATCAGCCGTGCCCAGGAATAGAAGCCACCCACAGATATGAGTCTCTGTAGTCGGGCGGCGCCTAAACGCTCTAGTTGGGCTTGGACCTCGGAGGTGGCGGAGTCTGTGGGCAGTTATCCGTGAAGAAGATATGCTTACAGAGGTGAAAAAAAAAACACGAAGGAGTTGGCAGCTCTTGCCCGACCGACGAGGTAGAGGCCGCGGACGAGGGGTTCTTCTGAACCGATGTTCAGAGTCTCGAAGTCACCAGACAACCTTCAGTAGCGCCATAGACAGCTGATGCCTAAAAGATTATCGTCGTGGTTACACCACCAGTCTAACCAAAAACCTGTACTCGTGCGAAATTTACATTTATTCCAGACACACGCTATGGTTAGTCGAGCTGTCTTTGACGAGTTGAAATTGGTCATCGCTTTGGATGAAAAGGTTGATCTCATTGACGTAGGTCGGGGCGTCCCCGCGGATGAGTACTTGTTCACACTGACAGCGACGCAGGCGATACAGTCTTGTTTCGCTCCGTTTAGAAGTTGGAAGGAAGGCTTGTTTACATGAACTGCGGCGTCAGCCCCGGCGGTACCAGGAGATACCACCCAACGAAAGCCGGCGGCATCCGAAGGGATATCATTAGTGTCACTAAGCAACTTTAGTCCAGTATGTCAAAGGCAGAATCCAGATCAGCAGAGATGACAGATTGGTTCCTTGAGGCTGTGGCTACCTCTTCAGACACCCGAGCTATGTTTCAGGAGAAAGACCGTCCCGGAACAGTGTTGATCTTAGATTCCGAGAAACTAGACAAAAGAGAAGAACACTGCTGAGGATTAGGTATTTAGAGGGAGATGGTTCTGTAACCGGACCACTGGGGACGAGGAAGATGAAGTTCTATTGCTAAGATGGGACAAGCAGATCTTCGATGTCTCTAAGACTCGCTGTGGAATTCTAACTTAGAAGACCTCGAAGGCTAGCATCAGTTCACAGGGCAATTGGATGGCTACGGCAATCTCCTCCGTGGAGATATCTGTGTCGCTATCTTCCATGGTGATAAGGGTCTTTATCTCGCGCACACATTCCGCGACGATGTGAGAGTCGAAGGGAGGGCGGGAAAAAAGCTTCTGGAAGATTATTAAGACCTCGAGACGAACCACCTGACCCTCCATGGGTCGCCCATTTTCATCGCAGATGAAGCGCTCGGCTAAGATCTAGAAGTGTTGGATAATCTTCGTCGAGAGTCGCGGCTTCGAGCCTAGATTGTAGGAACTAGCTGGGGGCCTCGAGTAACGTAATCGTCTTTGGCAAAAATTGTTCAAAGATACGATTTTTGAAAATAGTTTTATTATCTTTAGCTTTCGGGCTTTTTCAATTTTCTACAGGAGTAGGTTTAAATATAACACGGTCTATCTTTCTCTTTAATAGAGGGCATTATATTCAAAAATACTCTGTAGAAAATCGAAAAAGCCCGAAAACTAGAGAGATAATAAAATTATTTCAAAGACCCTATCCCTGAACGAGATTTTGTCAAATATTATAGCGCAAGGGTTTCTAAGTTTCTAATAATCATCTTCGAAGACGCGAAAGGAATCGGGAGCCTTGGTCTGTTGGAAGAGATGTGCTTTGATAGTTGTCCGGGTTCTACAGAATTCCCTGCTTGGCATGACCGCAATGGTGCTAGTGTCGCGACTCGACCGACGTCGAGTTTCGAAAGAAACATAGCGGCAACGCAGGGCGGAGGATGAGGAGGAGACTAGCCCAACTGAAGGATCGAAACACAGTGGTCTGAAAGTCTATAGTTCAGTGTCCAGTATCAAATGATGTGATCGAAGAGTCTTAGAAACAAATGAACAAATCAAGATGACTCGCGTCGAGTCGATAGTCGCGGCATCAACTATGTTGGCTTGGTCCGGGACCTCTGTGAGGGCTTCAACTGAACTGAATATGATGTGGACTTGTAGAGAATATTTGAGGCATCTTCTCTGATAGTTTTTAGCCACGATGTTCTACAGCTGTAGGAGCCTGGAGCATGGGAAAGATGACAGCTAAGGATTGACAACTTGTGATCCCGGACGCCCTGAGGTGGACGTTGGATGATGACGTTCTGTAGCTAGTCGTTGTCCAGGGCCTTGACGTTAGCTTTGTGCACGGAGAAGAGGTAAACTGCCGCAGAGAACCAAGCGAGCAGCGAGGCCATGCCATCGCATTTCTCATTGTTGTTGCTTATTAGAAGTCCTGGCATATTCTTGTAGAGATTGAAACTACTTTATTTCAAAGTCCATAAAAGATTATATAAGGTTAAATACAGAATAAATATAAATAGGAATAAATAAGATTATATAATGATAAATATAGGAATAAATAGATATAAATAAATGAAAATAAGTGATAAATATACATATATATATAAATATATATACAAGGTCTTCATTGGTAGCGCCCACCGAGGGAAAGACTCCGCCACCGATGGACTGCGAGAGTTCTTTCCCACAGAGAGTACATGAGGCATCCCCAACAAAGACCAATAAGTCGATGGCCGTCCACCCCGAGTTAGAAATAACCAATAGAGAGCCTTGATTTCCATGATAGATAGTTGTAGTTGGAGCTCATCGATGGCCGCCTAATCCTCATAGTTTTC